>BPLQ01011078.1:537220-1086839 GCA_021605075.1 Caerostris darwini | reverse complement strand
GCGAAATTTCCTTCTTATGCAGGATTTTTGAAGCAATGTTGTATTAGGAAATACAATGCAATATCAATCCAAACATAGGTTTAAACTGGTGACATAAAAACTACAGAAGTTGTAACTAGATTAACTAAATAAACAAAACTTATTATCAAAAGATAACAGATTAATCTTACATAATTCCTAATGCGAGAATATTACTATTTGAACGTCTTATTCTAGGAATAAAATTTTATATGAAGTAATGTAAAAAGAAAGTACAAAATATTATTAATAATTGCATTTTAATTCAAAATGAAACAAAATATGGTATGTGTTGGGAAGTTCCGATATATTTTTTAAAAAAAATCCTCATTATTTTTACTAATTTATATGCATAAAATTCATTTACATGTCATTTTCAATTAATTCTAATTCTTAATTTAATAATTATGATGTTTCAATTCTATTTAACTAAAATTAATAAATAAATTAACTATAATAAATAGACATTTAAAAAAAAATTAGTAGGCATTCCTTCAGAATATAATTAATAGACATCAAATATAAATCGTGAGTTTAGTTAGATGGCAATTATTAATTTCAGTACAAAAAAATAATAGTAAATAAATAACATAAAATAAATATAAAAACGGAATTTTTTAAAACATTACATTGTTAAAAAATATTTTTAAATCACAGACGTTTTCATTTTCGTAATCTACATTCATTATATTATAAGGGGAAATATATTTATAATTTTATTACAATATTATTACAATATTTATTTACATTGGTATATAATCAAATGTTGCCTAGAAAAAATATTTGAACAAATTTCTATATATTATAAAATATTTGAACAAGAATTTCTTTTTAAAAATATGTAAAGTTATTTGAAGGAATATTTTTCTTTTCTTGATATGAATTTTTAAAAAAATTGTTTTCAGCTTTTAAAAAAAAAATTGTTCTGGCCATTGTTGCCAAAAATTGTTCAAAAATTGATCAAAATTGCCACCTATCTGTGGCATTACATTAAAAATGTCCGATTCAAATTAAATAATTTGAAGTAAATTTGCTATACATTTAATAGAATATTTGATGAGAATCCATCACGTGTAGATATACAACATTAAATTTAAAAAAAAAATTATTCAACTAATTTCCAAGTAAATAATTTTCAGAGGACAAAAATTTAATGGAATATAATTGTATATTATTGTAATTGCATTTTGATAGTCATTTGTGTTTAGGTACAAGGTAGATGATTATTACCTTAAATTTATTTTTATGAGAAATTATTAATAGATACTTGCTATGTCTTTGTAATTTGTAAATAGAAATTAAAAATATAAAATGGACTTTAAACTGAATAATAAGGCAAATTAACAATAGATTAGACTTTATTTTAAAGAGATATTGAAAGAGGCAAAATTTAGCTTAAAATTCTTGAATTTTTTAATCAAAATGTTTAGAGTTGTTTTAATCAAATGCTAAGTTGTGATATATATTTAAATATATTGTTGTCTTGAATTTAAAATAATTTAGTTTCCAAAGAGTACAAAACTTCATTCAAAAAAATTCTTCCGATTTTTTGTAGGAAAAGAAATCGGTGACGATGACAAAAATAATTATTAAAATTAGTTTTTAATATATTTTTGTCAGAAAAAAAATTAAAAATGGTTAACGAAAATTGTTAACGAATTATCATTTTTATTTATTTGTCAAAAAATTAAACATGCTTTCTTTACCAATTTAATGTTCTCTTCATCTTTTTCTTTAACCTATGTGCAGTAAATTAAAATTTAGAAAAAAAGCTACTTTTTCAAAATCTAGCAAAGTTAGGATTTGATAAATTGTCAATACATCAAAAAAAAATTTTAATTTTTTAAATATACATTATATATATATATATATATTGAAATATATTATTTATATATATATATATATATATATAGAAATATTATATATACATATATATATATATATATATACAGAGAGAGAGACATATATGGATATTTTGTATCTAATCTATAAAAAAAATAAACTATTTCATATTGCAATGTTATTTTTAAAATTTTAATTTTTTCAGAAAATCTGCTTTCTTTTCATTTTTAAAACTTATAAAATTAATTTTTTAAGATCCCCGTGTAAATCAATGTGAATGAGTTTACTTTCACACAAATTTATTCTAAAGCTGCTTTTCCTGTGTGTTAATAATTTCACTTTAACTAAAATCACAATTTCAAAGATCAATTCACAATTCAATTTCACAATTTCAAAGATCAAGTAATTCCTCAAAAATTCAATTGCAAAATTACTACTATTTTTAATATTTTTAAAATTTCTTGAAATAAAATTTTAATTATGATATAAATAAATAATAATTGTATGGTAATATGGTATATAAATAATAATTATATAATTTCCCTATATTTAGTAAATTTTAAAAAATATTTCCCACAAAAAAGAAGTTATTTTTGAAGATTTGAAAACTTCAACTTGGGATTTCAAATTTGTGAAATTTATTTTGAATTTATGTAAACGTATTGACAATAATCAGATAATTATTAAAATTCATTTACAACAAATCAAAACAGTACAATTAAACAATCTACCTCTATCTTTTCTCCTACTGAAGTATTTAAAAAAAATTAAAAATTCTTCGCATTTTTATCACCACATTAAAAAAAAGAGATCCAGATAGATATGTAAACCTCATTACATATATATCTGACTCACTCAATCAAAGGGGGGAAAAAAAAGGGAAGAATGAAAACAACCGAAGGAAAAAAGGGAATAACATCACCGAATCTATATTTCTTTTGCCTTAACGATGATAAAGACATCGTGCAAAATCGCAAAGTGATTGTTTGAGCCGTCGATCGGCAACGCCTGTCAACGGTTACATTCTCCCGTAATTCATCAATCACCATCTCCGAGCTCCGCCCTCCACCGACGCCATTGGTTTAGCCCTAAAAGGGTAATTCCGAAGGAGGCTCCTCCCCCTCCGCTTCGCCGTGACGTCACCGACTGGGAGGAATCGCCGTGACTTCGATCGTCGATGCGGTTGCTGTTATGATGATCGAGGCGTAACATGGATGACTCCATGGAGTGAAGCCGGGTTGCTGCTGCGTCAGAGAGAGAGAGAAGCTTTTTGGTGAAGAGTGTTGTTGCTTGTCAAAACAAACAAGGAGACTGTTGGCGGAGTGCAATGTGCTCTTGTTGTGCTGCCGCTTGAAACCGAAACTCACAGTGTTTCTTCGCAGTTTATATATTACGATTTATTTAACCGAGTGATGTTTTGAAGCCTTTCTTGGGAAAGATACTATCTTAGACTTGCAATATTTCAATGATGGACACAAGACTTTTGGAGACCCCTTTCGGACACACGCATAGCCACGTGCTTGCGAGATTGGGGCGCTTTTTGCCGTCGCCCTACATGCACTTTGGGTCCCCCATAGCCCCATATAGTGTGCCCCTGGCCCATCACGCTGCGGCGGCCCACCATGCCCACCACGCTGCGGCCTTCGACTACGGGCAGGCTGCCGCAGCGGCGGCGGCGATGGCTGGCGGAGTGCCCTACTCCATAGACGGCATCCTCAGCATGACTCCCGCTGGACTGACGGCTAATGGACTAAGTGGGCCCGCGGGTTCCGGTGGAGGGGCAGGAGGGCCAGGGGACCATAATTCGCATGGAAAAAAGGGTGAGTACAATCATATATATTTGAAATGAAATCAATGCGAAAATTTTATAGATAATGTAGTGCAATTTTTTACATTATCTTTATGCCTCTGTGTGAGAGACTATTCATCTGATTAAATATAAAATATTAATATTAGTTAAATTGTATAATAAATTAGTAGTTGCATGGATAATATTTCTCACTTCATACTTTAAGTATGAGGAGATAAATATTATCCACGATACATATTTGTATTAATAGATTTAGTTACGATATATTCTATTGGTTTGAAATGAGCAAAATTAATAGTTATAAATGAATGTTATGAAAAAATTAGAAATGTAAGCCTTGTTAAAAACTTTAAAACTAAAACAAAATGATAGATGATATGATGATGGATAATGTAGTGCAGTTTTTTACATTATATATTTATCGTTAAGTCGCTATGTGAGAGACAATTAATCTGATTAAATAAATAAATAGTAATATTAAATAAAGTGTATAATAAATTAGTAGTTGCGGCTTGTTAAAAACTTTAAAACTCAAACAAAATGATAGATGATATGATAATATGACATTAGGGCAATTTTTTACATTATCTTTTTACTATGTCTCTATGTGAGAGACTATTCATCTGATTAAATAAATAAATACAAAAATCTTAATATTAGCTAAATTGTATAATGAATTAGTAGTTGCGTGGATAATATTTTTCTCTGCATACTTTAAGTATGAGGAGAAAAATATTATCCACGATACATACAATTTGTATTGATAGACTTATTACGATATGTTCTACTGATTTAAAGTGAGCAAAATTAATAGTTATACATGAATGTTATGAAAAATTTAGAAATAGAAGGCTTGTTAAAACTTCAAAACTCAAACAAAATGATACAATTAAATAATATTTATATATACTACGTATAGTTATGTTGATTAATTCTTAATGTTAATGTATTTTTCCAAGTTTATAACATTTTCGCAATCAATTTACAATTACTAAATGAATCATCCATTTAATAGACATATAGTATTGTTGATATGAAATCCACCTTTAAAGATTCATGTGATTCTCATCTTATAAAACTAATAATGTTTATTAATTTGAAAGATAATTGTCCTTTTAAGTAACAAATTAGTATTTAAGTAGGCTAATTTAATAAATGTATTGTAAATGACACATTGTTATTACAAAAACAAACTGTGTCATGAATTATTCTGTTTGTAAGAGAAAAGTAGCTGTATGTAGAGAGTTCTCAAACTTGTTGCTCTCTTTCATATTTCTTGGTACATCTTGCATAAAAACAAATCTTTTCAATAGTTCATTAAAGAAAGTATTCGTATTAAGAATATACCTCTCAATAAATTCGTAATTCTGAAAATTCTCTGAAAATTCTTAAAAAATTTAATGTTTAAAACCCTTTCTTACTGCATTAAAACAGGATTTTCTTTGAAGCATTTTTACATTTACTAAACTAAATTCATTTTTAAAATTATCTTAATCAAAATAAAGCACATAAAAACCATGGTGTTGTTGTTAGTGGCTTAAAATTGATTCACATTTGCTTTAAAAACGTTTCAAAAGAGAATTATTGTTATTGAATATAAATGTGCATAAAATTGTTTATGTAACATAATAATTAATTTTTAAGAGATAAAAACAATGTAAGAGTTATTCAGATTGCTTTAACTTTAAACATAAAAGTAGCTTTCGTTTTAGATCTGATTAGAAATGTCTTAGTACTGTTACTTTAGTATAAATTTATTTGTATTTAATTTGAAATTAGCTTAAAAGAATATATATATATATATTATTCAAAATAAAATAACATTTGTCTTTAGCCAAAACAAATTCTAGTATTTGTCCACATTAAGCACATAATAATAAAGTTATAATAATATTATAAGCACACTTTCTTATACTCAAACTGTAGAGTGATGATTGGAAACTATAAGAATTTTAAATTTAAATATTATTATATTTTAATACTCGTAAAATTTAATTTTGAATAAGTTATTAAGGAAATAATATTTGTAAATGATTTTATATCAATATTTGATGTTAATCATTTAATGCTGCTTTTTATATATTCAGTGCAGTAGATGTTTTTTAAAATCGAAAAGGCCCAAATCAGCTCAACAACATAATAATTTAAATATTATTTATTAGTTAATACCTTATACTCAAAAATGATGCAAAAAATGACATTACTGGAATTCACAAAACAAAATTTGAAACATGCACGCGATTTTTCGAAAAAGATAAAATACATATAAATGTTTATGGTTACTTTTGACTTTAAATGATATATAGTTATTTTAATTACTTTCAAATGCATATAGTTATTTTAATTACTTTTAATTGCATATAATTACTTTTGACGATAAAAAACTGATGACTAAAGAATTTTTGTGTACTCATTCAGTTTGTTAAGTCAGTCTGCGTGTGTTTTTTTTTTTCAAATGACTCATGATTTAAAATAGGGTAAAACTGTTTTCAACCAACAAGGAGCACCTTGAAAAGCAAAACAAAAAAAATGATGATATAAGTAAACAAGAGAATAATTATGACATTAAGATTATCTCATAAAGATTAGGAGGTCCCATGAGAAATTAAATTGATAAAACTATCTCTTATTTACTTCCATCTACATGTTACAACCGATTTAGTTTCTATAAAAAGTACACTTCACAGCCCGGCAATCTTATGAGAACCATAACCTAATTTGAATTCAACTTACGTAACACACTCTGCAAATATTTTCTCCAATAGTTTATTGACATGTTTAATTCCAAATACTTTAACTACATAATAACTAAACGACGAATGAATAAAAAAAGGAACACAAAAATTCTGAAAGCGCACAAAAGTGTTGCAGAAGGTTAAGTTTTCAGTCTCTCTTGATGGCCTAAAGCAACAGAAACTGTTCAAGCGATAACACTCTCCTTCGAGAACAGAGTCAGAAGTGTGACTAAAGATCGCAATCGGTTATTTTTATGCAAATAAACAACGCTATTATCTCAAGATAGTGTCAAATAGCCAGTCAAAATTCCATCTGTGCTGACATTTTGCAGTAAATTTAATTTGCTGTAGTAGAAGTGAGTGAAAGGAAAGATAAAGAGTTTGACATTTAGTCTATGATAAAAGAGGGTACCAAATAGCACTGCTTCAGAAAATTTATTTATTAGCTATTGTGTCTTGCAATAATAGGTTGCTATAAACTATTTGTGCCTTTAATTCAGCTTTCACAAAATAGTAGTTAGAGTGAATATTAAACTATATGTTAAAAAGAAGCGATAATTTTATTAATAATAATTAATAGAGTTGAGTGAAATAAAGATAAAGTGTTTGGCATTTAATATATAATAATAAAAGTGGTTAAAAATAGTACTACTTAAGAAACACTATTCACTATTAGGTTGCTATAAACTATTTGTATTTTTAGTTCAGTTTTCAGAAAGTAACAGTTGGAGTGAATATTAAACAATATATTAATATAAGCAATAAAGCTTGTTTTTATTAATAATAGTTAATAGAATTGAGTGAAAGGAAAGATAAAGTGTTTGACATTTAGCATATAATAAAAGCGGTTAAAAATAGTACTACTTAAGAAACTCTATTCACTACTAGGTTTTGTAATAATAGGTTGCTATAAACTGTGCTTTTAATTCAGTTTTCACAGTTAAGAGTGAAAATTAAACTATATGCTAATATAAGCAATAAAGCTTGTTTTTATTAATTATAATTAATAGAATTGAGGGAAAGGAAAGATTAAGAGTTCGACATTTAGTATATAATAAAAGCGGTTAAAAATAGTACTATTCACTATTAAGTTTTGCAATAATACAATTTTCACAAAACAGTTAGAATGAATGTTAAACTATATGTTGGTATAGGCAATAAATCTTGTTTTTATTAATAATAATTAATAGAATTTAGTGAAAGGAAGCAAAAAGAATTTGATATTTGGTATATAATAATAAAAGCGAATAAAAATAGAACTTCTTGAAAAACACTATTCACTATAAGGTTTTGAAATAATAGGTTGCTATAAACTATTTGTTCCTTTAATTCAGTTTTCTCAAAGTAACAGTTAGAGTGAATATTAAACTACATGCCAATTATAAGCAATAAATCTTTTTCTATTAATAATAATTAATAGAACCGAGTGAAAGGTATTTAGTCTATGATAAAAGAGGGTACAAAATAGCACTGCTTCAGAAAATTTATTTATTCGCTATTGTGTCTTGCAATAATAGGTTGCTATAAACAATTTGTGCCTTTAATTCAGTTTCTACAAAGCAATAGTTAGAGTGAATATTAAACTGTATGTTAAAATAAACAATAAATCTTGTTTTTATTAATAATAAGTGGGTGAACGGAAAGGTAAAGATTTCGACATTTAATAAATGATAAAAACTGTTAAAATTAGTACTACTTAAACACTATTCGCTATCAGGTTGCTATAAAGTATTTGTGCTTTTAATTCAATTTTCGCAAAGTAGTAGTTAGAGTGAATATTAAACTATATGTTAAAACAAGCAATATATCTTATTTTTATTAACAATAGTTAGTAAAACTGAGTGAAAGGAAAGATAAAGAGTTTGCCATTTAGTATATAATAAGAGCGGTTAAAAATACTACTATTCACTCTTAGGTTTTGCAATAATAGGTTGCCATAAATCATTTGTGCCTTTAATTCATGTAGAGTGAATATTAAATTATAAGTTAATAAATCTTGTTTTTATTAATAATAATTAATAGAATTGAGTGAAAGGAAAAAAAAGAGTTTGGCATTTAGTATATGATAGGTAAAAAATAGTACTATTCATTATTAGGCTTTGCAATAATAGATTGCTATAAACTGTTAGTGCCTTTAATTCAGTCTTCACGAAATTGCAGTTAGAGTGAATATTAAACTATGTTAATATAGGCAATATATCTTGTTTTTATTGATAATAATTAATAGAAATGTGTGAAAGGGAAGATAAAGAGTTTGACATTTAGTATATAATAAGAGCGGTTAAAAATAGTACTATTCACTCTTAGGTTTTGCAATAATAGGTTGCCATAAATTATTTGTGCTTTTAATTTAGTCTGGTGAATGTGGTGAATGTTAAACTATATATTAATAATGTTAATTCAAGCAATAAATCTTCTTTTTATTAATAATAATTAATAGAGTTAATAATAATTTAGTCTATGGTAAAAGAGGATAAACAACAGGACTGCTTAAGAAAATTTATTCATTCACTATTATATCTCACAATAATAGGTTGCCATAAACTATTTGTGCCTCTAATTCACTTTTCACAAAGTAACAGTTAGAGTTAATATTAAACTACATGATAATATAAGCAATAAACTTTGTTTTATTAATAATAATTAATAGAATTGAGTGAAAGAAAGATAAAAGTTTGATATATAGTATATAATAAAAGCGGTTAAAAATAGTGCTACTTAAGAAACACCATTCACTATTAGGTTCTGAAATAATAGGTTGCTATAAACTATTTATGCATTTAATTCTTTTTCATAAAGTTAGTTAGAGTGAATATTATATAAAAAGTTTGATTGGATATTAAACTACATGCTAATATAAGCAATAAATCTTGATTTTATTAATAATAATTAATAAATTGTGTGAAATTAAAGATAAAGAGTTTGACATTTAGAATGTAATAATAAAAGTGATTAAAATAGTACTGCTTAAGAAACACAATTCACTACTAGGTTTTGCTATAAACTATTTTTGGCTTTAATTCAGTTTCAATAAAGTAACAATTAGAGTGAATATTAAACTATATGGTAATATAAGCAAGAAATATTGTTTAATTTTAATTAACTGAATTGAGTGAATGGAAAGATAAAGAGTTTGACATTTAGTATATAATAATAAGAGCGGTTAAAAATAGTATTTCTTAAGAAACACTATTCAATATTAGGTTTCGCAATAAAGGTTGCTATAAACTATTTGTGCCTTTAATTCAGTTTTCACAAAGTAACAGAGTGAATGGTAAACTACATGTTAAGGTAAGCAATAAATCGTTTTTAATTAATAATAATTAATAAAATTGATTGAAAGGAAAGATAAAGAGCTTGACATTTAGTATATAATAAAAGTGGTTAAAAATAGAAGACAATTTATTTATTCACTATTATGTTTTGCAATAATAGGTTGCTATAAACTATTTGTGCCTTTCATTCATTCTTCGCAAAGTAACAGTTTGACTGAATATTAAGCTATATGTTAATGTAAGAAATAAATTGTGTCTTTATTAATAATAATTAATAGAATTTAGTGAAATGAAAAATTAGTTTGACATATAGTATATAATAATAAAAGCGGTTAAAAATAGTGCTGCATAAGAAATACTGTTTTGCAATAGTAGGTTGCTATAAACTATTTGTGCCTTTAATTCAATTTTCACAAAATTGCAGTTAGAGTGAATATTAAACTATGTTAATATAAGCAATACATCTGGTTTTTATTAATAATGATTAATTGAATTAATTGAAAGGAAAGATAAAAGTTTGATATTAGTATATAATAAAAGAGGTTAAAATAGTACTGCTTCAGATAATTTATTTATTCACTATTACGTTTTGCAATAATTAAATTGCTGTAAACTATTTGGGTCCTTTATTCAATTTGAAACAACTAATTCAGTTTTCACAAAGTAACATTTTGAGTGAATGTTAAATGTTAAACTATATAAACAATAACGCTTGTTTTTATTAATCTTTGATGTTTTTGTGTAGATTTTATAATTCATAATCAAAAATCATTTGAAAGAAAGTAAAAGAATCTCTTACTCTTGTTTTATTTTACATTATAGTTCCAAAAATATTTTTAAAACTTTATTAAACTCTTGGAAACTTCTTTAAACTCTTGAATCTTATAAAAATATTGATGCAATTTGATAAAACTTTTTAAATTGCTTTTCGACGAACTATTTTGAGGAATTGATAAAACTGATAATCGAAACAATGCATTTATAAATGATCAATTTAAAAAAAAAAAATATTTTCCTATTTAAATGCAAACTGTGACAACTTGAATATATATTTTTTTTTAACTGAAATATTTAGTTCATTTAACTTCCTTATTAGCTCATTTTAACTTTTTTAGTCTCATGTTACATTTAAAGTTAAAACAAAATTGCACTGAAAAATGAGCAAGAATTAAATAAAGCAACAATGTTTTAAATATTTTATGTTTATTTTTTTAAATTGATAAATTAAAAATATTTTCTCACTAACAATATCGTTAAAATACAATGAATTTGCAATGTCATGATAAAAAGTGGTACATTTTAATCAATTAGTTCAGAAATATTGAATTTTTTTTTATTTATTGAGCAATTATTTTGCTTTGATTTTTGTTTCATATTTTTATTTAACATTACAAATGGCAAGCCATTTATTTCTATGTAAATAATTAAACTAAAACTATCATAACTAGTAGAGTGAGTGACTTTAAAACCATCCCCTCTTATTTAAACTTTTACGGTTGTGAAAATCATGGCTTATACGTCAAAAAGAGGTGCGAAAATCATGGTTTATCTGCACTCTTATGAACTGCTGTGTACCATATCATTACTATCATTATTATTTTTATTATTCAAACCGAAGTGTTTCATGATTACTCATGTACGAAAATTCTTTCGTAATCATAGAAGCATAAAGTTAAAAGATTTATAGCATTTCTTTCTTTGCTGTAGTACTATATACCAAATCTTCAATAATCTTAGAGTGCAAATTCTTTGATAAATAGCTTTTGTTCTGTAGCGTAAAATTATTACGAATTTGTTGCCTACCTTTGCTTCAAAAATCCTTATCGTAGAAATCTATGAGCAACTGTTTTTCATAGCATCATGTAAATTTTGTTTCACCTGTAAATCCCCCATGAATTTATTATATGGTTGATTGTTCTTGTAGTGTTCTTTTTTTTTAATTGCTTTCAAAAGTAAGAACAGCTCAAAATATTGGTTAGGTAAATTGGGCTTTACCGATGAGACTTTTTAAATTTTGTTTCTGCCAACTTTATTGCTTACTCACGCCAAACATTTTCAGAAAGTTGAAGCTAATTGACTTCGTTTCTTGAAGCAAAATTAAAGAAAATTTCCACGATGCTTGTTTTGTGAAATCTTTTTTCACATTTTAAATTTATGCGTTTGAGATTTCTGTTTTCACATTTTTATTTATTATTATTTTTTTTTTAACTTTTCAAAATTGAGACACTTCAAACCAGCGATATTTAAAATAAAGGTCGTTCATTTTTCATAAAGTTGAAATTAATTGCCTTTATTTCTTGAAACAAAACTTAAGACAATTTCTACGATGCTTGTTTTGTGAATTCTATTTTAACAGTTTTAAATTTAAACAAAACATGAGTGTGTTATAAAATTCTGTTCACTTTTCAATATTGAGACCCATCAAATCATCGGTATTTAAAAAAATTTCATAAAAGTTCATAAAGTTCGCTCATTTTTCATAAAGTTGAAACTAATTACCTTCATTTCTTGAAGAAAATTTCCACGATCTTGTTTTGAGAATTCTGTTTTCACATTTTAAATTTAAGCGAAACATTGCGAGTGTGTTATAAAATTCTGTTGACATTTCAAAATAGAGGCCCATCAAACTAACGATATTTAAAAATTTTCGTAAAAGTTCATAAAGTTCGCTCCTTTTTCATAAATTTGAAACTAATTGTCTTCATTTCTTGAAGTAAAACTAAAGAAAATTTCCACGATTCTTGTTTTGTGAATTCTATTTTAAAAGTTTTAAATTTAAGCGGAACATGCATATGTTATAAAATTATGTTGACTTTTCAAAATTGAGACCTTTTAAATCAGCAATATTTAAAATTTTTCATACAAGTTCATACAGTTGGCTCCTTTTTTCATACAGTTTAAATTAATTGCCTTCATTTCTTGAAGCAAAACTAAAGAAAAAATTCCACGATGATTGTTTTGGGAATTCTATTTTCACAAATTTAAATCTAAGTGAAACGTGCATGTGTTATAAAATTGTGTTGACTTTTCAAAATTGAGACTGCGATATTTAAAATTTTTCATAAAGTTCGTTCATTTTTCAGAAAGCTAATTGACTTCGTTTCTTGAAGCAAAACTGAAGAAAATTTCCACGATGATTGTTTTATGAATTCTGTTTTCACAGTTTAAATGTAAGCGAAATATGCATGTGTTATAAAATTCTGTTGACTTTCCAAAATTGAGACACTTCAAACCAGTGATATTTAAATTTTTTCATAAAAGTTCATAAAGTTCGTTCATTTTTCATAAAGTTGAAGCTAATTGTTTTCATTTCTTGAAGTAAAACTAACGAAAATTTTTAAATTTAAATGACGATTTCTTTTTCATTTCTTGAAGTAAAACTAACGAAAATTTCCATGATTTCTTGTTTTGTGAATTCCATTTTCACAGTTAAAATATTAGCGAGATATAAATGTGCATAAAATTCTGTTGACTTTTCAAAATTGAGACACTTCAAACCAGCGATATTTAAAAATTTTCATAAAAGTTCATAAAGTTCGCTTATTTTCATAAAGTTGAAACTAATTGCCTTCATTTCTTGAAGCAAAACTAAAGAAAATTTCCCCGATAATTGTTTCATGAATTCTATTCTTATAGTTTTAAATTTAAGTGAAATGAGCGCGTGTTATAAAATTCTGTTGACTTTTCAAAAATTAGAAATTTCAAAATTGAGACAAACCCAACCCGCTATATTTAAAATTTTTATATCATCGCAAACTGATAGATTTGAGTTAATTATTTTTCTAATTGTTTTCAAAATTTTTACGAATATCAAATTTAATTTTTACAAAATGTAGCTATTAGAATATTTGATATTTACGGCAAAATATTTTTAATTTTTGTGTATGTAATGTGTTTTAAGTAGTTAGAAAAATTTCCAAAATATGACGCTAATTTACAAAAAAGCTAAAATTTAAACACGTACTTCAGTCCGGGAATTTATGCGTAAGTGTAACAGTTATATAAATATGACATAAAATTATCTATGATTTTAGCTAATAATAAAATTATTTATGATTTATGAAATAAAATTATATGAAAAATAATTTTTAGAAACAAAATAAATTATGTACAGTGACTAAACTGTTTAGTTTTCACAAATCATTGGAGCACAGTACACAATTAAAATGCTATATAGAAATGTGTAGAAAGTTTTCCTCTAATTATTGTAAGGTGTTTTGAGTTGACAAAAACATGTTATAAATATATAGTTAAAAATTATTACAATTAAATTATTAAATTCGGTAAACTAAATTTTTGAAAATAAGTTTTATTGAATGAATTAATTTAATTTTTATAAATTCAGCTTTTAAATTTTTTTTTAATAAATCTCTAAATATAGTTAATTTATTTGCATTTTTCATTATAATGTATTACAGAAAATTAAGTTAATTTTTATAGAACGCGGATAAATTATCTTTCTATACTAAAAAAAATTTTAATCTACTGCTTGTAAATATTAAAACAGCCATATTGTGGAGAATAATGAAAGGGTTGTCTTCTTTCTTTAGTACGTTAATTTTACGACCGTTTTAAGCAATTGGATTTATTAAAAAGATGTCTGTGTGTATAATAAAACATTCAACTTTTTTCAATTTTCTTTCATTTTGACGGACTTTTAATTATAAGCTTTGACTTAATTTTCAGTTAACATGTACTTCATTTGACTAATTACCTATAATACAACAAATTTCTTTTTTAGGCTAAGTATATATAGATAGATAGATATATTTGTTAAAATTTAAAAAAAAATTTTCTTTTTAATTTGGATTAATAATTTTTTAAGGAAAAATTTGCTTAATTTACTATTGCTATTATAATTAAATAAGGGTTTCCAAATTTTCGGATTTAACTAAAATCAAAATCATTTTAATTTAAAGCAGTTTGTTTACTTTTATTTTAAATTGATCTAGATGGAAATTTTAGCATTTGTATTTCTGTATTAAAAAAAAAGGAATTCTCACTATGGGTTCCAATGCATTAACAGCGATATTTGTAGATTTATTGAAGAATCTCAGTTATAAACATTAATTTAATATAAATCGTCCTTTCTAAGGCTTGGTTTGTCACTCTACGGTCACTTTTTGCACACTTTAGGCTAATTTGACCGGGATCTACCGTTTAACGTGGATTCCGAACCACTTCAAACATCCCTGCCTCCGTAGGATTCGAACCTGACGCCTGTGGTACTCAGGCCAGAGCGCTATCAAGCCACCATACTTTCTTAGAAAATTCGATGTTTTTTTAAAGCAGTCTTTGGATTTATGGGAAAACCGTGTTGACTTTGATAAGGTAATCTCGAATTATTTAACTGCGGTCTGATAAAGAATAAGAAAAATGTTCTTATTTTTCACATTTTATTTATATTTGTTTTCTTTTTTAAAGGACGATTGTTGTTTTCTTATGTTAAACCGAGCAATATATAAGAATATATATAAGAAAGTGCATAAAGGAAGTCGCTTTAAAGAAAGTTGACATTTGTAGTTACACTATGATAACGAAATAATCTCTAAAATAAGATTATCAAACGCTAGACTTGCTTGTCTATTTGTATGCTATTTGGAAAAATTTAGTCTCATATATAAGGAATTTATTTGTAGATAGCACTGCATTATCTTAGACATGGATGAAAAACATATCTCTGGTAAGGACCTATGCATAAATCTCAGTATGGTGTTGGTTGTTTCTGTGATATCCCTATAAAGCAGATACAACATTAACATACTTGCACATCAAAATTATTTACCTATATATATATATATATATTATGTCAATAGGCAGAAGGTTTTGGCCCATCATGGGGCTGTCGCAATTAAGAATTAATTAAGAATATTGCGGAAATTATAGGTCAAATAACTTTGCTGTAATATACGAATTAACAAAATTAAATTGATTATGGAAAATGCATAAAAATTGAAAAACGGGAGTAAACTTTAAAAAACAAAAAAAATTATAAATGGTTTACTAAAACATAACATAATATGCGATTTGAAAACTGCATTTAATAAAAAAATAATAATAATAATAAATGGCAAAAACAAAGAAAATCATAATTACAGTGGTGCCGCGTGATTACCTCCCACAGTCAGGTATTCCGCTCACTTTTTGTTCAGCAAGAAAACTCGTCGGCTATATCGCCGCTGTATTTTCTTTGTGATCCGGAATTCACGTTTTAAATAGAAAATACTGTAATTGTCTTTATGAGTTACAACATGTAATTTTAGGTCATTCATATAATTTTGCAGGATTTATCATAAAAGATATAAATTGTTTAAATAATAATGATGATATTAAGTATTTTATTAAATATCGATGTTAAAGTGATTGAATAAACGAAAGAAATTAATTTCAGAACTCCTTTATTACAATTCTTAAAATGTCAGAATGAAATTCGCTCAACAATTATAGTACAAACATTTATAAATAAAACGTACTAAAGCATATAGAGTATGAATGATATAATTTAATTAACTGCTGAAGAAGTTTTGTGTTTAAATCACAAGGCATCAAGATTCTCTAAAAATTAATTTAAAAATATACTTTTATCAGTTGTTACGAATTATTTTGGTGTATGAAGGGGCCTGATGGTCGAGTGGCTAGCGCTCTGGCGCTCGGTACCACAGGTTTTGCGTTCGAGTTCCGGTGGTGGCACTTTAAATCGTAGGTTCCGGTCTAATATGATCGTAGAGTTTGTGGGGGTAGTAGTTACTCGCATCCGTAGTATTTCAAACTACAAGTGCCCCCTGGGTAGTGCTAAATGAGTAACAGCGGTGCAGCCCTTGCTTATGACATACAGATTAACTGTCTCCGTATTGCCAGCTGTATTAGAACATCTTTGCGAATTATATCAAAATTAATTTTTAATGTTAGAATAAATAAATTTTGATTTTTCATGTAAAAAAGGGGGTTAAATTTTGATTTTTTCATGTAAAATTTATTTATTCTAACATTAAAAATTAATTTTGATATAGTTGTCAAATAAACAGTAAAAAATGTGCATGAGTTAGCTCTTATAATAATTGCTGTGTTTTACAATAAAACACAGCAATTATTATAAGAGCTAACTCATGCACATTTCTTACTGTTTATTTGACAACTATACGCTCATATAAAAATAATAGTGGAAGATTTAATTTGAAAATTTTTCTTATAAGTTTATGCAAATTTTTGCACTATTAAAATAATTATTTTGAAGATTAATCTCTTACATGTAATTCAGTCCATTACAAAACTAACCTAAAAAATATGTAACATTTATTTTCTTCCGTTAGATTCCGATGAGACTAAATTTTTTTAATAATTCCGAACATTGTATAAGGAAGTTCGAAGTACTTGTAGAATCAAGGAGTGGAGAAAAACTGCACTACGTTGTTGCGAAACTTATTAAATTTATGCTAAATTTTCAGAAACAAATAAAAATTTACGAAAAATATATTTAAAACGTAGTAAGGGTTTAGTTTTTTTAAACACATACTGCAATTAAATCTAAATTGGAATTTTTATTGCTGTAATATTTTCAATTTATTTTTAGTTTAGTTTTAAAAGGTGTAATTGCGCAATACTTCAGAAAAAAAAATAGTTTTATCATATTTCCATTCAAATAAAAAGAAAATTTCGATGAAATGCACTAATTTCACATTAATGATTAAGTCTGTAAAATAAAACAAATTGAAATAGTTGTGTAATAATATGTTTAAGAGATAATGATGAATTTTTTTTTTTTTTGTTGGAAATATCAAATAAAAAATTAAAATACTTTCACAACCATAAATTGAAAATTTTTTATTAATATTTTAAAATTCAATCTTCTGAATTTTTGTACTTTTAAAATATTATTTTGTTCAATAATCACCTGATTATTGAGCAAACATGCCTGATTCGTGTTTCAGCGTTGACTAACGGCCAATTAATCATACACTTTTGTTCAATAATTGCCTGATTATTGGACAAAATTGTCTGATTGGTGATCCAGCGTCGATTATCAGACAATTGATCGTACACTGTTGTTCAATAATTGCCTGATTATTAAACAAAATTGCCCGATTTGTGATTCAGCGTTGACTAGCATACAGGAAGGCTGCAGTTAAAATTCACTGATTGCATCCATTGCAGTTTCTGCTTTTAGAAAAAAGGAGATTCAATGGAAATGGTGACATTGTATATCTCGCCTAAAAATTCGGGTAATCTGGTGTGATTTTCCCGGCTTTTCACCTATATGACAGGCAATTTCTTAGGCGATATCTTCCCTCCATGTCTTATGTTTAGGCATGCGCAGTTAAAACACGAAACCCACTAATGTTCACCAAAATAAAAATAACAAGAATGCTAATTTATATTAAGAACATTTAATAAAACTATTTTAATCTGTTTGGATGATAATAAAGTATAAGTGAATTAATAAAAATTATTTGCCTATGACTTACTTTCATAATGGCAGAGCATTACGAAAATTGTCAACATAAAATTACATAAACTAAACTTAAAGAAAACATCAATCTTTTTTGTCAATAATAATTTTCTGAACTTCAGAAAAATAACGGATTAATTTTTTAAATTGGTTAGTTACGTGAATAAATTTTGACTATTATGCTATAGATTTATTTCATCTTTGAGTGTATTAACGAAGCCTAATGGCTCAGAGACTAGCGTCCTGGCGTTCGGTAGCACAGGTTTCAGGTTCGAATCCCTTCGGGGACATGGATGTTTGTAATGGTTTTGAATCCACTTTAAACCGTAGGTACCGTTCCAATATTACTGTAAAGCGTTGGGTATACGGCTGACAATCCTATCTCATAAAAGGAGAACAATATGCCATGTTTGGAATTTGGCAGAAGATCTTGCCCCATCATGGGCAGGCCGCACCATGGCAGAAGAAGAAGAGTGACTTAACTCGTGTCAATAGAAGGAAACGTAGATAGTATGTGAAGCCATCAGTGTTGATTCCATTTGATAATATGCGTTGCTTGTATTGCTTTCAAAATTTGTATAGTACCATAGCATCTAAGGATCTCGTATCGGTCTAGCTGCCTATGGGGAAATTTTAGGAATTGTTACCTGTTCAGCATACAAATACGAATTAATTAACTATAAAAGTATGAACATTACTATTAAAAGTATAAGTACCATGAAGTACAAGTATCATTATTCTCATCCTTTCAAGGAATATTATTAATATCTCAACAAGGTTGTAAACATATTGGGAGTTTTCATAGACTAATGGAGGAATAAAACAAGTACTCATGCTTAAAAAAAAAAATTGAAGGAAAATTATCCCACAATATAAGACATGCTCCACCAAGAAGAAAAACTAAATGAATCAATTAAAAGGAATCTCACTGGAAATCTCGACATTTAAATGCCTTCATCCTTTTTCTAAATGGAGCAAAACAAGTCTTGTCAATTGTGGATCATCATTTCTAACCCCCCTCAAGAAACAAGAATCACAGAGATTCTTAACTATGTCGTTTTCAATAGTTCTAAAAATGGTCGTCCAGTCCCACCACAGGAAAGAGGACCGCTTAATAACAGTTATGAACTAAAAAGAGCTATAAAACACATCATAAAGTATCACAACGGACGGTACGTGCCTTGTTACCAAGTGGTAATCATAAGTGCCGGCTACACTCTGTGAACACCCCTTTTGCATCATTTGAGACATATAATGGGTCTATAGTTGGTGTCTAGTATGGGTATAGGGAACGCGTTTATTAAATCAATGAGCCAT
This sequence comes from Caerostris darwini, assembly GCA_021605075.1. Taxonomy (NCBI): domain Eukaryota; kingdom Metazoa; phylum Arthropoda; class Arachnida; order Araneae; family Araneidae; genus Caerostris; species Caerostris darwini. The sequence continues at coordinate 1,067,396 of BPLQ01011078.1, read as the reverse complement.
TGGTTGTAAGATTAGCAAGATACAGCGGAGCCAAAAATTGAGAAATAATTGACGATGCATTCACTTTCATCAGGTTATGACATTGCGACTGAGCGGAAAGATCTCATAAAAAGATGACTTATTATTTTCGAACAGTGACTTGTTCCTCGCTCTCTCCCTTATTGTACTCTTTTGCTTGTAAGGCACAATGGGACACATTATACATTATATGTTATGGTTATCAAGTTTTGTAAAGTTATATTTTACAATCTGATGGAAGATAAGAATTTATTTTAGAGAATAATAGTATTGAGTAGTCCAATAAAAATTGAAAAAAAAAAAAAAAGACATTGCTTCTGCCTAAAAAGAATATTTCGATTATTATCTGAGACTATTCTTTAAAATAGTGTAAATTTTTATATTAAACTAAATTGCAATAAATTACCATAGAGCGATAAACCAAACCAAAACAGCTTTTAATATTAAATTTGTTAAGGTAATCAAAGGTCAAGTTCATAAACTTGAAATTTAATGTTAGGTTTTTTAAAGATAATAAATTTAACTCAATGCAGTATTATTTTTAAATTACCTATGCATTAACATAATACCGTACATTCACATGCGGTTAGATAAAATTAGTGGAAGATTGTTTAACTTTCTTAATACTCATATAATATGTATTTGAAAAAAAGTTTTTAAAAACTATATTTTGATTGAAAAGGGGAAAATGTGGTTATCTATTATACTGAAAGTTTTTCCCTGGGTTATTTTTTTATTAAACTCGCAATTTAGTTTAAATTATATAAATTTTAAGGAACAGATTTTTGTAAGGTTTTGAGATGAGTTATAGTACGTCACATTTCCTTTTAAACAGTAGGAAAGTACATTTCATTTTTCATAAAATATGCAAAAATAATATGTATTTAATATTTATTAGATGACAATAAATTTTATAACGAAATTAAAGTAAAAAAATAAAGAGAAAAAACATATTTAAGGCAAAACTATATTCTATATATTATATATTTACTACATACTACATAGAATTTACTATTTACTCTTTCAGAACTTGTGGGGTTTTCAAAGAATCAAGCTCGTCGTTATTTGCAATATAGGTACTTTTGGTGTCTCGTAGAACCTCGGTTAACTTAATCAAATGTATTTTTTAAATAACGGTATTATAACGTAAAAAGAAATATTAAGTTGATTTTATAAGTTTATTCATTTTTTGTTACATTGATACATAATATTTAATATGTAATTTATAATTTAATTTACTTTCTATTAAATAATTTAAATTATTTAAATAATTGTGCAATTGTAATATAAAATTATTTTAAATAATTTAAATTATATTTAATATTTAATGCATGAAAGAAAATGCTTTGCCAAAAAATGTATATGATAATTTTGAGATAATCGTGTGCTAGGTTAGTTTAGGAATTTATTTGGACCTACACAGGACGACAAATGTTTGTAGCAAGGTATGATGGCTGAGGTAGCTAGAACTTTCTTATCTATGTGGACTGCACGACAGTGGTAGAAACCTTATGGTTTTGGGCATCACAAACACATGAATACCCGAAGTGATCCTAAAATAGTATTTTAAATAAATAAATCCTTAATGCTTACTTAGTAATTTATTTTAAAAATTAAATCCTACCCCTGGAAAGGGCACTAGGGACCCCAATGAACCAGGAGCTCCTGGTATTTTTCCAGTCTTATAGTTACTCCACTGGTTTTGTCTTTCACTCAAGATTTAGAGTTCAAGAGGATAAATTTGAAATAAAAATAATTTTCCTAAAAAATATATATGATAATTTTAATCAGATAATCGTGGGCTAGATTAGTTTAGAAATTTATTAGTACCTATATATAGGGTGACAAATGATTGTCACGTGGTGTGATGGCTAAGGTAGCTAGAACTTACATATCTACATAATGATCGTGAAATAGTATTTAAAATAAATGAATCCTTAATGCTTACTTGCTAATTTATTTAAAAAATTAAAGAGTACGACTAGAAAGGGCACCCAGAACCCCAAAGAGCCAGGAGCTTATTTCATTTTTCCAGTTCTTATTGTTACTCCACTGGTTTTGTCTTTCATTCAAGATGGGTTTGAGGGGATAAATTTGAAATAAAAATAATTTTTCTAAAAAAAAAATAATATATATATATATGATAATTTTAATCAGATAATCGTGGGCTAGGTTAGTCTAGGGATGTATTAGTATCTATATAGGGCGTGTACTTATCAGTAATTATTAATAACTATTACGTACTATTAGTACCGTTATACTAATAGTCTCTATTACTTACTTACTTTATTAGTACCTATATAGAAATGTTTGTCACCAGGTGCGATGGCTACGGTAGCTTTCCGTACTGGATTGCACGTCAGTGGTAGAAACCTTATGGTTTTGTGCAACATAAACACCCGAAGTGATCCTAAAATAGTATTTTAAATAAATAAATCCTTGATCTAATTATTATTAATCCCCGTTAAAAATCTGTTATCTGATAATTTTAATCAGATAATCGTGTGATAGGTTAGTTTAGGAATTTATTAGTACCTATATAGGGCGACAAATGGTTGCCACGAGGTACGATGGTAGCTAGAACTTTCATATCTATGTGGACTGCACAACCTTATGGTTTTGTGCAACACAAACACATGAACACCCGAATTCATCCTAAATTAGTATTTAAAATATATGAATTCTTGATCTAATTATTACTTATAATAACACTTGATGCAATTATTACTTATAATACTTGATCTAATTATTACTTTACTAATTTATTAAAAAAATTAAATCCTACCACTGGAAGTTACACTCGGAACCCCAATGAACCAGGAGCTCCTGGCATTTTATCAGTTTTATTGTTATTCCACTGGTTTCGTCTTTCACTGAGAGTTCAAGAGGATAAATTTGAAGTAAAAAAGGAAAAATCCTAAATAGCTTCCTATCTCATTAAAGTTGTTTTGTCAACCTGTCAAGAAAAACTTTTACGCTACGCTAATCATTCATTGTTTGCAGCGTTCAGGTGATTAAAAAAAATGCTGTGGTGTTACAAAAACGATTAGGATAAATAGAAATTCCCATAAACAATCGGATTAGAATACACCAACTATTAAATTGCTTTTCAGTGTGTGTGCCACATTTTTTTTATCTCTTTTTCCATCCGACAACTTGCGCAAAAAAAATGTTGATGGAGTTTTGGTGAGGGAAAGTTTTGCAAAAAATTTCTTCTGTTCAGAAATCAAAAGTGAATTACTGAAATCCAACGGATTGAGAAGTATGTTGAACTCTTTTGTGAACGGTTAAGTGGAGTACTGATGGTTTTTTAAATGTTTTGATGCAAAATAACTATTAAAGCTCTTATAATTAAAGAAATTAATTAAGAAAATTGTTGCATCGTCGAAATATAGCCTCGTTAAAAATATTTACTCCGATCTGTTAAATTAGAGATCACATGTAAAAATTTCCATTTAGAAAATTTAGCTTAATTAAATAAAGGTTAAAATTCGAGGGTCAGTCGAGGTAAATTTGTATTTACCTCGACTTGCAAATATAATTCGTATTTGATTTTTCATTTTATCTTGTTAAAAATTCAACAAATCACTCAAAGGGGGAAATTAAATTAATATTTGTTTGTATTGAGTTAAGTAACCTAGTAACGTTGTTTTTTTTAAATATTTTGATACAAAGTAATTATTAAATCTTCTATATTGGGGTAATTTTATTCGAGGCTAAGTTGAGGTAAATACAAATTTACATTGACTTGCAAATTTAATTCCGTTTTGATTTTTCATTGTATCTTATAGAAAATTCGTCAAATCAATTCGAAATCAAAATCAAATCAAATCAAAGGAGAAAGTGGAAAATTAGATTAATATTTTTTTATATTCAGTTAAGTGGTGGACTAATATTTTTTTTAAATGTCTTGATGCAAAATAATAATTCAATTTCTTATGATTAAGGAAATTAATTAAGTAAATTGTTGCGTCCTCGAAATATAGCGTCGTCCAAAATATTTACTCCAATCTCTTAAAGTAGAGATCGCATGTAAAGATTATATGAGAAAATTTAACTTGAATCTATATTTTGCTTTACCGTTATTTTAATTATCTCGACTTACAATGAAAATTCAAATATGAATTATATTTGCATCTTATGGAAAATTCATCAAATCACTCAAAATGGGCAATTAGATTAATATTTTTCTGTATTCAGTTAAGTGACTTACGTATTAATAATTTTTAAAAAAATGTTTTGATGCAAAATAATTATTAAATCTCTTAAATTGTTATTTATTTTGTTAGTTAATTGTTCTTATAAATAAAGAAATTAATTAAGAAAATTGTTGCATCATCGAAATATTTTTAGCATCGTTAAAAAATATTTACTCCAATCTCTTAAATTAGAGATAGAATGTAAAAATTGTCATTTGAGGAAATTTAGCTTAATTGAATTAACGATGAAACCAAAATACAAATTTACCTCTACCTGCAAATTTAATTCATATTTGATTTTTCATTGAATTTTATGAAAAATTTATCAAATCGCTCAGAGTGGAAAATTAGAATAATATTTTTCTGTATTCTATCATTAAAAAAAAATTTAATACTGTTTTCTACTATTTATTTAAAGTTTTTTTTTAAACGTTCTGATTATTCAGCTTTTATTTTTTTCGAGAGAATTTAAATTTTTGCATAGGTAGAAATGTAAATTGTATATTGAGATTCATTGATAAATGAAATGTAGATTAAGTAGGAATACTAATTACTAGTTGAATAAAAAGAACTGAATGAAAGGATATTGTAAAGCACCGAAGAATATTTGCACAATTGGGGCCTGATGGCCGAGTGGCTAGCGCTCTGGCGTTCGGTACCACAGGTATCGGGTTCAAATCCCGGCTTTGCCCATGGGTGTTGTAGTGGTTCGGAATCCACTTTAAACCATAGGTCCCGGTCCTAATAGGATCATAGAGCGCTGCGGGGGCATTGTTACTTCGCGTCCGTGGCTTACCATCAAGTTGCACGCGCCCCCTGGGTAATGCAAAGTGAGTAACATCGGTGCAGCCTTTATAGGCATCCAAAGACGTCCCTGTCTGTTTGCCAGCTACATTGGAGAAAAAAATAAAAAATAAAAAAAATATTTACACAATTAAAAAAAATAATGATTTATATTCAGAATGATTTTTTTCCTTCAAAATACTGCAGTTCAGTTCTTATTTTTCCGCAGAGGACTGAATATTATCAATTATAAAATGAGTAAACTAAATTAAAAGAATTTAATTATTTCCATATTGAAATATTTAAACATTTTAGTATATATATATATATATATATATATATATATAAATTGGGAGAAAAGGAATAAAATTAAAATATAAATAAATAAATACAAAATAATATATCAAAAACATTACTGAAGTTGGAAAAAAGTCATTCAATATGGAGATAAAGCTGTTTGATAAAATTACTTTTTTTAGGGAATTAAAATAAAATTTATTTAAAATATGTGTATTTAACGAAAAGAAATGTAAATAATTAAAATGTAAAGGTTTCGAATTTTATTATATATATATATTTGTTAATCGTATGTCCTTAATCAAATTCAATTAGCATTATTATTTTACATTAAATATTTTAATGAATTTACAATGATGAGAAATGAGAAAAGACAGTAACCTAAATGTCTAAAATTTAATACAAACAATTCAAAATTGACTTTTATCATATAAAAACAAATCAACTTTTCAAAATCTAAAATTATATTTTGAATTATATTACATAACATCATACTTACTCGATTTAAAAAAAAAAAATAACCTCAATAAACCATTGAATTATTGGGTTAAACTTCCATTATATAAACTTTTTTAATGCTGTTTACTTGAAAAGTTTAGACGCATTTTCAATGAACTTCTCACGATATGCTGTTAATGTTTTGATAATATTTGAATTGATTGGAATATCACTTCGAAAAGCAATTTATGCATTTTCGCAAGAAAAAACTTCAAAAAAGCGACAGCAAAAGTTTGAAATGAAATAATTAGATTCAAAGATTAATATAAAAAAAAAATTATGGCTAGATACTGCATGATAAATTTCTTCCCTATAAAAATATATTTAAATAGTTCAACATATTTCTATCGAAAATCGATATTTATTCATGTTATCTTATAGTTTAATTTGCATAGAAAAATCGTAAGCGTGAACACATGTTGCTCTATATATTTTCATTGATAATGCGAAATATAACACAACCATGAAATGTGGTGTTATGTATACAAAATTATATTGACTCTATTTTTTGCAAAGACCATTAAAAAATACGCAACAGACGGAAGTAAGAGATATGATTTGGACATATACACCTAACAAATTGCTTGGCAACATTTAAATTGGAAGCTTCAATATTTTTGAATTTTTTCATAATGAAGCAGATAGAAGTAATGGGAGGAGCTTTTGAGAAAATTACCCATTTTATACTGAGGTTACAAAGTTGGCGTCGTGTTTGTCTAAATTTTTGGCGAAATGGTAGCTATTTCGTTTTGGAAATTTTTGATAAAGACTCATTTTAACCAAGCGGATTGCTAGTATTAAACACTGAAAAATACTATAATTAATACGGAATTGACTATGAGGACGTTAATATTATCCATAGACATTCCTCACTTGAAAAAGGACTTGTAATGTTTCGAATAATATGAAGTTTATCAAAAATAAAAGGTTTGTTGTAAAATTACAGTTTTTTTTTCAAACTATGATAGTACTTAGATTTTCCAAAAATCTATTGACATCAATAAAAAAATGTTAAAAATTCGTCGGTATTTTTCTAAGTATTTGTACCTGAGTTAAATTCATTATAATTAAGTCTTTATATCCAATTATATCTTTCATAACTTTAAAACAGATATTTCTTACATTCCTTTCCAGTGTTTTGAGTTACATAACTTTTCAAAGTTTAAAATTGTTGTAAATAAATCGGCCCATACAAGTAAGTTTTGTGCTGCCTTTATTACAACAACTTGTCTGGTCTTGTTTTTATAGATCTATCTCAGAAGGCTTGTTCATACAATAATAGTTATTTATTAAAAGAATCAGATATAGAATTATCATATTGTTTTTCCTCATTTAAGGTAATTTCACAATCATTACGAACAGTAAAAAAAGATATAGTGATGTTTGAAGATGGGAACTCAGTGATGTGAAGATTTGGGCTTCAAGATCTGCAACATTCTGAGAATTGATGTTAATAATAAGTGAATAGAATTATTTAAAAGAATTAGTAAATAACTTCATCCTCTACAGTAAATTTTTCATATATATTGACACTTGATATACATTTCTTAATATCTTTAATTGAGAATGCTAGACTTCGGGTCTTGGTTTTATAGCCCTGCAGAGAAAATGGTTTATTCATACAATTATAATTACTTTTTAAAAGAGTCAGATATAGAATTATCATATTACTTTTCATCATTTATGGTAATTTCACAATCATTAAAAACAGTAAAAAGCGATAGTGATATTTGAGGATGGGAAGATTCAGTGATGTGAAGATTTGTCCTTCATTCTGTAAGATTCTGTTGATTTCTGCAACATTGTGAGAATTGATATTAATAATAAGTGAATATAATTACATAAAAGGATTTTTAAATAACTTAATTTAGACGAAAGATATGAAGTTTCGATCCATATCACAGATGAGGAATACTTAATATATATTTTTTAATATCTTTATTTGAAAACACTAGATTTCTGATCTTGCTTTTATAGCTCTAAGGAAATGGCTTTTTCATACAATTATAATTACATTTTAAAAGAATCAGATATAGCATTATCATATTACGTTTCATCATTTAAGGCAATTTAACAATCATTACAAACAGTAATAAAAGAGATAGTGATGTTTGAAGATGGGAAGATTCAGTGATGTGAAGATTTGGCCTTCAAGATCTGCAACATTCTGAGAACCAATATTAATAATAAGTGAATAGAATTACTTGAAAGAGTTAATAAATAACTTAATATATCTGAGCGATATAGTGTAGATGATGGCCACTTGATATATATTTCTTAATATCTTTATTTGAAAACACTAGATTTTTGATCTTGCTTTTATAGATCTATCTGAGGAAATGGCTTATTCATACAATTATAATTACTTTTTAAAAGAATCAGATATGGAATTATCATATTACGTTTCATCATTTAAGGTAATTTCACAATCATTACAAACTGTAACAGAAGGAGATAATGATTTTGAGGATGGGAAGATTCAGTGATGTGAAGATCGTCCCTCAAGATCTGCAACATTTTGAGAATCGATTTTAATAATAAGTGAATTACTTAAAAGAGTTAATAAATAAGTTAATATATATACGTGAAAGATATGAAGTTTTGATACATACTGAAGATGATGTACAACTGATATATATTTCTTAATATCTTTATTTGAAAACACTAGATTTCTGATCTTGCTTTTATAGATCAATCTGAGGAAATGGCTTATTCATACAATTATAATTACTTTTTAAAAGAATCAGATATAGCATTATCATATTACGTTTCATCATTTAAGGCAATTTCACAATCATTACAAACAGTAATAAAAGAGATAGTGATGTTTGAAGATGGGAAGATTCAGTGATGTGAAGATTTGGCCTTCAAGATCTGCAACATTCTGAGAATCGATATTAATAATAAGTGAATAGAATTACTCAAAAGAGTTAGTAAATAACTTAATAAATATGAAAAGATACGAATTTTGATACAAACAGTAGATGATGGACACTTAATATATATTTCTTAATATCTTTATTTGAAAGCCCTAATATTATCCTTCTTACCGCTCATCCTTATTTTTGGAAAATTGATGAACTTTTTATGTAAATTCTTGTAAAATGTGGTGAAATGCTTGACAGCAAATGTACTTTGTTATCATGTAATTGTATTTTCGATCTGCTTCGTCAATTCCGGGTATTAAAAAAAGATTGAGACATCATTTCCCAAAGCTTTTGTGGTATCTTGAATGAACATTTTTTTTTTCTCCTTAAGTACATTACCTTTACTTAATATTTTTATCATGTGTATAAATGCTTTATCTAATTTTATTTTTGAGAAAAGATTTCTCTCGTAGATTTTACTCTCTTATTTTTTTTTTTTTTTCTTATTCCCAATTTTTTTTGCAACATAACTTTCTTTTATACCATTTATAGTTTTTTTTTTACTTTACAAAGATGCGCATTTCCTTCGAAAAGAAACAGTCTTTCTTTTTCTGAAAAACAGATTATCTTTTAAAAGAGTTATCTTAAATATATGATAAAAACGTCTCCTATTTAAGATTTTGAAATTGAATAGATGAAATTTTCAAGATTTTTGCTGTAAAAGAAGCATGGCTTTTTTTTTTTTTATCACTGCTTTATTATTGAAAAATAAATAGCAGCTTAAAGCAGAAATAGCTTTATTTTTGAAAAATAATCATCTTTTTAACTTATAATTAATTTAGCTTTTGAAAATTCAAAAATACTAACAGTGTGCTTCAGTATATTTTTATTTCAAATTAAAATTTCTGGATACTACTTTTTATATATTAGGCACAGTTAGGTAATAATTATACATGTACTATATTTTTCGAATACAACGTATTTCGTCCATCTAGGCCAAAGATCATTATGATCTCCCGAAGTTAATTAGACAATTTATTGTCCAACTTTCTTAAGTCTATTGCCTACAGAACTAGCAAAGAATAAAATGCTACTGTCCTCTAGTTTCACGTCAAGCTAAAAAGGATATCTTCATTGTTAGAATATGGGGAATTATTTCACTCTCTTCCAACACAATTTAAGCTCTCTCCAACTTACAGATTTCTCGTGATCGTTCTCGGGGAATAAACTCTCGCTTACCAAGCTTTACATTACATTAGCTACTAAGATTATCCTGGCCCACGTATGTATATTTGGATACCATAACTTTACTTGAATTTTTGTTTTTTTAGATAAAGTTTTTGCTAGTTAGTTTTTGCTTTATGTCGTTGTACTATTTAAAAACTGTGGAACAACATCTTTATGGCTGCTTCTAGTGTAATATTATATATTTTCATTATGTATTTTTGCACTAATGATATTTTAAAAGTATTTTGATGAGATTATGATAAGTATCACAAATAAAAACTTGTTCATTTACTTAGTTAAGAAATGTAAAAATTCCAAATTTTCTTGCCCACTAATTATTTATAATTTATCAAGGAATAAAATAAATACAATATTGAAAAATTTTTAATGAAGCAAAAAATATAGAATTTTGTGAATGCATTAAAACCATTTTTCTAATATTAAAATCAAAACATTCTGTATACGAAAAAATTTGTGAAATAATTGCCCTGGGACAGTAAAGCCAAATAATTCAGGTAATTCTAATACCTAAAATGTATTTAATTGCATTGTTAATTACATATGCATTCCAAAAAGCGGTTTCATTTTAGAAATCTAAAATTCATCTAATAAAATCACCATTGCATTGTCAATATAATATTTAAATTATTCATAATTGAACACCGTAGCTTGTCCAGTTGAATTACAAGGGCATAATCTCTGTTTCATTAATATTGAAATTGGTCTGGTTGCGTTTATGGTCGCGAATTAGCTACATCGGAAATACAATAATACTTTGATGCCGATGAATATTTGTATTCTAATACCCAAACTTGGATGGAACATTTGGTTTGATTATTGCAAGTTAACAGCCAATAATTCATGATACAAACTTATCATTATCCCTAAACTGTGAATGTCCCCAACAGTCACATTCCATAATTGATTCATTCATATTTTGAACAGTTAAAGCAAATTATTATGAATAATGAAACCATTTTGGTACCCATACTGATATATAACTCATTTAGAATACAAACAAGTAATATAAAAAAAAAAAAAATTAAGTCAATTCCTACCTTTTTTTTTCACTCTATTGCAGAAAGTCTTTTAAAAATAATTTTCCTTCATTTTTATAAGTTTATCTGGCGCCATCTACTGGTAGTATACGCAACTTCAATCTAATAAAAACCTAAAATTAATTAATTAAATTTAATTACTGAATTAATATTTGAAAAAACTGTATTAACATCCAGTGCCATCCACTACAACATCAAAAAAAAAATGTATTTGAACTTGAGTGGATGAATAAAAAGTATTTCATGAACGATTGAAAATTGGAACAAGATATATATATAGGGAGAGTGTGAGCTAATAGAAGGAATTGAAAATAATAATACCAATTCTTTTAAAACCAAATTCAACAATGAATTTTATTGGATTCGTAACGCTCTGTCTTTCTTTTATTTCTTCCTTTATTTTTTCTTATTTGCTGTGATAATGCACGTCAATTGAGTGAATGACAGTTCAGAATAATGACATCCAAGTCGGTTGACAGATCTTAATGATGTTTCTGCGATGGTTGAAAGGTTTTTCTTTCTTCTGCTACAGAGAGAATTTCGGTGTCTGTTCCAGATAGACGTTTCCAATCTGCAGGATTCGGTGAAGATGTGAAATGGCATTTAGAGTTTTAATTGCACGCAACGGGAGATGACATTTACTAGATGCAAAAAATTTCGGGCAATTAATGATTTTTCAATCTGATCAGTACATAAAGAAATTATTATCTAATAGTTTTTATTTAAAATCTGTTTTTAAAAGTAATTAACTAGTTAAGTTGTTGACAACTTTGAAATGATGTCAATTCTAAAAATTATGCAGCGACATGATGGTCAATTGGCTAGCGCTCTTGCTTTTGGTACCACAGGCTTGAGGTTCGGCTTTGGCATGGATGTTTGTTAGTGGTTCGGAATCCAGGTTAAACTGTAGGTCCGATCTAATTAGCTTAAGGGTGCACAAAATAACAGTAGAGTGATTAGCCTAACCTACATTAAGTTGAATTCCACATAAATTCTAACACTGCTTAAAAAAAAAAAACCACATCGAATTTTCTTAGAATGGATAGCGGCCTGAGGGCCAATTGGCTAGCGCTCTGGCCATTGATACCACAGGCTTCAGTTTCGAATCATGGCGGAGGCCGTCATAGCCTAAAGTGTGCACAAAATGACCATAGAGCGACAAGCCTAACTTAAAATTATGCAATACAATTAGCATTTAATGCACTCAAAGTACATCATATAATAATAAATAATATATATATATATATAAAAAGTACATGATATATATCATTATTTTATTAATGAACATTATTATTTTATAAGTGATAAAATTTTTATTAAAATAAATATTAAATAATCTTGCAATTCATGTACTTTTGTCAAGTTTTGTGACGAAAATCATTATTTTAAACCGATAGTTTGTATCCTGGATTTAGCATGGATATTTTTGGGTGATTCGGAATCCATATTAAACAGTAGGTTCGGTCTAATTAGCCTAAAGTGTGCACAAAATGACCGTAGAGCGACAAACCAAACTTAAAAATTATGCAATTCAATTAGTGTTTAATATACTCAAAATATATCATATAATAATATATACATCATATACATTATTATTTAACTTATTATAAAACTTATACTAAAATAAATATTAATAAAATTTATACTAAATAAATATTACATAATCTTGTAATTAAAGTACTATTGTCAACTTTTGTGACGAAAATCATTATTTAAACCTGATTTGTTGACGAATGTCACAGACTATGTCAAAAGAACTAAACAAAATTTTAATATCAAGCAAAATTCGAAAACGAGCAATGATTTAATTTTCAAAAGTTCATAATAAAAATTTTTTAAATACTGTGAAAAATTAAATTTCTACAATTATAATCCCGTAATTTGTTTTTCAAGATTAATCATACTCATAACTAATTGGGAAAATTTTTATTTGTTTCTTTTATAATTTTATACTACTTCCTAATTTTTGGGGCACATTTAGTTGCTTAGAATAGTTATTAATAGGAAATATTACATAAATAAGTTCATTAAAATTAAAAGAGTTCTAATACGTTTGCTGACCTCTTAACTCTTTTAATTTGTAAATTGATATCTTTTAAACATGAACCCTACCATAAATATTTTTTAAAGATATACTTTTCGGAAAAGTCATTAGATTTGTGTTCTAATGACTTTTTTATACAAATAATTTCCGAGACACCTTTGCATATAAACAAAATAATTTGCTTTTTTATTACTTCACCATAAATCCATTGTTGTTTCTAATCCTCACTTGGTAGACGTCTTAAACAAAGCCCACGAACCCGTATGGACTCATGGTTAAGGGAAAGGCGGCAGCTTCTGTTGTGATGGAGCAACGGTTGGTAGAAGTTTGACTTAGCTCCGTGACGCTTTACAGTCATATGATAGCAGGACCTCGATTTAAAGTGAATTCAGAACCACTACAAACATCGATAGAACCGTCGGGACGTGAATCCTAAACTTATGGCACAGAGGACCAGCGCGCAAGACACTCAGGCATCAGACCCCTCGTCGTAATCTACTATATATAAAGAACATTGAATTTTCTGAAAAGTGCTTGTTTCAATTTTTAAGCGAAGACATTTATAAAAATGTTTATGTGTAGAATATAGGCGAAGATGATCATAAAAATGTTTTTGTTGAAGATGTAGAATGTAGATGAAGGTGATCATAAAAATGTGTTTGTTGAAAACTAGAAATGGAATAAAACATCATTTTATTAAATCACAGTAAATTTGAAAGTTTGTTCAGTAGGATTAATCATACATATGATTAAATGATTATTTTCTTTTAAAAAAAATTGCATTCAAACATAACTTGAGAATAAATTCTATCCAAACTTTTCTCCAATAAAAATCTCTGTTGAGGAAAAATAAAGGTTACGAACTAATACGAAAAGAATTTGCCGATGGCTATACATCTTTGTTTTTGATACGTTGACGAAAAACAATAAAAACATTACATTAATATAAATTCCCATCAACAAGACACATTCATGCATTTAATTTTCAGTTTACATTCAAACACCTTTCTATTCCGAGAAATAAAAAGAATAACAACAATAATAATAAAAAAAGCTGTTGTCAGTAGGGGGTAGGATCTTGGACCATCTAAACATCCAATTACGATTAGCATTCCCATTTTTTTTCTATCATTTAAATCCAATTCTCTTTCCACTAATAACAAGTTTTGACAACATCCTTGACAAGTTGCTGACATCTGTATTACGTTGGTCGTCACTTTTCGCACGCGCGTCGTCCGGTGGTTCAGACGAAACACTTAATCATCCCCTTCTCTCCCCCCCCGCGACTTTTTACATGCACATTATTTTATTTTTTTTATTTTTGTTTTTTATTTTCTTATGCTGTTCCTCGTCGGTTTCAAAGGATGAAATTGGTTTGCAATAACATGGAACACTTCGTTGACAAGCCCGGAAAGTGAAAAAGAAGACGTCCGTTATATAGTAAATGCTGGAACACATGTTTGTTGCCAAATGTTGGTTCTCATTAAGATGCCTTTTTACTGTGTCTTTATTAAAAACTAACGGTCTACAATATTTCTTATTCCTGAAAGAACTGATATTGTCTTGAGAAATACATAAAATTATGCTTCTATCCATTCATTTCCATATGCATTATAGAATCACTTGTTACTTTTTTATTCAAATTGTAACTAAAGATAGTTGTTAGTTGTTAGGAATATTTCTGTCAAAGTAATAGAGATTTTTGTAGAGAAAGTAATTTTATTTTTCAGATTTTTATTTTTTTTTATTTTCTCGAATATAATTTAGTTGTATGCAGTTTTTTATGTAGTTTTAATTTAGTAGTTTTATTTGGAACACATGTTTGTTGCCAAATCGTGAAACAAAATGTTGGTTCTCATTAAGATTCATTTTTACTGTCTTTATTAAAAACTAACGTCCTACAACATTTCTTACTCATAGAAGTATTTCTCTACTGATATTGTCTTGAGAAACATATTAAAATTATGTTCCTGTCCATTCATTTTCATATCCATTATAGAATCACCTGTTACTTTTTTATTTAAATTAAATTAATAAAATAATAGCGATCATTTTTCTGATATTTTTTGTTGTTTTCTCGAATATAATTTATTTAATTTAAAGAAAATTTTATGCAGTTTTAGTTACCTTTCTCTCGCTGCGACTTTTTACATGCAAACTTTTTAATTTTTTTATGTTGTTCTTCGTCGCTTTCAAAGGCTGAAATTGGTTTGCAATAACATGAAACACTCTGTTGACAAGCCCGGAAAGTGAAAAAGAAGACGTCCGTTATAGATGCTGGAACACATGTTTGTTGCCAAATCGCGAAACAAAATGTTGGTTCTCATTAAGATGCTGTTTTTTTTTACTGTATCTCTATTAAAAACTAAAGGTCTACAACGGAAGACCTGTAATGCTGTTTTACTGTATCTTTATTAAAACTAAAGATCTAACTTCTTAGCCATGGAAGTGTTTATCTACTGATATTGTCTTAAGAAATATATTAAAATTATGCTTCTATCCATTCATTTTCTTATCCATTATAGAATCTTGTTTCTTTTTTATTTAAATTCTAACTAAAGATAGTTGTTCGATTAATTTTTCTGATTTTTCTTGTTGTTTTCTCTAAAGTTAGTTGTTAGGACGACTAACTTTTTAAATTAAAGTTAATTGTTCTTATGTAACATATAAATCATATAATGTTTCATAAGAATTTTTTTTTCTTGTTTCATTTTATCATTTCTAAACACAAATTGTATTTTCTTCATTTCTTAAAATGTTCAATAAAGTAAAGCACCAAGAATTAGAAAAATAAATTAAAAGATTAAAATATTAAACCCCGATAATTAAAGACGATTAATAAATATCCGTTATTTACTGAAAATCAGTGTTTGTTTTCGAATTGATAAAAACCGGAAAAGAATCTTAACTCTAATGTTTTAACACCTCTGCTTAAAATACTCAATACGCATTCTCAACTTGAGCCCACTTATTTACAATACACAAGTATCGAAGCACAAACCAGCCTTTTTCAACTTGAGCCCACTTGTTTATTGTAAATAAGTACCCAAATACAACTCAGTCTTTCTCAATTCAGTGACCGTTAATTGAAAATCCAAACTTCAACGGTCCAATTCACACCTACATTAGCTGAGCAAGAAATCTAATTTGTTGTTTAGTATCCCCTTTCCTCTTGAGATAAGACTTGACAATGTCTATTGTTTTTATCCAAACGACAGGATGTTTCGAGTTCAATTCCACTATCGACACGGTGAACGGAATACAAATTTCTGTCGGGTGTTATCTTGAGTGGTGCTTTTGTGAGCTTGTAGTATTGGCATGGCGTTCCATTTATGGATCTATTCCCGCCATTGATTAAAAATTTAATTAGTTTTGATAAAGGATGCAGCCAGAATACGTTGGTCCTCGATGCGTGACTGAGACGACGATAACTAAACCGAATGGATGGGTATAAATGATGGAACCGTTCAGTTCGAATCGAACTGGACATCCATATTGGAACAATTAAATACATGTCAGGAGGTTTCAATAATTTTCCAAGAAATATCAATATTCAATAGCTACATCTCTTAATCATTGGTCATTCCAGCTATCTAGAGAAGATATAGATTCCAGCTATGTAAGAAGATATAGATTCGATATCGCTGGTGATGTGAATTACAATTAAAGTTTTAGAAAATGAGTAGATATATGAGGTGATGATAGAGTAGATAGTATGTAGTTATATCAGGTGATGATACAGTAGATAGTATGCAGGTTTATGAGTAGATAAATGAGGTGATGATAGAGTAGGTAGTATGCAGGCATATGAGAAGATATATGTGGGGATCATAGCAAAGGAATTTAGGTTCAAAAATCAAAAGAAATTATTAAAGAAATTATGTCAAGTAAATTTAAAGAAATTATTCTGGTGGGTTTTATATCCCCACACCATTCGAAGCTGCAAAATTGATCAATAAAATAGAAAAAAATAATAAAGCTATCAATAATTCGAGTTAACTGTAACTGTTATTGCAAGATAACTGTTCGTCAGTCATGTTATAACTGCATTTTCTTTCTTTCGTTCTAAACGTAATTCATCGACATAATCTTCTGCATATACTAGAAAATGTAAAATGCCACTTTTTAATCAACTTTTTAAATAGAAAGAAAACGATCCTTTTAAAATGATAGAATTGTCATAATATTTTATATAATACTGCAAATTTATAGATAAATTAATTAAAAATTAATATTTTTCAAATAAAAATTAAATCTTAGGAAATAATCTATACATATGAACAAGAAAACAATCATTTTTGGACAAACAATCAATCATCAAGAAAACAATCATCATAAAAAACAATCATCAAAACATAAAACAAAATTTTATTTTTGGAATTTTAAAATTAAGTAATACGAATGCAATGAATCCCTAATAATAAATGCTTTATTAAAAAATAAATTAAAATTCCTTTGGTATATTTAAATTCATTTAACTTTATAAGATTGAATTAAACCATTTATCCTACTGTACTCATTGCAGGATAATAATAATAATTAAGAATAATACTTTTTTTTTACGATTAAATAATCTCATTAAAAAAAAAAAAATTGGGCAAACCAAGGGGAAAAAAAGTGACTCAAATAACCCTTCTTCAATGTCAAGTAATCTCATGGTATGTTGAACATCCATCAAAAAACGAAAGAGAACAAAAAAAATTAAAACAGGAAGTAATAGTTTTAGTTAAGAGCATAAAAAGTATCTTTTAACTTCAATTTCGATTTACTGCATTAAAAAGAGCCATGGCTTCTTTTCTGTCTCCAGTAATTTTTTTGCACCGCTTTTTGAGTGGCATTATACTGTATAGTCGTATTTCAATTCGGTGGCCCCGCGATGCTTGGCTGCACACCAATGCCCACATGACAACTGACACTGAAGCAATGGAGACCCCTGAAGACGATGTAACAAATCGCATTTTACACCCATGTCACCGGGCATCGCATTTTACATCGCTCTAGTCCAGCTTTTACATCGCTGTCTCTGTCAAGATTGAATCGTGTTTCACTTTTTGAAGTTGACTGTTTTCTTGAAGGGGTGGCGCTTTTACTACAGTGTTAGCTTTTATTGATGTCAATGTCTTTGTTTTAGTTATCTCTCGCAAAGTGATTATCTACGACGTTTAAAGTGATGGTGACTTGGAGATAAGATCTTTAAGACAACAGGCTACGTTTGTTTGTTTTTTTCTTTTTGTTTGTTTATTTTTTTCTTCTTTCTTTTAATAAACGACTGTGAGCAAGAAGTGATTGAACATGGCTTAAAATTTAACGATTCACTTATTTTTTTATCTCAAACGACAATCGCGGCAAACTGTTTGAGATAAAAGTGACATTTAATAGAGTTTTTTGAGAGTTTTTTAATCATTGGGAAGTACAATAGCCTCCGCAATAAATTGTTCTTGTTTGTTGTTTTAGATCATTATATGAGATTGTAAATGCAATAATTTTGAGAAATTGATTCAACTAATTAATATCGTTAAAAGAATCATCAATTTAAATGATTGAATACTGTAAATTACTAAATTTGAATCAGTCTTTAAATTGGGGAGTAAATTGTTTTATTTAAAAATATTTTATTAATTACATCATTTTATAAATTGTTCTGGTTTTTTTTTCTGTTAGATTAGTATATGAGATTGTAAATGAAATAGTTTTGAAAAAGAGATTCAACAAATTATTATCATTCAGAGGATTATCAATTAAAATTATTGATTACTATAAATTATTAAATTTTAGGTCTTTAAATTGTGTAGTAACATTTCTAACAATATCTACATTTTTCTTGTGGAGTAAATTGTTTTCTTAAAAATATTTTATTAATTACACAATTTTAAGTTGAGATTGTAAATGAAATAATTTTGAAAGATTCAACTAATTATAATCATTCAAAAAATTTATCAATTAGATTTATTGAATACTGCAAACTAGTAAATTTTAACCAACCTTTAATAATTGTAGTAAAATTTTTAACGAAATGAAAAAATGTTTCTTGTGGAGTTAAATTGTTTTCTTAAAAATATTTTATTAATTACATAATTTTAAGAAAGATTACTTTTCACAGTTAGAAATTTCAAATAATTAGATAACTTTTTAATGCAGGATGGTAAAATTAAAAATTAAAAATTAAATAAATTGTAATAGGCATAGAAAATTACATAATTTTTAAATAATAAGCTTATTTTTATATGTTTTATGAATAAATACGTTTTTAATAATATTTGATAAGATTAATTTTAAAAACACGATAAAGGATTATAAAAGGTACACAAGCCTATTAGTGATTGCTGTTCAGACATCAAAAACACGTCGTGTAGTTCAAAATTAGTTACGATAGCATAAGCAGATGTTTTATAGATAATCGTTAACGATTCTCAATATTTGCCTGGAGGTAGTTTATAAATAATTATAGGATATATTAATCAAACAAATAATTAACTGTAATTTTACTCGTATTAAATGAACACCTCAACACAAAGGAAAACTCTAAACGTGACTAAACATGCTACATGAAAATTTACACGATCTCTATTATATAATGAGGTTAAACATAAAATTTCCGATAAAATTATTATGATTAAATTAATATAAATAAAAAATAAAGCAAATGCGATTAAATTAATACGATTAAACATGAAACTTCCGACTAATTTCTATTTTAACACTTGCATTTTCATAAATTTTAAAAGCATCCTTAAAAGACATATGTGATTATAATAATGCTGAAATTTTAGTGTATATATTTTTAACATTTTATCGTTTAATGAATCAACACTTGTTAAACTCAAAATAATTGTTCAGAGTAAGCAGATTAAAATTAAAATTAAATTAAAGCAGATTAAAGCAATTAAAATTTTTGTTGTACCAAAATATTTATTTAAAATTAATTTCATTAATGCGAAGAAAAATATGATATTTAATTTATTTATATTATTTTTTTTCAAAATAAAATTACTTATTTTTTGATCTACTAAAACATTTTATACTTCAAAATTTGATTTGTTTTTAAATACAGAAGAGCATTATGAAATTAACTTTCTCAAAAAAACTAAGAATTTTAAATTAATAATCGATCAGTATTCAATTAATGTATATTTTCTATGTATGCTGAATTCGTAAATATATTACAATACATGAAAATGTATCGGACGCTTAACCAATGACGATGATAAAATTCCTAAAATTAATCTGCTTTAGAAATGTGTAAAGGAAAAAAGCAACGTTTAAAAAAAAAAAAAAAAAACCTATTAAAAAATTTAGTGAAAAATGTTTTTCAAACATTAGGTTAATTTTTTTTTTTTTTTTTTTTTTTAAGAAATTTGATAAAATTATTTTTTTTAGACATTAGGTTAAAAAACATTTTTAAAAAGTAGATAAACAAAAAATTATTTTTAAAAAATTAGGTAAACAAAAAAATTATTTTTTAACATTAGGTAAAAATTTTTTAAAGCATTTTTTTTTTTTTTATTATCATTTTTTTTTTTTTTTTTTAAGAATTGGGTTTTTTTTAACATCTGGTTAAAAAAAAATTTCTTTCTTTTTATTTATTTTTATTTATTTATTTTTTTAGAAATTGGGTAAAAAAAAAAATTTTTTTTTTTTCAAAATTAAATATAATTTTTTTTTTCAAAAATTAGATAAAAAGAAGTTTTGAAAATATTTTTTCAACACCTTGATCGATAGATAAAATATTTTCGTCTTAGGATGTATATTCACACTGATTCAAATGAAAAGACGAAGCAGAACTTTGGAAATAATTCAATTTTGCGTTACGAATAAACGGTTTTCTGATGCTTTTGAACAGTGTTCAGTCATACGCATCGTGTGGCAGCAGCAGATTGAAAAGGGAAGTGACGAAAAAGGATGTGAGTTCCACATAATTTTGATCGGAGAAACACGAAAGAAGAGTGAGATGGATTTCAATTTTTTTTTTTTTTTTTTTTCATAGTTTTTCACTTAGTTATATTTGAAAACATATTTTTTTTATAATCTTTAGTTTTTTTATAGTAATGATTAATTTGTAGTATTGAAACTCATTTAATCATATTAGCATTCTTCTTTTATTTAGCACAAATGATTAGTTGAATACATGTTTTAAATGAGATGTTAATGTTAGTTAAGCATTTATTTTTCATAATTATAATAAGGTAGGCGATGGCCTAAAATATTTTCAATATTCAAATATTTTTTCTAAAATGTTTAGTTCACTCATATGAGAAACAAAGATTAAAAACTTTCAATACATAATTTAATGTATATGCACTTATTTATTTTTGCAACTAAAATAAATCTTCAAGCTTTATGTTTTTTAAAAATATATATAAAGGGTAATATATCTTAACTGTCTTTTTTCCTCACAGAATAAACGAGCCATTTTTTTTTTTAAATCATACACCCATCACTAGTATAAATGACCATCTCTATCTCCATTATGTTCTTAAAATTTATTTCATCATAATTGCCCTTTTAAAACAAGAGATAAATAAGGTTGTCATTTAAAAATATTATTATTAAAATCATATTTTAAGAATTCAATTATGATTGTTGAACTTTTGGTTTAAGTGTTGTAGTATATATATCTCTTACATTAATATTTCCTGATATAGTACAAAAAGTGTATCATCTATTTATTTACCTACACAGTATTTAAGCTTATTTTAAACCTTTAGTACCATTTTCTTTTGTTAACTTTAGAATTTTAGTAATTTTATTTGACAGCTGGTACTGTAACACGATCCTAAAAATACACACTCCAATCCATCGCTACCTGTGTGTGATACACATCTACGATACAGTGATAGGGATTTAATCAATATCTCCTTCAGTATCAATATCGACGCCATCATTTTTAATCCCAGCAAATGATAGCCTTCGAGAGTCTCATGCGCTTAGGGCTGTAATGCCGGATTAAGTGATACACAAATCCGGTTATCTATGCGGATCGATGTAGTTGATACACACCCTTGATCCGCGGCACGTGGGGATTGCTTTGATGTTAAGTACCAAGGGTACTCTTCCAGGTTAAAAAGACATCGAGGAAATTTAAAAAAAAAAGCAGCTGTCTCGGCCCTCTGTCACTTCAGAGGAGGTTCGGTTTTGTGTGTGTTTGGACTGCGTTCGACGAAGCGTGAAGTTATGAATGGGGTGATTGGTAGTGGAGGGTTCAAATGGCTCAGTAGACGGGCTTTGGACACTGATGGTGTAGAAAAGATCGTTAACACTGGCCATCAGTGAAGTGTGCGTTATGGTCTTTTTGTAGCATTGCTGTTCGCTTGTTGTGTGGGCCATGCTTGTGTTGGCGACATGGTTAAAGGTTAGGTTTATGCCTTTAACCATGTTGGCGTTAACATGTTGGCAACATGGTTAAAGGTTTGGGTTTTTTTGTCTTTGATCATGATGCTTTTAACATGTCGCCAACATGGTTAAAGGTTAGGTTTCTGTCTTTAACTATGTTGCCTTTAAACATGTTGGCAACATGCGTAAAGTTAGGTTTATGCTTTTAATCATATTGCCTTTAACATGTTAGCAACATAGTTAAAGGTTAGGTTTATGTTTTAACTATGTTGCCTTTAGTATGTTGATAACATGATTAAAGGTTAGGCTTATGTTTTAATCATGTTGTCTTTAACGTGTTGGTAACATGGTTAAAGGTTAGGTTTGTGATTTTAACCATCTAGTTAAGGTTGTTTCAATCACTATAATATGAAAATATATTCTAAAGAGGGGATCATTTTTTTTTTCAAAGAAAAGTTGTTCGGAAAAGAAAATCATGTATATATTATTAAAAAGTTTTTTTGGTGAAATTTTTTATTATAATTTTCATAATTCATAAAAGCGCTAATTACCTATTAGCGCTAACTATCTATTAGTTATTATTATAGTGATATTCCATTAAATTCAACTTTAGAAGGGATTAAAGAGTGTTTTTTTTTTTTTTTAAGTTACTAAGTTAGGTTTAAAGTTTACTCAGTTTAGGTGTTTACTTACTTTAATAGAATTGAATTATTCAAACTTATTGTTTTTATATACTCTTCAACTTTTTATGAGACTTCATGTACAAAATTTAAAAATTTAAAAATTTAAAAATGGATCATATATACAGATTAAGTATAATATGAAAATTTTAACACATTTTACATATTAATTAGCGTGCTTTATACTATAAATGCCACACAATTAAATTTGAGATTTGATATAGTAAAAAAGTACTATTATCTATTTTTTTATGAATAAGCTCGCATTATCACTCTTAACCTTGAATTAAAATTATTCTTCTTATTATTAAATTTATTATTATTATTTTAAGTTATTATTATAACTTATTATTATTTATTATTATCACTCTTAATCTTGAAATTATTATTATTATTAAATTTTAAAAATTTATCATATATACAGATTAAGTATAAAGTGGAAAAATTTAGCACATTATACTTATTAATTAGAGTGTTTTGTACTATAAATGTTACACTATTAAATTTGAGATTTGAGGAAATAAAAAAAAGTACTATCATTATGTAATTATGAATAAGCTCACATTATCAATTTTAATCTTGAATATAATTATTATTCTAATTTAATTCAGGTATTAAAAAATAATTTTATTAAGCAGTTGTTTTTAAAATATTAATTTTTTTTTTTTCTTCGGTACGAAATAAAGATTTTTTTAATTCTTCAGTATGAAATTAAGATTTTTTAACAGTAAGATACAATAACAGAATTCAGCACGGAATAACAGAATTCGGGAGGAATGAATCAGCATTTTTTCAATTAGCATTGTTCAATTGGTTTTATTTTAAACTTTTGAAAATTTAATGTTTTCTTAAATATGAGGAATCTTATATTCAATTGTGATATATCACAATAAGGTTGGAGGGAAATGAACCCCGCTTACATTCTTGCCAAATTCGTCGCCACATATCGGGCTCATTACACTTTTATTCAATAAATCGCCTTAAATCCAAGTTAACACTTATTTTAAATCATTTATGAATTATATTAATATATTAAGCCAAGTTTACTAGAATCATTCTGCCGTAGCCTTAATCAGCATTTCATGAAATTCCATCAAGTATTTTAGTGATAAATCTCCATTGCCCTACAGATAATTTCATCACACTCCGTAACTAATGTAAACAATTTTATGTTTTCCAAAAAAAAGAAAGAAATAGTGAAATAAAAACAACCCAAAGACAGTAGTACATATTTTCGGATGCAATTTTCACGCTCCAGAGAAGGAAAATTGCCCCTGTGATAAAATTAGCTCCGAGCTGACAAGCCTATAAACTCTATAAATATCTTCTATACGAAGCTTTGTTTGCTCTAGCTGAGCCGCTTTAAGAAATTTTTTGTAATTTTTTTTTGAATTTTTAATCACAAAAACAAATATAAATTGAAAGATGAATGCTATGTTGCCTTTAGGGCAGTAAAGGAGTGCCTTGAATATGAAATCGGGTTTAAGTTTAAAAAAATGTTCTATTTTAAAATTAGAAACTTTAAAAATGCATCGAAGTTCAGAAGAAAATGACATCTTTACTATTTTTGGATATGGAGGCCTCGTGCTCCATTGCTAAGAAGCGGTCTGAAAGGCCGAGTAACTAGCGCTCTGGTGCTCGGTATCACAGGTTTCGGGTTCGAGTCCCAGCGGTGCTATGCATGTTTGTAGTGGTTCGGAATCTACTGTAAACTGTAGGTCCCGGTCTGGTTAGCCTAGAAAAAAGTGTGCACAAGATGACCGTAGAACGACAAACCAAACCGGGTCGTTGGTACTAGGTTCGAATCTTGGCGGTGGCATGGATGTTTGTTGGTGGTTCAGAATCCACGTTAAATTGTAGGTACCGGTCCGTTTAGCCTAACGTGTGCACAAGATGACCGTAGAGAGACAAATCAAACCACTGCTAAGAACAGAACACTAATGATTGGTATGGGTAGAGGATAAGTTTGCCGTCCAGTAGGAACCGCAACGCTCTACGATTATGTTAGACCGGGACCTACGGTTTAAAGGGGATTCCGAACCACTACAAACATCCATAGTACCTCCGGCACTCGAATCAGAAACCTGTGTCAAAATGCTAGTCACTTGGTCATTAGACCCCTCACATTCTTTAATTCATAAAATAAATACAACATTTGATTGTGAAATATAACTAATCAGAGAATCTTCATTTATTTCATTCACAAAATTCCTTCTCAGAAATCTGTAAGAAAATTAAAAGTCTTTATAGTAAAAAGAAATTATATTTTTATTTAAAAATAATTTCAAAAATTTACAAATGTTATTACAATCAAATGTTATTGTTGGATATGGAAGATAAAATATATGTATATCTCTGATAAATAAGAAAGATAATATAAAAATTGTTAAAATTCATAAAAGTTTTAATTACTAATATTATTATTGACATTTTATGGTTATCACGCTAAAAAATCATTTGCTTAAAATGTTAAATGTCAGAATTTATAAAATTCAATACAAGCAATATTTCGAAGAATTTTACTTGCATTATTATTTATTTAAATAAAGCCTTGGAGTTAAAGATTGAAAAAATGATAAACCTGAGTTATTCCAAAACAGTCATCGAAAATAAATAACGTTAAGGGCAGAAGATAAAATATAGATATTTCAGATAAAAATAGCATTTAGAGTTTAGAAATAAATTTCATAAAAAAATATAAAAATTACAAAAGTTTTTGAAAGTTCAGTTAATATTACCGCGAATGTCCTTTATTTGTCGTAAATGATAGTTTAGGACAAATAAAGACATTACAAGGAATAATAATTTTTATTTCATTTTATTTCATTTTATACATTTCTTCTATTAATCATATTTAATTCATATAAATTATTCATTTCATATTTATTTTGTCAACGATTATTTTAATAAAATATATTTTTTATCTCTAAAAAACAAATTAATCTATTGATCTTTTTTATATGCCAAATGTAAAAGTTTTCATGATTATATTTTATATATAAATTTTCTTTTTTTATCAAAATTTTTTCTACTTTTGTTACTTTTATTCCAATTAAAATTTACTTCTACAAAAACAAGAAATGTATAAATATTTAACAAACAATTTTAACTGTAAACAATTAAGCTGTAACTATAAATAATCTAAACTATATTAGCAATTTTAAAAATATATAACAAATTATAAATATTTAAAACTACGATTCTATTTCAATAATAATATAATCCTGCACAGCATAATAATTTATAACTACTTAAATTAAAATAAAAAGCCTTTTATATAATATATAAATTATAATATGGTTTCCATTAGAATAGGAAACTAGCGTAAACCATGTTTTATGGAAAATTTCCCTAAATAATTTTAATTCTAATTTTTCCTCCAAAATCGAAAATTTGCACAATATTGGTTTCCAAAACTGTCATATTTCAATTCTATGAATAAAATTAAATTTGTGACTTTTTTTCAATAATTTTTCATTAATTGTAGGTTAAATACCTGCGATTTTATTGTTCGTGTTTACATTTAAAATCAAACTTACTTAGTTTCTCTATTACACTGAAGTGACAAAAGTCATGGGATAGCAATATGCAAATTTTCAGATGGCAGTAGCATCGCGTAGAACAGGTATAAATGCGCAGTGCTTTCGCAGAGCTTTCATTTCTGTTCAAGTTATTCATGTGAAGAGGTTTTGACGTGATGATGACCGCACGACGGGAATTAACAGACTTTGAACGCGGAATGTTAGTTGGAGCTAGACGCATGGGTCATGCCATTTCGGAAATCGTTAGGGAATTCAACATTCCCAGATCCACTGTGTCAAGATTGTGCCGAGAGTATGAAATTTCAGGCATAACATCCCACCATGGACAGCGCAGTGGTCGACCGCCTGCACTTAACGACCGAGACCGGCGACGTCTGCAAAGAGTCGTAAATTCTAACAGACAAGCAACACTGCGTCAAATAACCGCAGAAATCAATGTGGGACGTACAAGGGACTTGTCTGTTAGAACTGTGCGGAGAAATTTGGCTTTCTTGGGCTATTCCAGCAGAAGACCGACTCTAGTGCCTTTACTGACAGAACGACATCACTTGCAGCGACTCTCGTGGGCACGTGAGCATATCGGTTGGTCCCTAGATGAATGGAAAACCGTGGCCCGGTTCGATGAGTCACGATTTCAGTTGGTAAGAGCTGATGGCAGGGTTCGAGTGTGGCGCAGACCCCACGAAGCCATGGACCCAAACTGTCAGCAAGGCACTGTTCAAGCTGGTGGTGGCTCCGTAATGGTGTGGGCTGTTTTTTCATGGCATGGACTGGGTCCTCTGGTGCGACTGGACCGAACATTGACTGGAAATGCTTATGTTCAGCTACTTGGAGATCACTTGCAGCCATTCATGGACTTCATGTACCCAAACAACGATGGGATTTTTATGGATGACAATGCGCCATGTCACTGGGCCACAACTGTTCGCGATTGGTTTGAAGAACGTTCTGGACAATTCCAACGAATGATCTGGCCACCTAGATCGCCCGACATGAATCCCATCGAGCATTTATGGGACATCATCGAGAGGTCTGTTCGTGCCCAAAATCCTGCACCATCAACGCTTTCACAATTATGGACGTCTATCGAGACAGCATGGCTCAATATTCTTGCAGAAGACTTCCAACGACTTGTTGAGTCCCTGCCACGTCGAGTTGCTGCACTTCGCCGGGCGAAAGGAGGGCCGACACGATATTAAGAGGTTTCCCATGACTTTTGTCACTTCAGTGTATAATCCAATTTTTAATATAGCTAATAACTTGTCTATTGCGAAAAAATTCCGAATTCATCTGAAGAATTCCGATTTACACGAATTCACTATTCTAATGGAAACCAGAATTATGATTTATATCTTCTACAGCCAAACATTGTAATATTTCCCTTAAAATGTTTGAGGAAATTGAAATTTTCTTATAAACAATGACATGCTCTCATGTTTCAATTCTATTATACATACGGAAAATCAATTAAAGTTATCAATAACTTTTATATAATCATTAAAAAGCACAAACCTGTAATTTTATTGTTCCTTGTTTCAATTGAAAGAAATTCATAAAATATTTTTATTCCCTCATGATTTTGCCTGAAGCAGGAAATAAATTAAAATCATAGCTACTTCAATAGAATTTTAAAATCTTTTTTCTAATCTTTGTAAGAATCTTTTTTATTAATTCCTTATTATGCCTTAAGAAATGGAAAAATCCAAAAAATATATGTTTCCTAAACGATGCTGTGCTCTCATGTTCACTTCTACCCATATCAATTGAAATTATTAATTTTTCCAATATTTTGTGAATAATCATCATTAAAATACAAACCTGTAATTTCATTGTTTTTGAGACAACTGAAATTAAAGTATCTTTCATTCAGTTTCTATAATATGAAATGATTTCGACCCGAACAGGAAATGGTACATCTAAATATTCTGTACAGCATACGAATTTTAAATGCTTCTTCAGCTAAAATTTTTTTGTCTTTATTTGTCGTTGATAATTTTTTAAGATCTACCACAGATTTTTTTTTCCAAAATGATATTAAAGTTTTGCTGTTAAACAATTAAATCTGTGAAAATAGGAAATACATGATTTTGAATAAAATAGGAAATATGTCTAAATCATCTGTACTGTTGATGAATAAGTAAAACATATCGAGCCAATCCTACAAATTTTTATTTAATCATTTCCATCGGGTGACTGAAGAAATTGAAAATCCAGTTTCTACAACGATGATATGCTTTTATATTTCAACTCGTAATAGGCACCGATCACTCAACGTGGTGCCATAAAAATAATTCTCTGTTTCCTAAATCACATCTCCAGAAACGTGTAACCAAAATGCATTGCTCCTTGCTCCAACCTTTCCCTTCTGTAGAATTAGGAAAAGTGTCTAAATCATGTGTACGTAAAACATATCGAGCCAGCTCTACAAATTTTTATTTAATCATTTCCATCGGGTGCTTGAAGAAATTGAAAATCCACCAAAGATCTGTTTCTACAACGATGGCATGCTTTTATATTTCAACTCTTAACAGTGGTGCTATAAAAAAATCTCATGTCTAGATATATGCTATCACTCAAAGGTGATGCTATAAAAATAATTCTCTGTTTCATAAATCACATCTCCAGATATGTGTAACCAAATCTGAGCCAAGCCCACAAATTTTTATTTAATCATTTCCATCGGATGCCTGAAGAAATTGAAAATCCACCAGAGATTTGTTTCTATAACGATTACATCTCACATCTCCAGATACGTGTAACCAAAATGCATTGCCTTTTTCCTGTAACCCCTTCAATATTTCAGTTCTTAAGAGGCATCGATCACTCAAAGGTGGTACCGTAAAAATAGTTTTCTGTTTCATAAATCACATCTCCAGATATGTGTAACCAAATCCGAGCCAATCCTACAAATTTTTATTTAATCATTTTCGTCGGTTGTCTGATTAAAAATTTGTAGGAAAGAAGGCCTGAAGAAATTAAAAATCCACCAAAGATTTGTTTCTACAATGATGACATGCTTTTATACTTCAACTCTTAACAAGCACCGATCGCTCAAAGGTGGTGCCACGAAAATAATTCTCTGTTTCATAAATCACATCTCCAGATATGTGTAACTAAATCCGAACCAATCCTACAAATTTTTATTTAATCATTTTCATCGGTTGTCTGATCAAATAAAAATTTGCAGGAAAGAAGGCCTGAAGAAATTAAAAATCCACCAAAGATTTACTTCTACAACCATGACATGTTTTTATATTTAAACTCTTAACAGGCACCGATCACTCAAAAGTGGTGCCATAAAAATAATAAATAATTCTCTGTTTTATAAATCACATCTCCAGATATGTGTAACCAATTCCGAGCCAATCCTACAAATTTTTATTGTTTTTATGTTATTTAATCATTTCCATCGGATGCCTGAAGAAATTGAAAATCCACCAAAGATTTGTTTCTACAACGATGACATGCTTTTATACTTCAACTCTTAACAGGCACCGATCGCTCAAAGGTGGGTGCCATAAAAATAATTCTCTGTTTCATAAATCACATCTCCAGATACGTGTAACCAAAATGCATTGCTCCTTGCTCCAACCCCTTCTGTAGAATTTCAATGATTCAGATTTCCGTTCGAAGATAGCATTCCGCTCGCCGTCTAAGCGAAATCACTCACTCGTTCATAATTGGACCGACATGACTTGATTCGGGAACAATTTGAGAAAGCAATAAATAAATGATTAGATTATTTCTTCTCTTTTTGTCGTCGAATCGAGGGGTTGAAAAATTGTTTTAATCTCCTACGCTGCTTCTTCTTTGCCTGATTTGCTGAGTGTCAGTCTTTTTCGACTCAAGGTCAGAAAGTCGTTGACGTTTAGGTAGAGTGGATCGCAGTGCGGAGGAAAGCTGTAGTATACAAAACCACTTAACTACAGACCATGAGTAACGGTTATGTGAGATAACATTGTATAGTTATGTTAGCCTCACTATTATCTAGGAGAATCACAAGCGTAAAATGATTTTTCTTTTATTCATAATTTGTCTGGCAAGTTAGATAAGTCATTTTTTTTTTCTGTTTGCCTTTCTTAGAGAGTATTTATCTTATATCGACTGACAGGTCCTTTTTAGTGTTTTTAGAATCGTAATTTATAGTCGTGTCTATTATAAATTAATTTATGTAATCATCATGCTTATGAAACACAGATTTTTTTTCCGTAACCTAAAAATTGATTTTAATCAGAATGATCTTTAGATTAAAATATTTTTTATTCCTTCATCAATCATTGTTTTGCGGTTGGAAAGGATTTTCTGCTATAAAAGTACATATTTAAATCCGATAAGGTTTGGTGGGAAGCTGAGATAATTTTTAAGCAGAACTAATTTATTGTCGTAGTTTTATAAAGAGTTTAAAAATAAAATACTGAATAATTGTAGAAAATGATTATATGTTTTGTAATGAAAATGATTAAAGGTTTTATAAGTTTTATTCATTTCAAAAATAACCAAGCAACTCTGTCATGTATGGGGCGGCCTATTGGCCAATTGGCTAACGTTTTAGCCTTTGGTACGACAGGCTTCAGGGTCGAATCCTGGCGGTAAATGGATGTTTGTGAGTGGTTCGGAATCCCCGTTAAACTGTTGGTCCCGGTGTAATTAGCCTACAATGTGCTACAATGTGTACAATGTCCGTAGAGCGACAAACCAAACCTAAAATTACGCAATACAATTAGCATTTGATGCTCTCAAAGTACATTATATAATAATAAAATAATATATATGAAGTACATCTTATATATATTTATTTTAATTTTTATAAGAAATAAAATTTATACTAAAATAAATATTACATAATCTTGTAATTAATGTATTTTTGTCAACTTTTGTGACGAAAATCATTATTTAAAAACTGATTTGTTAAAAATAAATCATTGAAAAAGAAATAAAACTTCAAAATTGATATATTTTTAATAACTTACAATTATTTTTGCAGTATATTTTATTGATCATCGCACACTTTATTCTAAATAATTATGCTTTATGTACCAAAATGAAACTTATCCCATTATTACCATCAAATAAAACTAACTTTGAAATCAAGTTCAATATTTAAGTAAATAATAATCTTTGTTAATTATTTTAACCCTTTAATATTCCATGTTATAAATTCAAATGAAATTTTAAAAATATGAAGTGCAATTTTTAATCCTAAATCTTTAAAAACACTTTCATTGCAGTTTAGTTAATTGTCCAGCCTTTACAAATGAAGCTTGTCTAGCGAATGCCAGAATGGCGGGTTCGATAGCAATTTCACATTAACAAGAGATTCAACGAGACATAAACAAAGAAACTCATCATCTAACGAACAAATAATAACCTTTTAATATTCCATAATATGAATTAAAATTTAATTAACAAAATATAAAGTGTAATTTTTAATCCTAAATCTTTAAAAACACTTTCATTGCAGTTTAGTTAATTGTCCAGCCTTTACAAATGAAGCTGGTCTAGCGAGTGCCAGAATGGCGGGTTCGACAGCAATTTCACATCAACAAGAGATTCAACGAGACACAAACAAAGAAACTCATCATTCTGACAAACAAATAATACAATGATTTTATGCGTCTAATAGGCATCGTTCGAAAATTATCTTAACGACAGCAATGTGTCATCAAGGCATGTCACGTTCTGTTCAGGTTGGACAATCTGAATTGTCGTAGGGCTACCTCCACTAATGACGTATTGTCCGTGCCATTGTTTGGAGGCAGGAACGTCTTCGGGTTCGGCACCTTTCTTGCATCGTTTATTTTTCCATCATCGGTTCGCGTGGGACATCGGGGTTGTAGGATTTGGCAGTGCAGCTCCAAATGGGTTCATTAAATTAGCAGATTTTGATTTCCATAGTTCTGCATTATTTTAATAAGATTAGTAGTTTAATCCTTTATTTAAGAAAGTTTTTCCGTTCCTAAATTCTTTTTTTTTATTACAACTTTTTTTATAATATTAATAACTACATAACATTTTGTTTAAATATTCAATTTTTTTACATTATTATTGATTCACATTAATACATTATTATTGATTCACATTAATACATTATTATTGATTCACATTAATACATTATTATTGATTCACATTAATACATTATTATTGATTCACATTAATACGTTATTATTGATTTACATTAATACATTATTACTGATCATTACTACAGTTCTCATTATTATTGATTCACATTTTTGATGATCATTATTCTATTAACATTATTGCATTATTACTGATTCACATTATTACACTTTTACTGATTCACATTTTTACATTATTACATTATTGCTCATTCACATTATTACACAATTACTGATTCACATTATTACACTATTACAGATTCCCATTTTTACATTATTGCTCATTCACATTATTACATTATTATTTATTCACATTATTACTTTAATTCCTGATTCACATCTTTACATTACATTATTGCTCATTCATATTATTATGTTGTTACTGATTCTCAGTATCACATGATTCCTGATTCACATTATTAACTTATTACTGATCCTCATTATTACATTATTACCGATTCCTATTATTACATTATTACTGATCATTATTACACTTCACATTATTATTGATTCATAATTTTATATTACTGATCATTATTACAGTTTTCATTATTATTGATTCCCATTGTTACATTATTACTGATCATTATTACAGTTCACATTATTACTGATTCACATTATTACGCTATTACTGATTCATATTATTATATTATTTCTGATCATTATTACAGTTCCCATTATTACTGATTACACAGTTCATTTTTGTTTAGTACTAACAAATTACGTGATAATAGATATTATCCTTACTCTGAGAATATAACTACTTAGCAATGCTCAATTAGACCAGATTTCTCTTTCTGCTGTTTGGTTAACCATGAATAATCAGATTTTAACATAACCACAACAGCCCTTTGGGTATAAAAAGCAAAACTAGTTTTGTGATCAATCAAATGATTTAATTTTAATGGTACGATATCTTCAAATTGTTACAAAATTGTATTATAATTTTCTCTCAATTGATGAAGTCATCTTTCACTAAACTGCTTATGTAAAGAAATAATGTTATGTTACCATGCAATTTAACCTATATTTAAGGTACGAAGATTTTTCTCTTTTCATAATTAATTCTATAGCAATTTATTTTGAATCTGATGGCTACTATATGTTTGCTCAATGAAAGTAAGAATAGTAGATATTTGCACTGTATTATCCTTTTTTCAAATAGGATACACTAGTTTAACATATTTATATTTCCTTGTTCGTGTATTTAATTAATAAATACACGAACAAGGAAATATAAGATTTAAAATTTAGAGTTAAAATTACTGTAATGGTATGTAAAAAACATTCTGTTATTATAATTCAGAAATTCAATCAACAAAATAACAGGCGACCTTGTGGCCGATTGGCTAGAGCTCTGGATTTTGGTTACTGATACCTTAGTTTGTATAACTTTTTAACTTTGGCGCTTTATAACTTTGGTTTGCTTACTTACCGTCTTGGGGTGCGGATCTTGGCTGTGGCATTATTTGTTTGTGAGTGGTTCGGAATCCACTTTAAATTATAAGGCCTGGCCTAATTAGCCTAAAGTGTGCAGACAGATGACCGTAGAGCGACAATCCAAAATGACATATGTTTTTAATACCACTGCAAATATTAAACAAAATCACTTTATTTTCGGAAAAGTCTGTCTGGCAGATTCACATTATTATATTATTACAATTCACGTTATTACTGGTACACATTGTTATATTATTACTTAATCACATTGTTATATTATTACTAATTCATATTATTACATTGTTCCTAATCATTATTATAGTTCACATTATTACTGATTCACATTGTTACGCTACTACTGATTCACATTATTACGCTACTACTGATTCACATTATTACACGAATGACGTCTTTTATATCACTGCAAATATAAATTAAATTAAATAAATTCATTTTTAGAAAGTTTTTTTTGTGTAGATCTTTATTTGCATATGATTGCGATTAATCAAATGTATATACACTTATATTAATTAAAATAAAAAATAGTTTTGATTTTCAAGTAAAAAAAATTCCTAAAATTAAGTAAAAACTAATAATAAAATACATATATAACTTTCTAAATCAAATCAGAACGATCAAATATTTTCATGAGTGGCTTTCGCCATAAGCTAAAAAAAGGAAACCAGCGAAAACTGTATTGTTTATTTACCTAAAAACAGCCCAGATCCCAACGTAAATCAATCCTGCGAATTTAAAGAGACAATTTGCGGCTTCTTAATCGAAACACTTGAGTGAATTTCCGATGCAAAATGAATTTCGCTGGTGTGCGTTTATCATTTAAGCATTTAAAGATTCCCGATTGTTGGCATGACGAAGAGCAGTATTATGCTGATTAGAGTCAAACTGTCAACCATTGGAAATTATTTACATCATAAATTTATTTCAAATGCAAGAGGACATGAAAGTATTTAGACGACGCTACGTGATACCTTTCTCTAATTTTTATTTTTGTTTTAAAATTCTTTGGGACGCGACATATCCATTCAACCATCACTTAAAAACAAAACCATAAGCTTGAAATTTATTATTGAGAGAAAAAGGGTGACGAAATAATTTCACGTATTCTTCTACAAGCTTTATCAGAAGAAGAAAAATTTTTATGCCATTCAATTTAAAAGTTCAATGATTTTTTTTTTATCTTTGCATAGATATGATTTTATTCCAGTTTTTGAATGAAACTTAGTCATAGCGGCTAAATTTAAAAGATTTTTTGTAAAAAAAAAAAAAAAAAAAAAAAAAAACTTAGGTTAAATTTAGCTTGTTTTGTAAGCTAAATTTAACCTAATGCTTTCTAGTTATGTCGAGAAGAAATGATTGTGAACCACTAGAATATCACTGCGTGGGAGGTGAAAGGGGTTCTCATTAAAAATTATGGTAACATAATACAGATGCAATGTACTATTCCTCCCATATTTAATTAGCATAATTATTAGTTAATTATATTAATTAGTTAATTAGCATAATTATTAGTTACTTATAATAATTCGTTAATTAGTATAATTATTAGTTAAGTATAATAATTATTAATACACCTGAGACCTGATGGTCGGGTGGCAAGCACTCTGACGCTCGGTGCCACAGGTTTT
This sequence comes from Caerostris darwini, assembly GCA_021605075.1. Lineage (NCBI taxonomy): Eukaryota > Metazoa > Arthropoda > Arachnida > Araneae > Araneidae > Caerostris > Caerostris darwini. The sequence goes on along the minus strand of BPLQ01011078.1, from coordinate 1,031,651 downwards.
GGGTTGGACTCCTGGCGATGCCATAGATGTTTGTAGGAGCTCGGAATCCCCTTTAAACCGTAGATAGAGGTCTAAATATAACTGTAGAACGTTGGACGTAGGGATGACAACACTACCCCGTAAAAAAGAAAACATCTCGTCTCGAAATTTTCCAATAGGCCAAGATAGCCTTGGCTCACCATGGGTCTGAATGGGCTAATGACGAAGTTAATCCCCCTGCTTAATATTGAATCTGCTATATATCTGTCGTTCTAGCATAGGGCGGAATCAGATCAAATAGCCCTGTATTGGTTTCCAAAAGCAGGAGAGTGTGAGAATCTGCCAGATGACACTGTAGGACATTCTCATTACAAATTATGGTACACACAATGGGAATGCTATGTAGCAGGTCTCCTATAATTCATCCTGTGTAACGTTAAACCTGCTACATAATGTAACGCTCTAGCGGCAAGCAACTTATTTTGCTGTCAAAATGCCCGGTGTTAAAAGACATTAAAAGCTTTATGGGTGTCTGATTGTTGAATGATTAACGCTGAGGCTCTCGGTGCCACAGGTTTCGGGTTCGTGTCTCGACAGTACCATGGATGTTTGTAAGTGTTCGGAATCCACTTTAAACTGTAGGATCTACTCTAATATGACCGTAGAGCGTTAGGATGAGGGCTGACAACCCTACACCGTAAAAAGTATACATCTCCTGTTTCGGAATCTGCCAGTTGGCAATCGGATTTTATCCACCATGGGGTTGTTGTGCCATTGAAGAAGAAAAAGACAAGCTTTATGGCTGATAAATAATAAAATTGTAAACAATATTTGGCAAAAAGCAGATATTTACGGTTATTATATTCATATATAAAAAAAATTTTATTCTTGTTTTAGAAGTTAAGAATATGGCGAAAATGAAAGTGCTTTCATGTTTAAAAATTGATTTATGTTGGTTGTGCATGAAAGGCGTTAATTTTTAATTTCATAACACATGATTAACAAGTGTAAAATCGTATTTTTTATTGATCTTTGCATAGTGATAGACAAAGCTAATTTATTAAATCTGACATATTCTGCTAAGTATTATTCTGTGAGCCTTTTTCATTTTGTATAACAGAGTAATAATTTGTATTCTATTAATACATTTCATTTGCGTGAGTTGGCTTTTTTTATAGTTACCAGATATTTAATAGCTGAATCAGTTTTCTTAATAACTCGCGTACTGTATAATGAGGAGTGATTGTATTACACGATTATATGCTACATATAATACGTACATGCTGAGATTTAAGTTTAAAAAAAAACAAGATTAGAAAGATAGTTTATCCAGGCAGTTATATCACAACGCAAAAAATATGATTAAATTTTTTGGAATGTCATTAAATTTAAATAGTAGGTCTGAAATAAACTCTTGTTACTGAATAACGGATATGAATATCTAATCTAATTTTAAAATTTTTATTTGAATTTTATTAAAAAAAAACTGAATTAAATTTTTGTGCTATCATTAAATTTAAATAGTCAGGTGAATTTTTTAAATTATCTTTATCTTTCAAACTTCATATACCGTATTTCTGATATCTAATGCCTGTTTAAATATAGGTGCAGGTTTTTGTTAGAAGGCACATGTTTTGTAAGCTGATGCAAATTAAGCCTAATGACACATTAATTTTACATTAGATATTTGTTTGCTCAGCAACTTTTAGTAATGATGGGTAGTACAATAGATCTTCCTTTACATCAATTTGTCTCATAAATTTGTCAAATAAATTTTAAATTTAATACTATTGCTTTTGAGTTAGGAACTGAATTAAATATTTTTTGCAACTAAAGCAAATAAATATTTCGAAATTAGATTTCATTATTTTTTTTTTTTAATTTGGGATTTTAAAGGAAAACCATCTGCTGTTTTGCAAAATATTTATATAATCATAATTATATTCTGGCCAAAATAAGGATTGTGTACTCTGGTATATGTGTTTCATGTAAGACAGAGAAAATGAATAAGGCCCATCTACTTGTTTGCTCGGGACTGGACTCATAATATGCAACAGAATGGTGATTTATGTACTCTTTACTGGAGTACTGTCCTGATCACAAGGATTTTTATTATGGTGCTTCTAGCTTTTAAATTTTTATCCTTAGATCATTTAACTGCTTTTAAGGTCTTTTGGTCGTTTTTGTTAAGAATGTCTGATCTTTTCTCTTTGTAATTTTGATTTCCCTAAGTGTTCTTTTTGTTTCTACGGTAAGTGGCCGAATTAGTATGGATTGAGTACTAATAAAGTCATAAAAAACAACAACAACATAATTACATTCATATTGGAAAAGATATACAGAATAGCATAAAGAAAGGAAAATTCAATATGAGTTTATGAAAAAAAGTATTTTTCTGATCTAAAAGTTATAGTTAAAAAAGTCATTTTACAAATCCCTTCTTTTTTTTACGCATAAAGACCTTTCAAAAAGTTCTAAGGTTCTTTTCCCCTTAATATGGGTTTTTAAGTCCTTTCTAAACGGCCTGTAATATATGAAGAAAACTAATGAATATGTAACACTCATTATTAAGCAGTTTTTAATTTCTAGATAAATACTGATGCATAAAAATAAATATTGGTTTACTTAAAAAATGTGGTACAAACTCATAACTATTGAAATTAGCACAACAACCTGTGATTTTCACATAGTATTGTCTATCTTCAAACACATAATTCGGTAAAATATGATTTCTAACTCTCCGAAAAGAAAAATATTCTAATAATGTCCTGAAAAATATGAAATTGAATTAAAAGTAATTATTTATTTAAAAAATAATTTTTTCACTAGATTAAATGGTTCGGATTAATAATTATAACGACTTGAATCCTGATTTTCAAATTATTATTAAAGTATAAATAAATAATTTAAACACGCTGAAGTAATAACTAATATAATCTTTAAACCCACGCCCTTAAGTGCATGTGTATGGATGACCTGTTATTCAAATCTCGAGTCATGCTAATTAAATTTCAAAACAATTACAATGACACTAATACACCCTTGAGTTGCTTAAAATTCCACGTGCATTGTCTACAACTCATATCTGTCCTCTGGGTGTCTTCTTTTGCGAACATGCATAAACAACTATTAATTTGCAACTCGCACGTTACATCTTGTGAATATGTAATCCCTTTGCATCCACACTCCATCATTATAAAATTCAAAAGCATAAAAATTTAATTCCCTTTCTTTAATAGAATGTAAAAACGCCCTATTTCCTTGTCGCGAAAAAAAGTTCAACGTCATCACCTGTAATAACGTTTATTGATGTTGAACGCACTTTGGCCATCTCCAAGCGTGTAAGACAACGTGAAGAAACAGTCCTGAGTACGAACAATATAATCACTGGACGTGCTTGTGAAAATCATTATTGCATCGGACGGTGTCTGAATGTCAATGAGAGCCATTCAATTTTCTTGCGTGTTGTCGCTAACTTAAATAAAAAGTATTTACCTCAATGAGGATTTAATGAGGATTTCGGTGTAAAACTTGGGACTACCATGTAAGTTGAGAAACTTAAAACGAATCCCACTTTTGTCAATCAAAGATATTGTATAGTTGGTTGAAAGCCAGCATATTAACAAAGCATCGTTTAAGATTTTTGTCGGCAGAAAAATATTTTGTAGCACATTTCCTTTGAATAATAGTCGTCCTAGAAATGTGGCGGCCTGATGGCCAATTATATAGAGCTCTGACCTTTGGTACCACAGACTTCAGATTTGAATCCTGCTGGTGGCAAGGATATTTGTTAGTGGTTCGGAATCTGGGGCATGAATGGCCCAGTGTCTAGCACTCTAGCGCTCGGTGCCACAGATTTCAAATTGGAGAAAAATCAAAATCTTTTCGCCAAAGTGCACTAATTAACGGGTTGCGATTGTAAATGCAGTGAACAGTACAAGAAACTTGAATTACCATATTTGGAGACTTAACGTCCAGTTGACGCCACAAAAAAGTCGCCAAATCCCAACGGCCCCTATTTTGCGATTTGGGCAGCTCAAATTCCTTTATATCCGGAGAAGATTAAAATTTCAGTTATTTTAACAGGAACGCTAGCTGCTATATTAAGGTTCAGTTGTTGTAGGAAGAAGATTGAAGTTCAATTACATAATATTATTCATTTTATACAACTGAGAACAATGTCTACAACACAAAGCCTAGACTACAATTAAGAAACTTTTAAATTTTTTAAGACAAAAGGATCACCTCACAGTTGTCACACATCCAGAGTCAAGTTTTTCTTTTTTTTCTTTTACTTCCACTCTTCACATGCTGTCCGCTATATTGGTTTCGAGAAAATTCAGACCGAAACTGAAACACTTCTCATTGAAAACAGCGCGTTACAGTACAAATACATAAAATTTAAATTATTTTATATTCTAATTTTAATTTCTTTGCAAACTAAATACTGATATTGTATAAATGAAATTAAAATTGTACTCTACATTAAGTTAAATTTCCTCAATCTGTGATTTTTAAAAAAAAAATCCCTTACTAAAGATACATTATTGAAAAAAATTCTGGAAATATAGAGAAAAATAATGAAATGAATAAATTTCCAGCATCTATTATGGATAATACATTCTGTTTTAGAGAATTAAATATTTCCATTTGAAATTTTGATGCTTAAAATTCATTTAAAAAACCCCTCTGTTTTACACAATTTCTGTTTCTGTTTTTTTAATTCTTATTTACAAAGTGCCTATTATCTTATGAGGTGTTACATCAGCAAAATTTTATATCATCATCTTATTATAGTGTAGATTTTTCGAATGTTGTGGAATTGATTATCTATGTTTTGTTTCATAATGTCGATGAGTTCATTAATTTTTTTATAAAATGATTTTTAAAACAAAGCTTTTGAAAACGTAACTCTCCAGGTGGTGATAACTATACTAACGTAACTCTCTAGTTGGTGACGTAGCAAAAATTTTCATTTCCTTGAAGACTTTGATTAACAAGTAATATAAAAAGCAATATAAAATAGTAATATATAAATAGTAATATAAAATTTTTAAGTCAATTCCTACTTTTTTTTCACTATATTGCAGAAAGACCTTTAGAAAAAATTTTCATTCATTTTTTTAAGTTTATCTGGCGCCATCTATTGGTAGACATATGCAACTTAAATCTAAAAAAAAAAACTAAAATTAATTAATTAAATTTAATGAATTAATTAATATTTGAAAAAAAACTTTATTAACATCAAGTGTCATCCACTACAAGTCCAAAAAGAAATGTACTTGAACTTGAGTGGATGAATAAAAAGTATTTTATGAACGATTGAAAATTTGAACTAGATATATATAGGGAGAGTGTGAGCTAATAGAAGGAATTGAAAAAAAAAAGGAACAATACTGATAAAATTAAAATTACAGATGATTTTTTAATTGCTTAGAAAAATATAAATACTTATAAAATTCTTTCAATATTACTATTTCCGATACATATCGATACCGATACTATTTCCGATCAGAATTTTCTATTTCACATTTGTGTATTTCATACATATTTAATCTTCTTACATGTATGCTTAAATTTGGAGCGTTAAAGCATTTATTTTTTTCACCCTGTACACTTATCATTTTCACCCTATAAATATTTCTATGCACTTCTAATAATTAACAAGTTCAATTTATTTTCATTTTTCATCATACGTGTACGAAAAAAATCCGAGTTTTTTTTTTTTCTTTTATTTTTGGAGTAAATAATACATGCAGAAATAAAATGGTCAAATTTGTTCAGTAGTTTTTTATCTATGGGAGCCTTAATTTGTTACTGAATTCTGTTATTTAATCACTTATCAATGCCATTTCTGTCCTAGCGGTAGGGTGAGCTAGTTACCATGCTAGATTTGGTTTGTCGCTGTACTGTCATTTTATGAACACTTTGGGCTAATTAGGCCGGGACCTAAGTTTAACGTGGATTCCGAACCGCTAATAAGTATCTATGCCATAGCCAAGATTCGGGCCTGAAATCTGTGGTACCAAAGGCCAATTGGCTATCAGGCCAAACAGTTAATATACGGAATTTTGACTTCGTGTATATTTCTATTATAGAATATTACTATTATATAAAATTGATAAATATATTATATGAAAGTATTAATTTAATTTAAAAGTATAAAAGTAATAATACAGAATATTACTATTACTTTTCTAATCTTATAGTTTAGTAAGACCTATTGAAAAAAAATTTTTTTGAGCCCTTCTAAGACCAAATCAATTGCGCACCTTTCACAGATGAGTTTTTATTTCAACGCTTGGTTTGAGTGGCTAGTTTAAATAAATAAATTTTCAAGTAATTATTTATAATTTTTTTCCGAAGTAAAAAATATATAAATATTATTTGAATTAATGAAAATTTTTAATTCTTGTGGTTTTCATAAAACCTTTTCGTAGCAGTTTCTATATACATTGTAGAAAACTGTGGGCAGTTATATTCATTATGATCAATTATAGTTCATTCAGGTCTCAACCAATCATTATTCTTTCAAATTCAAAGCAGTTCCACGAATACGACATGACAAAAAAACTAAATAAGTAAATAAATAAAGGCAGGCCACGAATGCAATTGTAAATTCAGTTACCATAATAGTATACTTCATTTAATTGATGCTATTAAACATCATTAATTGTAATATTGTTTCAGATTGTATCTCATTGAATTATTTCAGTCATATTTGATTAGCACTATTCCTAAATACAGGGTGTATGAAGTCGTTGGTTAAAACTGATTTACATAAAATGATTCGTGCACTGCATTTTGATTGAAATTCTACGCATCTGTTAACACTAACAGATCATATCATTTTATTGGCAGAACTCACTTTAAGCAAGTTGGCGAAAATGATATGAAATTAATTGCGAGATTGCGGTTAATGTAATGAGTAATAGTTAAAGAAAGTGTCAATTAACTGAAATGAGGTGTGATTTATATTACTTATCAGAAATGTTAATTAGATTAATCATTAAATGATTATTATATTAATGATAATGTTAATAAAGGTAGTATTTTCAAAATTTTCTTATAACCCTTCTATTTTGCAGACTATCTTTATGAATGTTAATCATTGTTAGTGTCTTTGATGTTAAAGAAATTTCGCTGTAAAAAAAGGGTAATTTAGTGTTATACTGGTTAATCTTTTCATAAAGAATTTGGTGCAATTTCCTTGTCTAATTATTTTATTTTATTTTATAATCGGTAAAATTAATGTTAAGACTTAAAAACGTTAAAAAAATATTTTCTCAAAAAAAGTATTTCAAGTGGTGTACTTTAGTATTACATTGATTAATCTTTACATAAAGAATTCTATGCAATTTCAAGTTGGCGAAAATGATATGAAATTAATTGGGAGAGTGCAGTTAATATAATGAGTAATAGTTAATTAACCAAAATGAGGTGTGATTTGTATTACTTAACAGAAAAGTTAATTAGATTAATCATTAAATGTTTATTCCATTAATTATATTAATAAATGAAATATTTTCAAAATTTTCTTTTAAACCTTCTATTTGCAGACTATTTTTATTAATGTCTTTGATGTTAAAGAAATTTCGTTTTTAAAAAATGGATAATTTAGTGTTATTGTGATTAATCTTTTCATAAAGAATTCTGTGCAATTAATAGTCTTATTTAATAATTATTATATTAATATTAATATTTATTAATTTCTATTATTTTTCTTAATTAATATTCTGTTCTTATTATTTCCATTATTTTTATTTAATTTTTTATTATTTTATTTTACAATTTAAAAATTAATGTTAAGCCTTAGAAAAAAGGGTTTTTTTTTCATTTAATTTTATTTTTCTATCAAAATATGATAAATAAAGAAGAGATAAATTAAATAATTTTATAGATAAAATAAATAGTGTGACAATTGTTTTTCCTACATGCAATTTGTATTGTCTTAAAAAAATTATAATTTCGAAATTATTTTTGATTTATCATTATTTTTAGTAATAGTGCATGTAACAAAAATATATTTAATTTGAATAATGAAAAAAATTCAAATAAAAAAAGTACTTTTATTTGTTTAAATTGTAATGGATTTTCATGACATACTATCCTTGATCATAAAAACTCTAAAATTACCATTGCATATAAAGTTACTAAAACAATAAACCCTTTTCTTACTTAATGATGTGCCTATTTCCTTAATATTTTAACTATTCATTTCTATTGTTTCAAAGAACTTCGATAATCTAATAATCTTGATTCAAAAAGTAAAAATATCCACACATACATATTTTATAGGAAAGCTTACTACTCTTGGTAGTTATCAGACCATTTAAAAAAAACTAAGTGCGTAATAGATTTTCTATGCAAATTATTCAAAAGGCTGAGGATCTTTTTGAAATAAAGTATTCTAAAATTTGATTCGCAGTTATAATGAGCAAATATTTATATATTTATATAGTAAATATTGATATATTTACTCATATATCATATAATATGAGTAAATGAGTGAATATGATATTTATATTGAAATGTATATATGTGTATACATTTTGATTCCTAGTACGTCTGGAAAGGAGTTATAACAATAAAATATAAACCACTTTGAAACACATGGCTATTGTAGAAAATGCCTGATGGTAAATGATTTTGAATTCAGATTATACTGTACATACATTAGAGAAGTCCAACTATATCTTAAAATTGTGTTTATTGGTCCTGATTTAGAAAATAAGTTTATTATAAAGGTTACTATGATCGACATTCATTAGATACTTTTAGCAATAGAAAAAGCCTGATGGCCGAGTGACTAGCGCTGTGGCACTCGGTGCCACAGGATTCGGGTATGAGTCTTGACGGTGCCATGGATGTTTGTAAAAGTTCGTTATCCACTTTAAGCCGTAGGTCTCTGTCTAATAAGACTGTTGGATTTAGGGCTGACAACCTTTACCAGTAAAAATTCAGCGTCACGAAGTCAAATCAGATTTCTGCCTACGGGTGCTCCATCACAACAGAATCTGCCCCTCCCCCCTTTCCTTCCTTCCATGAGATCACACGGGTACTTGGACTTGGTGTAGATGTTGCTGTCTACCAAAGAAACAGCAATATATATTGTGGGATAAAAAAAAGCAATGGAAAACTTTATAGATTTTTGATGTGAATTAGTCAAAAAGATAAATCTTTTTGAAAACTTCATAATTAATATGCAATTATACAGAAATTATTTTGATTTCTGATACATTTATGAAGGTTGTATGAGGAAAACAAAAGTATATTACTGTGCAAAACATTGCTGTGGTAATAAATGCTAGTATGTTTGATTGACCTTCGAATTCAAATTTGTGCATCTTCATTAGCATATTGATTTGCATTAATTTTAAAATTTATTGTAATAAACAAGAATATTGATCGTACTTCACAAAATAATATTTTAAGGTCATCTTTGTTCTCCAAGTTTCATTAATTGGCAATAATTACATCCATTTAGAAATCCCAAATTGCTTTATTGATTTTTTTAGGCAGTTTATACGAAAAAGAAATTGAAATTCTGAATTAAAACTATAACAAAAATGAATAAATAGATAAATCCTTTCAATTTCTGGTATGTTTATGAAGGAGGAATTAAAACAAGACTGCTCAAACTGACTATTGTAGTAAATAATTCAAATTATATACAAATTAGAAAATATTTTGGATATTCGAACCAAAATATCAGTGATCATAGGAAGGAAGTCCAAAATATTTTTTATTGCGTGTATAATTGGAATTCAAAACCGTTAGGGCATTTACTACAATAATCCGTTTTGAGCAGCCTATTGTTTAAATTCTTCCTCCATAAACATACCAGTAATTAAAAATAATCGATGATTAATCGATCGAAATTATTTCCAGGTAAGCAATAATTATATCGTTTTAGAAATTCCAAAAAATATTATTGATGCTTTAGGCAGTTTATACGAAAAAGAAATTAAAATTCTGAATTAAAACTTTATATTTACTTTCTATTTTTGGTGTATTTATGAATAAGGACTTAAAACAATAGACTGCTAGGCTACTCAAAATAGATTATTGTAGAAAGGACGCTAACGGTTTCGAATTCAAATTATACACACATTAGAAAATCTTCTGGATATTCATTTCAGACTGCCTTCTTATGATCTCGGATATTTACCCTAATATATAAAATAAAATTTTACCTTCACTCTAATTATAGAGGTTTTTTAAGGTTGCCATCCATTAGGAATTTTAAAGCGCTCCATATATCGTTATGTAAATTATTCAAAAGGAAATAAAACTTTCTGAAGTGGACTGATCTCGGAAATCTGATCCGTAATTAATATGAATAAACAGAGAAATCATTTCGATTTCCGGTCCGTTTGAATATTTATTATGATTTTGAATATTTATCCTGATATACAAAATAAATTTTACTTTCAAACTAATTGTAGAAAATTTTTGAGGTTGACATCCATTAGGAAATTTAAAGTGTTCTATAGATCTTCATGGAAATTATTCAAGGAACATTAGCGAATCCTTTGGATATTCATTTCTAATTTCCTTCTTATGATCTCGGATATTTACCCTAATACACAAAATAAAATTTTACCTTCACGCTAATTGTAGAGGTTTTTTTAAGGTTGGCGTCCATTAGGAATTTCAAAGTGATCCATAGATCTTTATGCAAATGATTCAAAAGGGAATAAAACTTTCTGATCTCGGAAATCTGATCCGTAATTAATATGAATAAACAGAGAGAAATCATTTCGATTTCCGGTCCGTTTGTGAAGGAGGAGTTTTATAACAATAAGTTGCGCAAAGACACAGCTATTGTACTTAAGTACCCTAACGGTTTCGAATTCAAATTATGCACACATTAGCGAATCCTTTGGACACTCATTTCGAACTTCCTTCTCATAATCACGGGCGCTCATCAAATTCCCACATTTTTGCTCCATTGCAGACGACGCGACCTCACAGCAGCTGCCAGCTGAGGAAAAAAAAGGCAAGATGTGTCCAGATTCTATGCGTATCACGTATCTGAGGCGACGATTTCGTCCTTTATAATAATATGGTAGGAAACAATGTGGTCGTCTCTCTATGCATTGGCAAATACACATTTAGCTGAGCACGTAGCAATGGTGCTTCCTAACCATTGTTGCATTGCTTGTTATTGCGGCACATTATAATGTCGGCGTGTATTCCTATATGATTATCGTGTCCCTTCATTTTGATCGGGACGACTTGATGAAATTCGAAGGGAGGACTCGATGGCGTGAATCAAAATGTATTTTGACCAGGAAGCACAAACCGATCCCGTGCATCTCTTTTTTTCAACGGTCCAAGCGCATTGTTGACAAGTATGAGCTGAATATTATACTAAGTAAAGAAGTTTTCGCTGAAGGTGCTTCAGTTGCTGATATTCATAATTTTTCGAAAACTGCTTGTATAAAATAATAATCTATATACTATTTCTTGTATCTCTTTCAACTTTTAACATCAAACATTTTGAAAGGATTTCTACATTAATTAATTTAAAATTGTTTTTTACTTTATTTTATTTTTAAAAAATTTCTTGGTACATTAAAAAAATGCTTATAAATGCATACATATTAAAAACTTTCAGTTCGTTTGTTATAATTATGATGATGAACTTCCACATTAAAAATTTGCATCTATATATACATACACATTTTTAGACTCGTATCAGTTATGATTTGGCATACATAATAAACACATGATTTGGCATACACATTATAAAATTTTAGTTCTTTTGTTATAATTAAGAAGATGAGCTTCCATGTTAAAAATTTGTATCTATACAAACATATCTATTTCACATTTTTAGACTCATATCAGCTTTTGGCACATATAATCCTTAATGTGATTTATAAAATAGCATGAGTACCAATATTTCCCTATACGAATACATACTAGAACATTTTGAATTTTATTAAGTTTAACTACAAGCATTTCATATTAGCACTACTAGATAAAGCAAGATAATAATTTTTTCTCATAATATCCAACATCCTTTAATTTTAATGCATAGATTACTTATAAAATGCATTAATGTTTCCGGAAAGTATATAAAACTAATTAAATATTACAGAAATTATATGATTCGTAATTAAGTTAAATTTCTATCCAATACAATAAGCACACTGTATTCAAAAATATATCGTTGTGTCAATTAATGCTTTAGTATTATACTCATTACATTCAAAAGACAGTAATTTAATGCCTTTTCAGAAATAATAGATATAAAGAAAACAATTCCTGAAAGACCTTTGTACTTTAAATGCATAAGCATGTGATATTATAACTGAATGCTTCTGTAAACACACCCTTTGAAATATGCTATTACACCACTTATAGGATACTGCATTTCCAACATACACACAAAAAAGAAATAGTTTTCGACGGAAATCTGTCATTTCCGGGATGAAAAAAATTCATGAAACAAAGAAATATAAAACATACACAAGTAAAAATGAATGCATCATCTTGTATTCTTTATATACAGTAAATGGGAAAAAACATAATGATATACCAACACCATATTGTTACACCTGGGTGTTCCTACCGAAATATATTACAGCATTGGTGTGTTGTTAACCGTAACATGGATATTATGTTCGTATGAAACAATATAAAAATTACCAGAAAATGGAAAGAAAAAAAAAAAAGAGGAATTCTTTATTATATTCCAGCGCTTTCAGAAATTCGAATTTTCCGCTCGAAATGGTATGTTCCATTCCATGATAAATTCAGTTGTCTTCCTTTCCTCCCCCACCCCCTTCTAATAACAGTCCCTCCCCCATATGCTTTTTTATACGCTTATGTAACCTTGTTGTAATTTTCGTTCACATAATGATTCAAACATCATCATTATGATTGTAAAACGACAGAAATCTCGTTAGAGGACAGGCAAATACGCATGGCAAAAAAAAAAAAAAAGGCACACTGATGACCGGTGGTACGCTCTGTGAATGGATGTAATGGTGTACACCGACGTACGCGTATTTTGAGGTGGGTTCGTTGTAATTTAGGGCGGGGGTGGTCGATTATAACGAACCATGAACCAATCAACTTATAGTCTTAACTAGAGGTTGGTCTTGCCTGTTATGTGTCCATGCACATAACGGCACTAGTACGAAAGATTAGATGACTTTTATATTGTGTTCTGTTCGTTTAGATATGTCATTAGTTTGTAGTGGAAAATCTAATTAATTTAACTTAATCTTCTAAAATGGTTGTGGTTGAAGGAACATTAAATGAATGAATGTAAATGCTATAAAAAAAGAACATATGGCAGGATAGTGAAATTTAATACTCTTCTATTTATTTATTTGTTTTAGTAATTATTTGTAAATGGAATGTTATAATATAACATATGTTGCATAACTGTTGATATAAAAAGTTTTAAATCTTTTAAAAAAGTTTTTCTTTTAATTGTTAACTATATTTTCATGCACTTCAGTTTTAGTTTTTTCCTCACTCCAGGTAGTGATGTAGGGATTTTTTCTGCAATATAAATAAAATTAATCACGATGATTCACTTAAAAATTATTACGATGAAAATTTTGTTTTAATAAATATATGTAAATAAGTAAACAAATTATGTTTTAATATCAACGTTGTTATTAATAAACGAAAATATTTTAATCTTAAAATATATGCTTTAAAAATCTGCAAATTATATTTATAAAAAAATATCTTACTCTGAAATTATTGAAATGCATTGTGAATTTAACGATATATATTGAAAATTATTATGATGAAAACTATGTTTTAATAAATATACGTAAATAAATAAATTATATTTTATACATTATGAAAATTATGTTTTAATAAATATACGTAAATAAATAAGTTATAATTTTCATAATGTATAAAATATGTTTTAATATTAACGTTGTTATTAATAAACGAAAATATTTTAACCTTAAAATGTATACATTAAAAATCTGCAAGTATTATTTATAAAACACTTCCATATATCTAAACTAATATTTTACTCTGAAATTATTGAAATGTATTATAAATTTAGCCATATATTGAAATTTTGTATTGTAATAATAATATTTTGCAGTTGCATATGCATATAAACATTTATATATGGAAATGAACTACATTTATAATTTGCAGTTTATTTTTTGAGCATATTAAATATGTGATATAAATAAAGAATTATTATTAATTAAAGTTGTTAATGAAAACTTTTGAAGAACTACATTAGGAATGTATATAAATTAGGAGGAATTACATTAATATACGCCAAGAACCGCCAAAATTTATTTAGTCCTTCCTGTCTAATTCCACATATTAAACTAGTAATATTTTGACACTACTTCTATTAAAAGCATTAACTTATACATATCTTAAATGCATTACCAGACTTAGAGCAAATTTCCTCGACAGACATTTTTCGTCTCAAACACCGTCTCCAAGTCTCAACCCTGTAAACTATATAAGATTATTCACGTCTAAAGCTTTTAACGTCAAACTGCTCTTAATAAACGTTAGATAACAAACTGCAACCGAGTTGCAATCAGATTGAAATATTTATCTCATGACCTTTGGGGGTTAAAACGAAACATTTCGACTTGGTTGGTTCACCAACTACTGAGGAAACTCGACTGACCCATCTTTGTTAATTATACATAAGCTCGCTTATGAGCCAGGACAGTTTCTAGTATATTATTGATAGGCTGAGAGGATTTATAATATCGTTAGATAATGGCCTAGAAGACCTTAAATGCCGTTGTGAATACGAAGTGCTGAGTATAATTCAGACATACTATGTAATGGTATACGTAAGACAGTGCTCATTACATTGTTAGTGCCCAGTAAAATGGTCAAGATGATTAAAATTTACTGATTTGATTATTATATGAGTGGACATTCAGAGTTTATGCTGTTGGACATCAGTTGGCGGTCAATCAGTACTATGCCATTAAAGTTTAATTAAACTTAAACAAATTAGCAACGTATGATGAGAATTTTAATACCTAATTGAACTGTAATGTAAAATCTTTAAATATCTCTTCAGTGGCTAAATCTTCTAGTTCTTACTCAGAAAATGGAACCAGAGTTAGCTCCATGCGCTATTTTTTTTTTCACTTTAATTTTTATCCTTATTTATTTGAATTTTTTTGTCTAATTAGCGTAAGCTCTCTTTTTTAATTATATATACTCTTGTTTTTTAATTAAAATTTGGAGAGAGATTTTATTGGACCAATATAATACTATGAATATGCATTAATTTTGTAAGGTTTGTGGGAAACTCTAAAAAGAATTATGAAGAGACAGAAACGATATGAAACTATATTTTTGTCGTATATTTTATTTGTTAATATGGGAATATATTTAACTACATGTAAAGAAAATAAATAATATATATACCATTATAATGGGAACTTGCGTTTTGTGATTAAAGATAATTTAAAATTTAATTATAATAGAATGCTAATTCAACCTATTTTTTTCAATTGAATTTTCTTATATCTTTTTAAGTAATTTACATTTGTGATACTTTATTATTTACATTTATCTACTGAAATTTATTTAATAAGTAAATAATAAAGTATCATATATTTATAAATATATAGTATCATAAACACTATCATAAATAATAATGTATCTTATATTTATTTACTTATTCCCATTTATTTACTTACTTTATTATTTACATTTATTTATTCATTTACTATACGATAATTTGGTTTATTAAACAATGAAGATTTTAATGTTTTATTTCTTCTTTATTTATAATTTTTTTTGTATTTGCAGGAAGTTCACATTTTTACTTTTAAATTTAAATTTATATTATCTCAGGGATGTTTTATTTATTTATTATTTTCAATTAATATATTGTTCTGTGCTGTTAAACTAGTATAAAATTTCTTATGATCATTTTAAATAAAATGTTTCAGACTAGTATTCTCAATACAATTGGCAAAACAAAACATTGGCTCGTCTGACTGAGATTTTCAAAAGACAAAATAGAAAGTCTGTATCACAATAGATAATGCAATTACAACCCTTCATCAAGATTACTCTGGGGACGAATCGAGATTCCCTTATTATTATTATAAGAATGGTATCTGATTCTTTTGATTTTATTAAACATTCATCACAATCACACAGATTGAGAGCAGCATCAAATACAGTAACTTGATAGATTCCCCCAGATAGTTAATGCCTTATAAATTGATTTCTTTTATTCCGCTAGATTCTCTCACTGTCAGACTTCGTGTGTGGTCTTAACAGAAATGACGCACAACTCAAAAATTGCTATAGACAAAGTAATAATTGCCGACCAATTTGCAAACACTTAACGGCTTGCATCAACTCAAAGCCTTTTTACCTGACCGTGTACGAAATTGCCTTTCTTTTACTCAACTGGGAACTGGTTTAACCTGAGGAAAAGGAGTGCTTATCTTTTAAGGATAATTGTTCTCGTCACTAAGTTAACGGATTTCTTCTCAAATATAGAGTTTCAGGACATTCCTCGTTGTCAAACGCTCTTCACTTTTCTTGACAACTTAGCAGACTAATCGTTCCGATGTGTTATTGTTTAGTGTTTGGTATATTGTTGAGGTTCCGTCTAGGATTTGAAATGGTTAAGAGAGCCTAATGTGGTTTAAATTTTTCGCCTGTCATGGAAACACTTAAACATTTATTTTCAAAAAAGAATAATTTGACTTTTATACTTTTAGCAGATAATTATAGGAGTTTTATTTATTTGTTTATTTTTTGTCAAATGTTACTTATTTTGAATATGCTCCTTTTTCTTTAAAAGCTATTATTCTTTCATTTGAATATTTATTTTGAACTGACGTTGAAGTTTTTTTATTTGTTTAAATTCTTGGCATTTTTACTTGGCAATATTATTAAATATTAATTGTTAGAGTAATGCCAAAAAAAAAAAAGTTTATTAAAAAATAATATTGTAGTTTCTGATGATTAAAATGGATGAATATTAATGAGGAAAAATTGAAGATGGATGATTAAAATGATTTCTGATTTTTGTAAATATTGTAGTTTCTGATGATAACTCCTCCTATTTCCAAGCTCTTTACTTATCTGAGGGAGTGCTTATCTTTTAAGGATAATTGTTCTCGTCATTAAGTTAAATGATTTCTTCTCAAATATAGAGTTTCCAAGACATTCCTCGTTGTCAAACGCTCTTCACTTTTCTTGACAACTTAGCAGACTATTCTTTGGAAGAAGTCTGCTGGAACTCGTTACGATGTGTTATTGTTTGGTGTTTGGTATATTGTTGAGGTTCCGTCTTGTATTTGAAATGGTTAAGAGAGCCTAATGTGGTTTAAATTTTTCGCCTGTCATGAAAACACTTAAACATTTTTTTTTCAAAAAAGAATAATTTGACTTTTATACTTTTAAATGTTACTTATTTTGAGTATACTCTTTTTTTTTTTTTTTTTTTTTTTTTGTCTTCTTTTTTAAAACTATTATTCTGTCATTTGAATATTTGTTTTAAACTGACGTTGAAGTTTTTTATTTGCAAAATTCTTCACATTTTAAAATACTTTTTGCTAGTAATTAATATTATTGACTACTAGTTTCCGATGATTAAAATGATTTCTGATTTTTTAAAAAAATA
This sequence comes from Caerostris darwini, assembly GCA_021605075.1. NCBI lineage: Eukaryota > Metazoa > Arthropoda > Arachnida > Araneae > Araneidae > Caerostris > Caerostris darwini. The sequence goes on along the minus strand of BPLQ01011078.1, from coordinate 1,014,043 downwards.
TTGTAGTTTCTGATTATAACTCATCCTATTTCATGATAAAATCTAGTTTTCGCTTTAATTATACAGTTTTAACCTGAATAGCTAGTCATTTAACACAGTAGTTAATTTGTAATGAATAAATTTTCCGTTATAATTAATATTATTACGAAAATACTTAATTCATATACTTAATTCATACTACTACATTCATAAGCATTTTAAAAATTTTTGTTATTTACAATTTTAATATTTCTCCTGTCTATGACGGGCAGGGACAAGTTAAATTTGTAGACTAGAATGCATTTCTGTTTGACTAGACCAGGGAGGGCCAACCCAAATGATCTTGCGGGCCACTTTGGAAATGCATCATAACTCCGCGGGCCGCATATAAAATTACATATCACCATATTAGATTTATACCACTAATGAATAAAATGAAAATTTACCACTATAGAATTTGCTGAGTAATTAAAGTTATTGAAATAGCAGCAAATTTTGTTACACGATTGTAATTAAAAATAAAAATGCATTTTACGCACAAAGGAATTTCGCATTAAATAGCAAACTACATTCCACAAAGAAAGAATAAAATAAAGTAAAAAGTCAATGGAAAAATATATAAGAGATACGTACATATTTTTATTAAAAAATCAAAATGTTAATTATAAAAACTTTTAACGTTAAAAATTATTTGTAAGCTTTTAAAATTTATAAGAACAGCCATCTTTACCTGGTAATGCACTCTGTTAAGCACTTAAAAAATATGTTTAAACATAATTTTTTATAACTCGTCCTGTGAGAATTAAAAAGGCGTTACAGCAATGAAACAGAAAAAAAAATTATCGCTATCACACTAAAACTTTCTTTTTTTTTTTTTAAAGTTGTAATAATGAAAGAGGAAAAAAAGTTATCTTTAAAAAAAAAAAAAAAAGCTTAAAGGCTGTACTATTTTCCTATTTCCTGTATCTAGTAAACATACAACCGCAATGCATTTATTTTAGCTGATTAATTTGGAGCTTACATAAGAAAAAAAAATACCAGATTAAATACAAAGATAGTAGGACGAAAAACCCGTACAAAAAAAGGCACTAAAAAATCCCCTTGATTATCATTACCCTAAAATAAATTCATAAAAAATTGAACCAATACCGAAAACTTACAAAAAAAATGATAAAAAAAAGACCAAGTTTTACTTTGTACGACTAAAAGAATTGAGAAAAAAAAAAGTCTGGTACTTTAAAAGACCGATCAAAAAATAATCTCTCTTCTACGCAAACAATTCGGAGATAAATATTCACGTTAATTACTCTCAATTAATTATGCTAATGAAGTCAATTACTAGGAAACTCTGCGAGGTTAGCCGCAGTGTGGTAACCCCACTTGTTTTGGCGCACTTTTATTCATAAATGCAAATTAGTGTACGCTGTTCCATCAGGGCTTTAGCGCCAATTAGCCGCTATCTTTTTAAGCGATAGAAAATGTTCCTTCTCGTTCAGAATCACGTCAAATTAAATGCGGTAATTCATATTAAGGTGATGCGTTGATCCCTTAAAATGCCGCTATTGAGCATTTGATGAATTGTTTTCTGTGGTTACTGGAAGTAGTTCACTGTAAATTAAACGTTGCCTCCCTTATTTTTTTACTTTTTGAGTAATGGAAGCTTCCATTGCAGTTTACTTTGTAGGCTTAAGGACTGCGTTTCTAATTTAGTGCTGAAGCAATTAATTTAACCAGTGTTAATTAACCGCATTTAATGAACGAAAGGGGGAGACTGCTTTTCAAAACGATCTTATTATGATTTCATTAAGATTTCGTTAAGCTAGAAAAAGAGCAACAGGATTATTCAGTTTTCGCTAATGATATTTTTTTTTTAATTGTATAAATTATTGTTTGTTTTGTTTTGAAAAACTAGTTTTTACTTAAAATTTTGTTGTTTTTAATAATAATAGATTGCTCTTATAGAGATATTCTGAACAGCATTACGTTTAGTTAGTAGTTTTCATATGTGGAACCTGATGGCCGAGTGACTAGACTTCGGTGCCCCAGGTTTCCTGGTGGGGATTTCCAGGTTTCCTGGTGCTATGGGATTTTGTAGTGGTTGGGAATCCACTTTAAACCGTAGGTCCCGGTCAAATAAGACTGTTGAGGGTAGGGCTGACAACATTACTTCGTAAAAAGAATACATCTTCTGTCACGAAATCCGCTGGTAGGCAGACGTCATTGGACCATCAATTAGCCGCTATCTTTTAAAGCGATAGAAAATTTTCCTTCTCGTTTAGAATCACGTCAAATTAAAAGCGGTAATTCATATGAAGGTGATGTGTTGATCCCTTAAAATGCCGCTATAGAGCATTTGATGAATTGTTTTCTGTGGTTACTGGAAGTAGTTCACTGTAAATTAAACGTTGCCTCCCTTATTTTATTTACTTTTTGAGTAATGGAAGCTTCGATTGCTTCAGTTACTTTGTAGGCTTAAGGACTGCGTTTTCTAATTTAGTGCAGAAACAATTAATTTAACTAGCGTTAATTAACCATATTTAATGAACGGAAAAAGAAGACTGCTTTTCAAAACGGCCTTAATATGATTTCATTAAGATTTCGTTAAGCTGGAAAAAGAGCAACAGGATTATTCAGTTTTCGCTAATGATATTTTTTTCCGCAATTTATTTTTTTAAATATAGCTAGTACATTAAAATTGTATATATTATTCTTATGAACAGCATTATGTTTAGTTAGCAGTTTTCATATGTGGGTTCTGATGGACGAGTGACTAGGGCTCTGGCACTCGCTGCCACATGCTTTTAACTCGAGTCCATGTGGTGGCATGAGTGTTTGTAGTATTTCGGACTCCACTTTAAACCGTAGGTATCGGTCTAATACGACTATCTAATACGCAGGGCCGGATTTTCCTATAGGCTAACTAGGCTTCAGTCTAGGGCCTCAAGATCAAGAAGGGCCTACATTCAAATTGTTAGCAAAATTAGAATAACACTATTCTAAAAACAATAAACACTAAAACACTGAATCAAAAACAAGGAGAAATTCTACACATATGAATAATAAGCAAACATAATAAGTAATTTACAAACATAAAAATGGAAGGTGAAAGGGCCTCATAAGTGGAATAAGCTAGGGCCTCTTTTCATCTAAATCCGGCCTTGGCCGTAGGATTGACACACCTACTTCGTAAAAAGAAAACATCTCCTGTCTCGAAATCCGCCAGTAGACAGACGGTATTGGCCCACCATGGTGATGTTGCGCCATTGAAGAAGATGCTTTCACATGTAGATATATTCACATTCATTTTTGCCATTTTATTAAAGTACTTAAGCATTAAATTGTCTTCATTTTGTTTATCTGCAAAACGCAATGCTTTTTTTTTTTATGATTTTTTTTTTTTTTTTTTTTTTTTTTTGTACAAAAAAACTTTTTAATGACTTCTATGATACTGCCATTTTTTTCCCTATCTTTTAACTTGCATAATCTTTTTCAAACATATTCATGAAAAATGTGCAACATTGTAGTCGAAAACCTTTTTCAGTTGTAGAAGACTCATGAAAAATATAAATTCAACATTGAATAATAGGCATCATAAGCCTTTTAAGATGTGGAAGACATTGAATAACAGACAGCATAAGCCTTTTGAGATGTGTAAAAACCAGACACGTGGAAGCATTAATGGAAATTGTGCGGTTTGAAAACCTAGCAGCAGTTAAAATATCTCTATAAAAACAATATACCAAGAATGAAAATATACTAATAAGTGGATTTTCAATAATTTAAATCAAAGTATTTTACAAGTCTACTTCATCATACAGGTTGTAATTTTTAAGAGCAAATAATAATTTAGAGAGAATTTCTCTAATCAGCAGTTTCACTAATCTATTTTCTAGTCCTGAAACAGGATATATCAATTATTTTTATTTTTTAACTAAATTTAGCTTGCGAAGTAATTAAAATATTAAACAATTCTTCTTATAGTAAATCACAATAGCAATCTTTAAATATTTAAAGTTAAACTTTTAATCATTTAACTTTAACGATATATTTTGTTTCGACAAAAAAAAAAAAAAAAAAAAAAAGCTGATGGCTGCAGTAACTCTACTAATGTAAAGGGATAATAAATAATTACAATACACGATTGTAATTGTAGAAGAATGTTTCATGTCTACAGTTACATTTTTGGTTTAAATTTGACCAATTTTTTTCCAATACGAATCTAAAATACAGAGCAATAACTTATCCTATGAAGGAATACTTTTATTCGAAAAAATCTCTTGGAGCCATAGTTCCGCTTATTTTTTAAAACTATAATTTCTTTCTTTTTTAAGTTTGTTGCTGTCTGTCTCTTTAAAGGAACTGTTGTTGTCAGTGAAGTTATATAACCCACAGAAAATCTTATAATTTTTACAAAGTAAACTATAAGAATTTTCTTATGTCTCGATGATCCTGTATCAATTAGTGTTCAAATTATCATATGAATGGATGTTTCAATTATAAGGGTGTTTGTTATCTTTAGATTATCATAAAATTGGCATGCTTAAATCATAAGAGGTTTAAATTATCATAAAAAAGACATATTTAAATTATAAAAGTGTTTGTTATCTTTAAATTATCATAAGAATAACATGTTTAAATAATAAGAATGTTATCTTTAAATTATCATCAGAATGGCTTGCTAAAATTATAAACATGCTTGCGAACATAACACTATGTTCGAGTTATAAGCATGTTATTTTTAAATTATCTTAAGAACAGCATGTTTAAATTATAAGAGTGTTATGTTTAAATAATGCACCCTTATAAGAATGTTATGTTTATATAACACATTCTTCTAAGAGTATTATTTTTAATACATTCTTCTAAGAGTGTTATATTTAAATAATACACTCTTCTGAGAGTGTTATGTTTAAATAACACACTCTTTTAAGAGGGTTATATTTAAATAACACCCTTATAAGAGTGTTATATTTAAATAATACACCCTTATAAGAGTGTTATGTTTAAATATAGTAGAACCTCTTTAAGTCGAACCTCAATAAGTCGAAAACCTCCAAAACTCGAAAAAAAAAAAAAAATTTATTCCCTTCCCTTCAAGCCCCAAAACCACCATTACTCGAAATTTCAACCCTCTATATGTTGAAATAATTATTCAATCCCCACAAGCCATTTTGGTATATATTTTCCCTCCATAACTCGAAAAAAAAAATTGGACTTCTGTATCTCGAACATTAGCAATGTTTGATTTTATAACCTTTACAACTCAATCATTTGAAATTATTTTGATTTTTTTTTTTTTATTGTAGTACATAATATAACTTGCAAATAAACATGTTTATTACCCCTGTAAGTTGAATTTTTATTTATTTTACCTTTTTAACTCCAAATAAGTTAGAAAAAATCTAAACCTCTACAAGTCGAATATTTCTTAACAAAATCAGCATAAGTCGAAAACTCTATAACTCGAATTATTTAGCGTCTCCCAACAATGACAATGTCTGTCATTTATTCCTCAAATTTTAGTTTTTAAAAACATTATCAACAGAACATTCACTTCGAATTTCAAAAGTTGCCAATCCTTGCGATAACCCAGATCTTTTGGCAAACCACCCACCACTGCTGAGCGAACCCAAAGCCCCCGTGTAACGAGGAGGGGTGATGTGAGGGGGTGTTCTGGAAACACCATCGATATAAAAGCCCTGCAGACGACTGCTCATTTGAAGCGAATGCCTCCCAGAGGGAGACTTATTCCGTACTTACGCATTTGTTCGTCTGACCAACTCCGCGCGCTTCAATTAGGGGTAACAGCCCCCTTTCCCGGCGTTCCCCGTTTCATATAAATAAGGCCGCTCATCTGATTGTGGGTGTGCTTTACAAGTTTCGGGGGATGGTGGGAGGGATGCCCGGAAAAATGGGGGTTTCGCATGCAGGGAGTTCCGTATCTGTGTTCTGTTCCAAAAAGAATTCCTAGATGGGTCTTTGAAATAATTAAATATAATTAAGTGAGTTCAGAGGATTTGGATTGTAGTATGTGTGTAGTGCATTTTGGTGTAATTGCACCAAAACTAATGTTGTGTTAAGAGACGAACGGATTCATTAGTAGATTTATTTAATTAGGTTGTTTAGACGTTGAAGTGGTTTTTAATCAATGCTTTATTGAGGTAGTTCAAATTGATTTATTTTTATTTAAAAAGGAAGAGGGAATAAATATTTAAATTTTCAAAATAAGTTAGAACTAACTATTAGATTGACTGAAGTGTTATAATATCTTTGATACTGAACATTTATTGAGAATTCATAAATCAGCAATTAAACCTGAATATAGGAATATTTATATTAGATAGTGCTGAATGTACAGATTAAACTATTATTATAAATTATGAACAAGTGCATTGTTTATTATTTTAAAAATAATACTCACTGTATTACACTGTACTATTTTTCATGTTTTTATCTCAGGCAGCATGTAATTTTATTTTAATTTTCTGTGAAGAATTTTAATTGCATTATATGTAATAAAGATCTCGAGAGAACTCGATAATTTGAAGCTTAATATGTATTTCAATAAATCTATCGTTCATTCAGATTCAGAGCGAGGATTGAGTCAGGTTTTCCTCTTATCAGCTAATTCATCTGAGAAAAAAAGTTCTTATGTAATGGATTCCTTACGATTGAATGATTTACAAAATACACTTTTTATTCTTCCTTGAGAAATTTAATTCATTGTATTCCGACTTTAACCTTAAAAATGATTTTCCTTTTAAATTAAAACACTGTTGGTGTAGTTATAGAAATTAAAGTAAATGATTTGCCATTTTAAAAACTTTAAAATATCATATTTTTTCAACTATTAAACATATTTTTTTATCTTTTCAGTTAAATCCTTTTTTCTTTTTTCTGTCATAATTTACCATAAGATTGCTATTTACAAATCTGTGGTATTTGTTAGCAAAAAAGTGCTGACAGCACATTGACAGTCACACGGCACTGTTGGCGAGTTATAAAATTAAAAAGTAAATGATTTGTCATTTTTAAAACTTTTATAGTTCAAAAACTATTATATTTCAAAAAATTTTTCATAGTTTTTTTAATTAAATCTTATTCTCTTGTTTCTGTTATTAGTTACATTTACGTTAATTACGTTTCTATTTTCAAATCTGGCGTAGTTGTAAATAAATAAGTGTTGATAGCACTTTGGCAGTTATCGCAGCAGTGTTGGCGAGTTATAGAAATTAAAAAGAAAATGATTTGCCATTTTAAAAACTTTTTTAGTTAAAAAATATATTTTTTTTTTTTATTAAATAACTTAAATATATTTTTTGCATATTTTTATTTTTTAGTTAAAGAGTTTCTGCATATTTTCTTGTTTTTTTCTCCCTATTGTTATTTACCATAAAATTGCTATTTACAAATCTGTGGCTATTTAGAATATTGTTGTTAGTAAATAAGTGTCGACAGCACCTTGGTAGTTATCGCAGCAGTATTGGCGAGTTATAGAAATTAAAAAGTAAATGATTTGTCATTTAAAAATCTTTTATAGTTGAAAAACTTCGATATTTTAAAGTTAAATCATATTCTCTTGTTTTTATTGTTATTTACCAAAACATTACTATTTACAAATCTGTGGCACTTGTTTGTAAATAAGTGTTGACAGCACCTTACACCATAGATTTCGAGGCAGACAAAAGAATGCAATAAAATTGTATGCATGCTCCAAGAAATGCTTATACAAAACACCTACAGAACAAGTCGAAATTATTTACGAAAGTTTAGCTAAATCAATTCACACATAATGTCACAATTTTCGATTGGTAGGCGGGGAAAGGTAATGGTTATTTTCTCAACTGTAAGATAGTACTTAAAATGCGTGAAATGGTCTATAAAATCAAATCACCGGATATGTGAGAGACAGTTTCTTCATTGACGGTTTTGCGTGATTTTTATTTTTCACTCGTTAAGTCGTTGAATCGAAAGCATTTATAATGGTTTGCTTGAAAAGCGATAAAATTGCAAAGTACAAGAAAAAAGAAATAAAAAAAACGTATAAAAAAGCATTTGATGAAGAAAAAAAAAAAAAAAAGAGTTAGAAAGTGTTGGAAAAAGGGGGATAAATTTATTCGCCATGTTTTCAGCTAAATATTTTGATGCAAAAAAAAAAAAAGTGCCTTATGCAAATAAAGCGGTGTATAATATCTGAATACAAAATGAGGCGAGGGATTCTCTAAAAATACGTAAAAGATTTTTCTAAAACCTCATAAATAAAATTAACGGGCGAAAAAAGGGGAACAAAGTGCAAATTCCCAAGTTGCAATCATTTTCGTAATTATTTCTTTAGCGACATTTTTTGAAGTCTTTTGCTTTTTTATGGTGATGTTTTTTTCCTTTTTCGTTGAATAATAAAGATAATATATTAACTCCAATTTTTTTGTTTTTTATTTTTGGTAAATAAATTCGAGAAAAGCTAATTGGTATTGTTTGGTGTTTCTAACCTCACGAAAGTAATGCCATCGTATGCTTAAGAAAGTAATGTTTATGTACAGAAAATGTGCAAATGAAAATATAACAATATGCTACTAACAACAAATAATATTATCATTAAAAGTTAGTAGCACACCATATATTCATGAGAGATTCTGTTCTAAATAATGTTTGTCAATTGTGCTAATTTATGATTCGGATAACTAAAACCCTTATAAAATTCACTATTTAATTTAAAAGAATTATTATTACTTTCCTTACTTCAGAAATTATACTTGTAAATTATTTGATCAACAAAAAGAATAATTTGGTTTATATTTATATTTCGATGAATTTTTGTAATTCAGAATAAACGAAACTTTAGCAATATTAGTTTAATTAAACTCTTTTTTAACTAAAATATTTATTACAAAGTAATATTTCAATATTTCTTTAAGTGATTTTAAGAGTTTATAATGAGCAAAAACCCATCTAATAAGAATATACTCAAATATTGAGATAGCGTGTCATAGGGAAATAATGGCAAGGGCTTGTAATTTCTCCTTTTTTCAGTGTTATTGCTCAATTCAATAATATGTGTTTAGTATAACTACACAATGAAAGTATAATGGTGGAAAAACTTGTTTTAATTGCTGTTAAAAGCAATAAAAATAACTGAGCCCATGGGCTAGCCAGAGGTTTCGTCACATTTAGGCCTCATAGCCTACGGTTAATTTTTCAGCTAGGGTGGTTTCTAGAAATGTTTTATTAAACCAAATGGTTGTACCATGTTCCAAGGTATAGTTATTGTCATAAACGATATGAGTTAAAGGGGTTCTATAATTGTCCAATTTTGTAATGTTATGGGAAAGTATTTCAATTTTCTCATTTAGAAAGAACATAAAAATTGAAAAATAATTTAGTTCCCAATACTCTTATATTATTTGCCTTTTTATTATCATTGCACGTCGTTACATTATGTATTATTTTATATGTTCATTTAAAATATGAAAGAAACTAATAGTCACTCATACTATGGGAACTTTTTATTCTTAATTTCCTCATAAAGAAGATAAAAAGCATTTAAAAATACCATATTAAGTTGCTAAAGCAGGCCTTTGTCATAATTTCCTTAAAGTCAGTGCAATGTAAATGTAATGGAAGCTAGGACGAGTAACCATAATTCCCTTTGGGTTGAGGCAATTCTGGCTTGGTTTGGTTTGTCGGTCATTTTATGCAAACTTTGGGCTAATTAGACCGGGACCTACAGTTTAACATGGATTTCGAACCACTAACAAACAACCGCCAGGATTCGAACCTTTAGCCCGTGGTACCAAAGGCCAGAACGCTAGCCAATTGGCCATCAGGCAGCAAGGCAATTCTGGCAGATGGAAGAAATAAAATCTCAAACTCCTCTTACAAGAGTTTGAGATTTTTCAAGAAAATACTATGGAAAAAACATAGAATTGCTATTATATCTACCAAAATTATACATTTATATATATAAGGTTCAGGTTTACCTGTCAGAATTACCTCCTTCACTACAGACTATTAGAACTTACTTTCAAAATAAAATATTACTACAATAAAAGATACTCTGTACGAATTTATTTAATGAACTCCATTGATAAAGTTTTTGGTTTATTGTTGAGAAGTAGTTTGAAAGTAATTTTTCACATTAAATAAGATCTTGGTCCGAAATAAAAACATATTGCCATTTTAAACAATCGAGCCTACCTTTTTGTGCGACTTGTCACTAAAAATCCAATATTCTTACTTTTTTTATTAAAAAAAAAAAAAAAAAAAGTGTTGAGTCTATTTGCTCGTGCGTTTTTCTGCCCAATAAGAACGTAGCGTTTTATTAGTTTGTCCAATAAGAAAACTGTCATCTTTACTGGCTGTGCAAATAAAATTACGATTGTCATGTGTCGTTTTTCCCTGGGCTGCAAGATTTAATGCAATTTTCTCTCAACAATCGAGGCTGGTCCTAATGATGCTGTAATATACAGTTGTAGCTGTATTTTCTGAAAGTTTAAGGTGTGGAATTTCGTGTTGCCTGTGTTTTTCTTTTCGTGTTTTCTAGCGTGCGATTTATCATTAGACTTTCCTGTTGTTCCTATAGGCCCCTACGTTTCTCTGCTGCCTTCGTGATTTTAAATTTCAATCATGAAAATGGCTTTTGACAAAAATCATCAGTAATGCCCGAATGCTAGCACGTTTGCGAATGCTGCTAAAATTATATCACCGCTGAACTATCATTAAAAGATAGATTATGGACTTAACAATCGTGTACAGAGGTTGTATTTAATGTTGGTGCAGCCAGATGAAGTTGTCACATAAGGTTAGTTTCGTGTTTTTCGACTTGTTTAGAAGACAAAGGAAACAGCAGATAAGCAACATTAATTGTTTTTAATTGGGTAATAATCGATGCTCATCAATAATATAATAATTGAGTAATATCCTTGCCCAATGTTAGAAAAAGTATTTCATTTAGGAACATGTAATTTATTTTACCCGTGTGATTTCACTTAAGTTCATATTAATATTGCTTCAAAATCAATCCTTCTTTCTATGCTCCGAGTTTAAATTACAGCTTTTTTTTCTATTATACAAAATTTATTTACAGTAGCTTATTATATGCAATAAATGATTTTTATATTTCAGTCTTTTTAAGGACACTATATATTTTAATTATAATATATTCATATTAATAAACCTATTTTAAAAACCGATTTTACAAAGTTAAAAAGTAAATCAGACGAAATTTTCTGGTGATATTTGTATATCTTTTGTATTATTTTTGTATTTTATGTTTGCATATCTTTTTACCATTTGAATATCCTCTCTATAACTTTTGAAATAGATAAATAAACTATTTAAAAAACAAACATTCACAAAATAAACTATAAGAGGATGGACAAGGAATTTTTCAGAAAACATTCAGTCTTTGTCATGATTGCAAACATACTCATGCAATAACTGCTTTTTAGAAAAGAGGAGATTCGATGGTGATTGTGTCAAAGTGCATATGCATATCACAGCTATTGTCAGCTTACTTGGTGAGAGTTTTATAAATTTTCGGTAAACTGTAACTATAAGCTTAAGGGAACTAAGAAAGATAGATGAATAGATTGCATTTTTCAGTGAAATATTTGAATAACTAATTCAAGAACCTTATGCAAATAGATTCCAATTCAATATGATAGAACCAATGCAATATGATTCTGAAGGTGGACCTCATCACATATTGGTAATTAAACACACTGCAAAATTAATAGAAGACTTAATGGAATTCTTTTTTCCAAATATAAAGATATCCCCATACAAAAGCAGCATTTTTTTAGAAACAGATTTATAAAAACAATTGTTTTAGAGACATTCTGAGAGATGACTTTTATTCAACTCTAAAATGATTATTCCAACATAGGCTCTCTCTCTCCCACACACACACTCACCTACAAATTCAGTCTGCAGGATTTAAATTCAAATTCTTAAGCATTGCAGGGCGGTTTTTTTTATAATTTTCTTAACTTGCAAAAAAAAAAAAAAAAAAAAAGTATTGTAATAAAAATATTGCAAATCTAATGGAAAGTTTCCTTTCTATAATGATAAGGGAGTGAAAATCCATTGTGGATTAAATTTACCATGAAAAGATGGCTTGAATTTGGTTTGTCACTCTACAGTCATTTTTTGCACACTTTAGGTTAATTAGTCCCGGACCTATTGTTTAACGTGATTCCAAATGTCTAACAAACATCCTTCGCCAGAAACCTAAAACCTGTAGTACCAATGGCTAGAGGGCTAGCCAGTTGGCCATCAGGCTGCAGAGATAGTTACCATTATTTTAACACTTTTTTATGTCATCGCAAATTTGAAACGAACAACCCCAGGGAAAGATCTGCACCCTCCTAAAAATATTTCCTCGAACTCAAATTATTCAAATTTTAAAAGAACTTTAAAAAAAACTTAATCAAATTTCTTGGAAAATGTTTCCTTCACATATCAAATTTTCTGTTCAACATCAATTGTTAGGTTTCGAATTACATTCCTTTAGTTCGGAAACTCAGTGTATTATCCACCAGGTCACTCTAGGGCTATCATTTTCTGTAAAGACATAGAGTAAAAACATTAATTTCATAATATGATTTCCTTTATTGTACTTTCGTAATATCGGTTTTATCTGTTTTACCTATAATATTACAGTAATTTCAATTTTAGTTTTATCTAAGAAATTCTCTTTCATAAAAAGTTATAATGAAAATATTCAAAGTTAAAATAATGGAGTTATATTTGTAATGCAAATTTGTGACGGACATAATTCACAAAGAAAATTACAAATAGATTTTCAAAGAAGCCAATTTTTTATCTGTCAAAACACATCTAATGCTAATCATCTAACCATTATTACCTGCTAAGTATCATTTTCATATAATCTGAATTTATTTTCAATCATTATTTCTGTTTCTTGATTTGAGAATAATTTATATCACATCTTCAGGCTAGAATAAAAACGTATGTTATCTGAATAGATTTGTTTTTTGAATACAATTGATTTCTTAAAGAATCTTGCAGAAATAGAAATATAATAGAATGCAAATACTTTAAAAAAATATACGCATCGAAAAATATATTTCTTTTTATAACTAACTAATCTCTAGAACAATGATAAGGAAATATTAAGAGAGATAAAATTCATAGTGTTTTTTTTTAAATAATTAGATAATGCTTAAAAGGAAATTTTTATTCAATAAAGTTGAAATTAAATTACAAAGAGTAGCTATTTGTAATTGAAAATCTCGTTTAACCTCGTGGATTTTCATTTTTTTTTGCAAATATATTTAAATTCATATTCAAACATGACTATTTAAAGCTCATAAAGGAAGTAGCTCTTATGTCAAATTGCTCGTCATAGAAATTTAAAATTTTAATTTTAATAAAAATTTCATAATTTGCATTATTTCATGTGGTTTTTTATACATATGAGTAGGCCGATTAGATCTAAATTGTAAATCGTCATTGAATATATTCCCAGAATGTATTTTTGTAGTCTTTCTAAAATATGAAACAAAGATTTAAAAATTTCGTTTATTTTATTGCGAAAAAATGGAATTTAGCAATTAGAATAGAATTTTAACTGCCGAACTAAATAATTACTGATCATCCATTTATTATATATCCTATACGTTATCCTATACGTGTCAGCTGATATTACTAATAAAATTTTTAATGTTATATAAATCATCAACAATGAAAATTTTCACAGAACGTATTTTTGTATCATTTTTTTTCTGAAATATGAAACCAAGATTTTAAAATTCCGTCTATTTTATTGTAAAAAAAATACAATTTATGTGTTAGAATCTTTCTAAAATATGAAACAAAGATTTAAAAATTTCGTTTATTTTATTTCAAAAAAATGGAATTTAGCAATTAGAATAGAATTTTGACTGCCGAACTAAATAATTACTGAATCATCCATTTACTATATGAACACTGATGTGTCAGCTGATATTATTAATAAAATTTTTAGTGTTATATAAACCATCATCAATGAAAATTTTCACAGAACGTATTTTTGTATCCTTCTTTTTCTGAAATATGAAACAAAGATTTAAAAATGTCATCTATTCTATTGTAAAAAATACAATTTAGGAGTTAAAATAAATTTTTAAGTGTCAATCTAAATAATTACTGAATCATCTATTTACTCTATAAAAGCGGACTGTTTTAAATTTTTAATAAAATTTTTAGTGTTATATAAACCAACATTATTGAATATTTTCACAGAATGTGTTTTTGTATGTTTCTTTTTCTGAAATGATTTAAAAATTTCGTCTATTTTATTGTAAAATATACAATTTAGGAATCAAAATAAACTTTTAACTGTGTAACTAAATAATTACTGATTCATCCATTTACTCTATGAATACGCCCGTGCCAGTTGAAATTTTTAATAAAATGTTTAGTGTTATATAAACCAGTAGTTATTAACACTGGTTATATAAACCATTCGATGAATATTTTTACAGAATGCTTTTTTTGTACCTTTTTTCTGAAATATGAAACAAAGATTTTAAAATTCCGTCTATTTTATTGAAAAAAATGCAATTTAGGAGTTAAAATAAATTTTTAACTGTCGAACTAAATAACTACTGAATCATCCATTTACTCAATGAACAAGTGTCAGTTGAAATTATTATTAAAATTTTTACATAAACCTTATCATTGCTATTAAATATCTAAATTAGCTAAATATTTTGAACCTTAATGGTTAAAAGGATATTCTAAAATAAAAGATAATTATGCTTCTATTAATAAAAAAACAAATAATCATTGATCAATACTCTGACTTCAATTAAACCATAAATCACTCAGAATTATATGGAATGACATAATTTTAAATACATTTATGTTCTTCAACTAAAAATGATGATAAACTAATAAGTATTACATACATATCACTCGATATACAATAACAACGTTCAAAATGCTGATCAAAGAGCTAAAGATGCAATATGATGTTTGGCCGTCATACTGTGATGAGTGATCACCAAATCTATCAACCATTCTTTGACCGATGAGATGCCAAGCATAGTTTTCTTGCTTTGAAAACTTAAAACACAGGTGTTTAGAATTACACGAATATCCATTTTGTGTAATCATCACAAGGAGTATACTCTAGGGCAGATACTGTAGGGAGTATTAATGTACTAGAGCAAAGGTAGTTGGAGGTTGGAAGCAATAGTTCATTTATCATTTAGTGGTCTAGAAACAAATGACAGTTTTGGACATGCAAATTTTTATTATCGATCAAGCTTTTTGTAGGAAAAATAATAAATTTTCATATTGGACGTCGCAAATGGTTTACAACAACAACTTAATTTTTATCATTATGCTCTTAAAAAGGAAAATGAATGAAATTATTTTTATGAACAGATGTTGTTGAAATATCCAATTTTTTGGGGATTGGAAATATTGTTATGATCTATTGCATAATTTGACTATTAGATGGAGTGAAATGAGTAAAAGTCGATTGAAATAATATTTCAAAAGACTATTATATAGGTTCAATTAAGAAATGTCAATGTTTGAAGCAGTCTATTTACAATAAATAATATAAATGATCTGATGAAAATTGAATGAACCTATTTAGTATTGAATAATAGTTCCTAATAGTTCTGAATTTTTTCCCGATTGTTTGAATGCATCGTTTTGGAAGAAATAGCTGTATTATATCAAATCTATATAATTTTGTAAACCTAGATGGAATTTTGCATGAATAATAATTATTATTTTAAATGAATTTCAATTTAGCAAGCTTTTGTTTAATAATTATGTTAGGTTCCCATTAATGATACTATCAATTTCAAAAAGGAAACTATAATAATTATTTAAAAACGTATTGAATCTATTTAGGCATCTAATAAATTAAAACGAGTTGTCAATTAAATCTTTTTTTCCTCTCTGATTTCATGGTGATTCAAATTCATATTAATTTCATAAACATTACAGTTATAATGTTTACTATGCCCTTAGAACCAGGTTTACCAATTTCTTGGAGAGGTAAGGTACATTACACGATTCGGTTTGGTTTGTCGTTCTACTGTCATCTTGTGCAAACTTTGGGCTAATTAGACCAGGACCTACAATTTAAAGTGGATTCCGAACCACTCACAAACACCAATTCCACTTCACGATTCGCTATCTTATAGCAATGCAAGATCAGAAATACTTTCCGGAAGCTATAGATGGCGTTGCAATTGCGAGGGAGTTCTTGGAGATTCTTCATCTCCCTCACTGACGCAGCCTTATTAAGATGGCTGATCATACGAACGTGTATGCATATGAACCTCTCGAGATTGGTAATTTATTGAACAGATCGGATTCACATCGGGTGAGGGGTAGTGACCAGCAAATACACCCTTCCAACGGACACACATAAAATATACCACTACAATAATTGAATTATATAGAGATTACAAGCAGTTTTCTTCTTCATCATTGGTGCAACAGTTCCTTGGTGCGCCAAGGCCCTCTGCCTAGTGGCAGATTTCGACACATGAGATGGTTTCTTTTTAGGGGGTAGTGTTGTCAGCCCTACACTCTACATACATATTAGAGCGGAACTACGGTTTAGATTTCGAACTACTACAAACATCCATGGCATTCTGCGACTCAAACCCGAAATCTGTGGAACTGAGCACTAGAGAGCTAGCAACTGGGTCATCACCTTTCAAATTAGTACAAAAGGTTTTTATAAATGCATATTGACACACATATCGATGCGACAGTATTCCTAGCCATGGTCTTTTTGATTTTCGTAATAAGTCGTGAATGAACAAAAGCGACCTCGATATAGAAAAGAGAATGCTAGGTCTGGTACAGGACAATCCAAATTCGTCTTTTGTATCTCTGTATACTAGGATATGCGGCTATAGAATCTGAAGGATTCTATGAGAAAATGATAAACAATGGTTGCTTGTTACTGTTGATAGTGTCCTTATTTGATGATTATATTTATTGATATACATTGTTTAATAAACTACATTATCACTTACAGAATGTAGCTCCCTTTCTGGTACTTTCTGTGCACACTACCACGTCAAGAATGCATTTCTGACCTTTTTATTGCTATGCAATTCCAAATCGATGTACATGGTGTACACTATTCCTCCAAGAAGTAACACCTAACATAGAAAAAAGTAATAACATACAAATTGTAGTTAACCACAAATAAAAATCCAAGATACAGAACATTAATGCCTTTATTTGACAATAATTTGCATATTCAATCTAATTTTTTTAATTTTTTTTTTTATTATTCCTTCAAAAAACAAAGGTATTAACTATCTTTACTATCTATAAAACCTTTTTCCTGCAATTTAAAAGAAGAAACAATTATATTTCCAAATTTCCATTTTTGTGAAACAAATGTATTATTTTCAATTTGAAAGAAATATATTCATTGTTTTAAAGTAACATAAAATTGCAGTTCTTACTCATTAATTGTAATGACGAACTGGTATTTTTATGAATAATAAATTGTAATATTCCATTAAAAGTTGTGTGTCATTAATAATGCAAAAAATATCTTGATAGGAATTGCAATTTAATAGATATATATTATAAACTAGTGACTCGACAGAAAAATTGATATACAAGATAATCAATAGAACCATTTTTTTTTTTTTTTTTTTTTTTTCATTTTTTTATATGAAGAATTGAGAAATATTTGTTTGAAACAAGGCCTTTAAAAATGAAATAACTTGCAACTGTAATATAACATTGCATATTCGGATGATTAATATTATTCATCAGAATTTAATTGGGCAAATAATTGCTGTGCGTTAAAATTTCATTACTGAAAATTTATTTTCATGGTTCTCTGTATGAGTAACAATGAATCAGTGTCAAACCTATTTTATTGTCGCGTAATTTTCACATGACGCTCTGCCTGGAAATTATTATTTTTTTATATATTTGTCAACATTATTTTATGTGTTTTAAATGCTAATAATTATTGTGCAAAAAAATATGAAATAGTTTATATAATATATATTGTAACTGGATGTGGTTGGGTTGAGACATTTGAGGTACAGGTTGGAGTATACACAGCTTTATTTACACATGCACAAACACCACTCGCATACAATTAGACGCAAACAATATGTAACACATTTAAGGACATAATTATAGATTCATGGAAGGAGTACTCTCAGAAGCCGAAAACCCGATACTCAAGTACGCGTAGGATACGAGGAATATACTCCCTCTCTAAGAATCTGCAGGCCAACTAATACGCAGGGTTGAGTTATATATATTAATCTTACAATAAATGAAATCAGACCATGCCAATTTTAATTAATTAGATAAATGTATGCATACACAGATACTTAGGATTAATACCTTTTAAAAGTATTTTTGTGTTTCTTTAATATCAAGAGTGCTTACAATGAAATATAATTTGAAAAACTTTATAAAACATTATATGCTTTTCCTTAATTCTTATTGGAAACATGAAACCAAATAAATACTAAAAAAAGTGTTAATTCAACGAACTGTAGATAAATCGACGTATAACAGAATAAAAAAATTTTAAAGAACTGTTTTAAAATCTTTTTTAATATCCTTTTCAGAAAAAAAAATTCCTTATTTTATAAATAATTTTCTTTTTTTTATCTAACATTACATTTTTTTTTAATTTCAAAAACGAAGCTCAGAGCTATTCCAAACAATAATGCTTTTAAATGACATTTTTACATTCCGAAATTTATCTTAAGTTAATGCAGTCTTGTTCATTCAAAATAAATACTGCATTAAATCTAAAACCCATCAGTGATCACATTTTCTATATTTGCAGTCTCGTAGCAACTGAGTACAGCAGCACAAAATTCAATGTTCTCTCTTAATTTAACTGCGGATTATGCCCACCACATTATAACGACTTCCATGATTGAAGCAGGGAACCTCAGCAAACTCGATTTAGAATCATTGAATAGCGTAATGTATTTCATTTCTCTCGTCTTTCTAATTCATTTGGCATGCCAATGTAATTCGTTTTCCCCGTGGTGATTTGTCGAAATTGAAGGCAGAGAATATATTTTCGCTCCCCCTGTAATGGCCTCAACCCCTATAAGGCTATAAACGATTTCCTTTTTGCGTTTACCCTGAATGTATGGATGGGGCCTCAGAACTGCAAGAAACCACCCTGTCATGAATTTGAATAAATAAATGACAGCGGAAACATGGTACATAAAAGCCTCCATATCGATTGGTCGGAAAGATGAGATTTAGAAATGCGTCCTCCACCAATCAGGGGTGTGGGGAGGGTGGAGGGAACCAAGTCCAAAGATGCACGTGCGCCCAGTGCGCGCGCGATTTTATATTTATTTATTTTCATTCTTCTAAATCCCCATCCTCTTTTCGACTAAAAGTATGCATTTTCCATACATTTTTCCCCTTTTTCCTTTATTTATTTTTTTTTTAAATATATGCGGATAAAAAAAAAAAAGCTTTTTGTCAGCGATTTCGTTATCAGGGTTTATGAATTATTCAAAGCGGGATGAATTGTTTGTGAATATGTTCTCGGTAAATATACGTTTATTTTTTTTTTGTCTTTATTTATTTATTTTATGTATTGTGG
Organism: Caerostris darwini; assembly: GCA_021605075.1. Classification (NCBI taxonomy): domain Eukaryota; kingdom Metazoa; phylum Arthropoda; class Arachnida; order Araneae; family Araneidae; genus Caerostris; species Caerostris darwini. Next base: position 994,464 of record BPLQ01011078.1, on the reverse strand, counting down.
GTGAGGGGACGGTGATGTTTAAGGGGAAAGAGAATGGAGGTTTTTCGTTGATGGGGAGAGAGAGGTTCCAAATGGACCTATAGGGGAAGGATGGGGCCGTTTTCCCGAAACAATATGCTGCGGCTTTAAATTCTCATTTTCCCTCTCTTACCGGGATAAAAAAAGGATCACTCCTGACGTGCTACGAGACAATCAAGGAACTAATGCAAACACTTAAGGCTCTTTATTTGTCTCACTTCATTGACAAGTAATGATTGTGTGAGCATCAGCCATTTTGGGAGATTTGCTTTATTAAAAAGACTCTTTACAGAGCATGTGCTCTATAAAATTTTCTTCTTTTAAATTTTATTATTATTGGATTTTTATAATTACGTAACTTTTAAAATAGAAATTATGATATGGAGGTACAAGGCACAACCCTCGGTATTCCAAATAAACATCAGCAGCTACGTTACGTTACGTTACGTTAAAAAGATTCTCAGCTGTTATCAGAAACATTGTTTGGCCATCGTACTTATAATATTTTTTCTTAAGCGCATAGATATTTTTCGTATTTCGTAATACTTCCATGCATTTAATTGGAAAAATTGGTGGAAATTGTACTCAGTAAACCATCGAATTAAATTTTACTTTAGAATAGAGTAGATTATATTTACTAAGGGGTAGATTGCTGTACAAGAGTTTGCAAACGAATTACCGCCTTTATGATGTTGAAGATTATTGGAGCTCTCTGGCCCCGTCAGGGGTCTCATCTCCGGTGGTGACAAACATAAGAAAATGAAAACATTGGCAATGCACAGAGGTTAAAGTAAATCGTGAGGATTGAAGAAGTCTAAAAATTCAAAATTGAATTTAGGTAAGTTAGAGCAGAATATTTCTAGATCTTTTAAAATTAGAGTGCGGTTCATATTGTTCGATCTCTTGAATGGCCAGATGTTGGTGGTTGTCAATATTATAGTGGCTTTAAATTCTCATTTTTCCTCTTTTACCCGGTTAAAAAAGGGATCACTTCTGACGTGCTACGAGACAATAAAGGAACTAATGCAAACACTTAAGGTTCTTTATTTGTCTCACTTCATTGACAAGTAATGATTGTGAGTATTAGCCATTTTAGGAGATTTGCTTTATTAAATAATGTCCCAGCTACCATCATAACATTGTTTGTCCATCGTTCTTGTAATATTTTTTCTTAATCAAATAGATGTTTTTCATATTTTGTAATGATTCTATTCATTTAAGTTGTGGATATTGTACCATCGAATTAAATTTTACTTTAGAGTAGATTATATTTACTAAGGGGTAAATTGCTGTACAGGAATATGCAAGCAAAATGTTTGGTTCATTGAGGTTTTGTTTTAAATATTTAATACACAAATGAACGAGTTTCATATTCTAAAAGCTCTTTTTTGTTCTGTTTGTTAAATGTTTAATGAAAGCATTGAATTAGATTTTATATATTTATTTTGTAAAAAATATATTCGTATTTACGAGTATATTCTTCACAAAATAAATATATAAAATCTAATTCAATGCTTTCATTCGAACTAACATCATTTTTATGATTCGCTGTTTTGTAATTCGAACTAACATCATTTTTATGATTCGTTGCTTTGTGATTCGGGCTAGCATCATTTAGTGAAGAATGAACTTTACAGTTAAATATTTGTCATTAAGCACACAGGAAAAAAGTTTTATGTTTGATTTAAGTTGGAAAAATCAAATTATTATAAAGTATTTTTTAAATTTTCGTCTCTTTAATTTCTCTGGTTGGGTAAATGTTGTAATATTTTCCTTTTATAAATATTTTTCATGAATTAAATTTTTTTTTCTGTTTGACAAGTATTATCTTTTTAATGGCTATTCACATTGCATATAATGGAATATTAAATGTAAAATATAACTGTAATCCGAAAAATGTTTTTGATAAGTATCGAAACAAGTTTTTCCTTTTATATTTAATAGGATCATTTCGTTTTTTAAACTTTTTGTGAAAAATTATCGTCCTTAAACAATACGAACTCGAATCTTTTAAAAAATCAATTTCTATATACAAATATACAAAAATTACAAGAAATATTTTCTTCACTATTCCCTAAAGTTTAATACTCATAATTTTAACATACAAAAAAATACAAGGAACATTTTTCCCCAACGTTTAATATTCATAATTTTAACATACAAAAAATGCAAGAAGTATTTTTTTTTTTTTTAATACTATTCCACAAAAAAAATAATGTTCAGAATTTTAAAATAGAAAAAAATACAAGGAACATTTTTTTACAAACATCTTGTGTTTCATTTTCAATGGATATTACTTACAAATAGCTAGTCCATCTATATGAAGGAATAAATAAATAATATTTTTTTTAAAAGAGGAAAGAAACTCGAAAGAAAATAAGGCATACTTTGAAACACCAAAAAGAAAAAAAAATTAAGTTCTAGTATAAAACATTTACAGAATAAGGTTGGTGAAAACCTTTTTCCTTGATTCCAATGAAAAATCCAGATACATTCTGTGTTTGTGACCACACCCCATAAAGAACGCATGCATAAATTCGATTTACTAGAATTTGCAGCACCCTTTGAAAGGATCATGTGTTTTGCAAAAGATATTGAAGCAACCTTCTCTATATTTAAAGGTTATAAAATAGTTGTCCTCTTTTTTCATGAAATGGAATATTTTATAAGACAGTTCTGTTTTAAAGGTGCGGTATGGAAGGAATACAAATCGTGTGGTCTTTTTATTTATTTTTATATATATATATTTTTTTTTTGATCCTTCTAGCTGGGACTGTCGTCGTCTTCCAGAAAGTAAATTTAAAATTTTCGAACGGAATTTGATTTTTCTCCCAGTTTCAGCTTTTCTCTTATGCATCAATACCTTATCAGCATTTCATGTTGGTTCCTTGACAGAGTTTGTAAATGTGAAGAAAATACTTTTTTCCCTCCATTCTTATCTATTCATTTCTTTATACATCTTTTGAGTAAAGAACTATAAGAAAAAAAGAATCGAAAACTGAAACATTAAAATGATAGAAAATGCCTTACTTTTTTGAAAATATTTATATATAGTATATTTTATTATTGCATCCAAAAGTAAATGATTTTGCTCTAGTTGGCCGTAAATGTTTTAAGAAATTCAAAAATTTGGCAAAATTTATTAATAAAAATTATTATATGGCAAAATTCATTATAAAAATTATTAAAAATGTATTGTGAGTACAATGTTTAATTACGTATTTGATGCAACAATATTCTAAAATAAATTTTTAATGAAAAAAAGGCTATTTTTAAATTTTTCCATTTACACATTTTTTATATAAAATCTATTTTGCTTAATTTCATTAAATTAATGAGTAATTTATTTCAAATATAGCCAGAATGTTTGTAAAAGCTCTAGTGATTTTGAGTGGCACGATGGCCAATTGGCTATCGCTCTGGCTTTTGGTACCCATGATTTCAGGGTCGAATCCTGGTGGTGGCATGGATGCTTATGAGTAGTTTGGAATCCACGTTAAACTGTAGGTCCCGATCTAATTAGCCCAAAGTGTGCACAAAATGACAGCAGAGCGACAAACCAAACTAACCTAGTGATTTTTAAATAAATAAAAACTTTAATCAAATAATAATTTTAAACATTAATCACATGCTAACGAACCTATAAGCAACTCACGCCGAAATATAGAATATACATTATTTTGAGACAAATATTTTAAGAAAAAAAAATAATATTGCTCAAATAAATACATAAAAAATTAATTTGTAATTTTCTTATTTTCCAATTATTTTGAATATTTAGTTTATCAGCAGTAACAACTAAAAAGGTTAGCGAGTGCTAATTTAAATAAAGTAATTGGAAAATTTGCAAGATATCAGTTGTTGTTTTTCTACTTGTATAATATACTCGTATATATAACACAGAACTTTATGTCAGAAGCAAATTTTTAAAAACACATACCTTGTATTATAGTAGAAAAACATACAAATAATCTTAAACTCCATTATCATTTGGGTTAGAGCTTTAAAATATAAAATCAACCATCCAATCAGAAACATGGATGTCTAATACATATGAAGACTAAATCCAATGTATGACAAGTATTTTCTGTTCGTTACATATTCTTTTGAAGTGCACTAAAAATTATTCTTGTCTTTGGAAGAAAATAAAAAGAAAGAAGAACAAAAACTCTGCAACAAGTTGACAACATGCTATTTGAAAAGATCATCGACTGATTGTAGGTTTGGATCTGAACGTTTATCCCTCAGGCACAACTGAAGAAACTTGAAAGAACACGCGAACATCTTTAAATGACAATAATTTGACCAAAGTAGCCCATTTTTAAAAGTGGATGTTCGAAATTTTGTCTTATGTTCGGAATCGTTGTTTAGTCCTCCGAAATTTGATAAACGTCTACTTATATGATAATACCTCATCAAATTGTTCGATTTCTACGTCTGTCAAAAAGATCGAAGTGAATCAAAACTTTTGAATTTATGTAAATCCCTATAAAATATCGTCTATTTCTCCATAAATCACTATTTTTATATTGAAAAAATATTTGATTGATAGGTTATTTATGATAAAAATAAAAAAAATGAATCCAGTTTTAGTGTAAAAGCATTTTAATCTAATTCTTAAAAAGAAGTATCCTTACATGTTAGTTGTATGATAGAATTCTTTAGAATAAGTTATTGTTATTATTGTTATTATTAAGGATTAAATATTTGCATTTAACTTAAATTAGTAGAAATCCTTCTTTTTTTCAGTTATTATAGCATAAAACCTGCTAATTTGTTAAGATTTACTAATGGAATACTTCTGTCAATGTTATTTATTTTCTGCAGAGAAAATTTTCTGATGTAATTCTTGCTTACTTATCACATGAGAAAAAGCTGTCAACAGCCAGACCAACTCGATTTGACAAAATTTTTTATCGCTACTATTATGTCTAACCTTTTTTTAAAATTAGTGAGTGCAACAAACACTTCCAACTAAAACTGGTCTTATTATGCTTTTTAATATCGTATAATGTTATCAAGCCTTTTATAGCCCTGAAATGGTTTATGAACTGACAGAGCACTGAAATAGTTTGGTTAGAGCATTGGGATAGTTTGGATAGAGCATTGGAATAGTTTGGATAGAGCATTGGGATAGTTTGGATAGAGCATTGGGATAGTTTGAATAGAGCATTGGATTATTAACTGGTAAAGTATTGGAATAGTGTGGACAGAACATTGGGTTTTAAAGATTAGAATGTTGGGATAGTATGGATAGAGCATTGGATTATGAACTGATAGTCCTTGTTGAAAAACGGCAAGGAATGTCAAACTAACAGTTTCCGTGTTGATGCCAGAAATAAGCACGATAGATTTGAAATCCTGTAAGTCCCTCTACAGGGCTCAAGGTGGGTGGCAGTTCTTCATATCGAGTTTTAAGAGATACTTGTTTCAAGTTGTAGTGACAACAAGAAGTCCAACCTCAGCTGAGACTATAACAACTCTTCTTCCATGAGGATGGCTCATTATAACCATCATAATTGTATATTATGTAAATAAAGATTATATAATTCGGATACAAATAAATCATAATTAATTTTTAAGATTTTTTTTTTTTTACGTTATGCTGGCTTAATTTGCTAAAACTATATCTCTATTTTAATTTCACTATATAATTTTTTCTACTAACTTGAAACATTGAATCAAATTCCATATATTTTATCGTGAAAGGACATTATATTAATCAAACAATTAGTTTATTTCAAATTACTATTTTTTAAAGCCATAAATAATAATGTTAAGGAGAGGAAATAGAAAGATATATTCATCAGCAACAACATAAAGTCATCCATCAAAGTTAATTCATTATTCTCATGTTATTTCCAGGTTCTTTAATATTAAATGAGTAAGAATCAGCAGCAAATTGTTTATCGAATACATTTGCTCACGATAAAAAGATACACAGAAATTCATTGTTCTTATCATATACGAGATCTGGTAACTGCCATATTTTTGTTTGATGCTTTGTAGAAGTTAGTGTATCAATGGTCACGAAGGTTTTTTTCATGATAAAGCAACATTATTTATTAATTTGCTTTTGCGTGTATGTTTTTTGTCAATTTAAATTGTAGCTGACTGATTGGAAATCATCTAAGTAATTTATTCTATTTTTTTATATTCATGCATGGCAGGAAATTGTTTTTATTTATCAATTACTTTATGCAACCATTATACTTATGAAATCAACTGCAGGAATAAATCATATCATTAGTTTAGACAAAGCAATTATTATAAAACAATTTAGAGAGAAATATAAATAAATTGATGGAAACTTATTAACATGTAGAGATCACAAACCTTATTATTTGGATTTCATAAATTGTATGTTATGTGACCATCATCTTGTTTGATTTAGAGGAAAATAATCAATGTAGAGTTCAAAATTATTATTTATTGCATGTTTGATCTATGTTTTCTTTTCAATTGTTGTAGTTACAGTGAATTTAACATAAATACATGAAAAATTGTAATCCATATTGAAAGTTTGCCAATAATGTTAAAGATGATTTGTCGACATTATTTATCAATACATTAATAAATTTAGTTTTTAAAGGAGAAAAATCTATAAAAACTGCATAAAAATAATGATTTAAAAATAATATTATTCAAGTTTTAGGTAATGATTCTGTGATTGTTAAAAAATAACACTGTAACATAAATAAAATAATGTTATGTAATAAATGTTATAAAATAATGTTTAATAAATAAATTATGTTATAAAATAATGTTTATAGTAAATAAATTATGTTATAACACTATAACATAATAAATAAATAATAAAAAATATAAATAAAAATAAATAAAATACATGTTATTTTTTTATATAAGGAAAGCGCCATTTTTAGATACTTTATTAACAAGCATCAATATTGGTTTTATTTAATTTTAATATATCCTCTAAATTTTAAAAAAAAATTAGATAAAATATATCCAGCGATTTATTTACAAATGAAACTAAATAACAGAAATTTTTTAATGAATTTATTATATTAAAATTAAATAAGACAAGTATTGATACTTGTTGATAAAATAACGCTTTCCTTATATAAAAAAATATCATATATTTTAGTTATGTTACAGTGGTATTTAGTGCTATATATATATATATATATTAGATGGTAGAAGATGGCTTTGTAATAGCATGCCTAAATTTCATAAAAATAAAAATACTTTTTCAACGAATATCATTCAAAGAGCACACAAAAATTGTAATTTAAATAATTAATAATTGAGAATATAATGTGATTAAAATAATTGATTTTGAGTCTTATTTTACAATAGAATTCATAATAATTTGCACTAAAATAGATATTAATAAAGCTAAACTGAATATGAATTTAATTATTCTACTTTTTGCTTATTAAAGTTAGTCCATCAATTACGTAAGCAAGAGTGTAACTAATGCGGTTTAAAAATCGGTAGACAGCGCAGTCGACCAGCTTCGTTCGTCCCCTTTTACCTCTTATTACGTATATAAATAGAATATTTCAATATTTTGATTGGCTAGCGGGTCCCTGCGTGACGAATCCTGTCAATCGATCCGAATCTCACTTAATTCTTCTCCATTAATGATGCAAGTTTAAGGAGGATAGGTGACGGGGATTTTGCAAAAGCTGTTTGCTTTTTCTCCCCACAAACTGTGCTTAAAATACGTCCCTGCTTTGCCTTTGCGGAAGTCTTAATTCTGTAAATGATGAAAGTTCCTTTCTGCGCTAATTTTCTCTATAACAAACAATATTTTCTTACAATGGCAACGTCATGAATAGCAAACGATAAAGGTTTATTTACATAGAGTTACTTAAAGAATTAAAACTGTTCAGTAATAGAAGCTTTAATATGAAAGGCAATGAATCTTTATTTCAGCTAAGTATATCTCAAGAGATGACACTTATTCTTATGATTCTTCATCATTAATATATTATTAATTGTTCCTTTTTGCACTAATTTTCACTATAGCAAACAATATTTTCTTACAATAGCAACGTCAGGACTAGCAAGCAATAAATATTTATTTATATAGAGTTACTTAATGAATTAAAATTGCTCAATAATAGAATATTTAATATGAAAAGCAATGAATGTTTATTTTAACTAAGCATGTCTGAAACATAATTTCTGTATCGTTAATATAATATATTTAAGGACAAACTTAAATTATTTATAAAGAATGAGAAAATTAAATTGTTTATTTTTAATCTTAAATTTAAAAAGGTATTAAAAATCTAAACGTTTTAACAAACTCCTTTAATAACAAACTAAACTGGGTTTTTTTTTTTTTGTCATTCAAAAAGTGATGTTTTATAAAACCAAGAGCTTTTTAAATAATTTCATTATCAAACAATAGGAAAGACGTTTTAAAGAACATTTTAAATTAAAGAAGATATTTATATTCATATGATTTGCAATCAACAAATATTTAAACTTACAGCTAGATTCAATTAAAATTCAATTCAGTTAAAATTTTATGCGACGAGCTGGTTCGAAGAAAATTCTTGTTGAACGTTGTCAATAAGATGACTTTTTTATTGTTCTTTATAAATTTATAAATAAGTATCGAGCAGATAATTAATAACATTAATTTGCTATTGTTTTATTTTTACTTATCTCATGTGATACTTGAGATTCACAGATTTACTTATATTTGGGATACAGAAAAACTGACAGTAGACACGGCCAATTTATCTGTGATGCAAACTTAAATGATTTACTTCTATCTGTGATATAGAAAAATTGACATCATTAAATATTTTTAGGGCGAGTAAACTAAATTTCACACCTTATATAACACCTTATACACCTTATATCATAATGCATCGTTTGAATACATTAGCAAAAAATTAGCTAGGAAATTATGTGATACAAATTACCAACTCAAAAAATTTTTTCTTACAAACATGATGGTAAATAAATTAATTTTGCGTAACACTTTTAAGTCAAGGAAAAAATGCTTATGTTATACAATACTTCTGAGATTCAGCAATGCCGATGAGCTACACATGACAAATCGCTTTTCAATGCTGAACTATGCATTAAAAACATTTTATCTTAAAGCCGGACATCCATCCACATTACGATGGTTTCCCCCTCCCAAATTATGTACCTGGCCCAACTTTGTTTACTTTTCAACAGAAAAACAATCAGGAAACGATTGAACTACGCCCGCTGGAAAGTCGGCACGTGTGAGATCTCGAAAACCACACAAAACAAGTGCAAACAGAAACGCACTCTTTTTCTGATCAGGCGTCTACAGTAATTGCTGATGGATCCACTTAAACACATACAGAGAAGAGCAAACCGTCCACTTTGGGACCCATCATTAAAGAGGGATGCCGGACTCACGAATTTTCGAAAAGTTTCTGGCTGCTGTCGCCAGATGATTACCAAGTGTTTATTATCCCTTGTTGGAGGAAAAGGTCGAACTCGGCTTGGCGGTAGACCTTGGAATTTCTTTTTGTTGCCACGTCCATAAGTGGAGGGGCCGGCGGTAAGGGAATCTATTAGCGGAAGACGCCTTTCGCTTGGAACTGGTGGTTAGGTGATTTGAGGATCGGCCACGGTGATACAAATCTGCTTGAGTTGAGAAAGCAGCATAAATGAATTTGCTTAAAAGCTGAAACATTGTCTGCAATTGTTTGAAAAGTTGATTTGCCACATTTTGTCTGCAATTGTTTGAAAAATTAATTTGACACGCTTTGTCTACAATTGTTGCAACATTGTCTGCAATTGTTTAAAAAGTTGATTTGCCACATTTTGTCTGTAATTGTTGCAACATTATCTGCAGTTGTTTGAAAAGTTGATTTGCAACATTTTGTCTGTAATTGTTGCAACATTATCTGCAATTGTTTGAAAAGTTGATTTGCAACATTTTGTCTGCAATTGTTTGAAAAGTTGATTTGCAACATTTTGTCTGCAATTGTTTGAAAAATGGATTTGCCCCATTTTGTCTGCAATTGCAGCAACATTGTCTGTAATTGCTTGCAAAGTTAATTCGCATTCGTTTGTTGATTCGCAACATTTCAATTGTTTACTTTTTAGATGTATGATTGGATTAATTTTATTTTTCTGTATTTGATATTAAAATATTTGTGCAATCAAAACTCTCCAGGATCAATCTAAAGACAGTTTATTTGTATTGAAAAAAGACAAAAGTTTTACATTCTGACAAAGCAGGGCACATTGTCACATTTTAGTGCGATTTGTTTATATACTGCAACATTGTCTGAAAATTGTTTGAAAAATTGATTTGCCACATTTTGTCTGCAATTGTTGCAACATTGTCTGTAATTGCTTGAAAAGTTAATTCGCATTCGTTTGTCTGCAATTGCTTCAACCTTTTTTTTGTTCTGAAAAACGAGGGGGCACCGTTTATTGACATGAACGAACAGGATATTGGTCCATAATGTTTACAAAAAATGCATGGAAAGAAAATAAAAATGAAGATAAGTTAAACTGGCAAACAATTTGGTTATTTTCTGTTTCTATGACAACTGGCGAAATTTTAATTTATGTAAGCCAAAGCAGAGACCGATTGCAAGTTTTATTTCCGCTTAAAACTTGCAGTCGTAAAAAAATAAAATAGTCTCGACTACGAGTTCTGCAAAAACCTTGTTAGCCAATGTTAAACTTGTTGTTCAACGTTAAAAATATTATTTAAATTCAATATTATTAAATCAATATGAATATATCTCATTCAATATTTAAAAAAAAAAAAATTGAAAGGAACCAATATTTATAAAGAAACAAAAAAAAAATTTTTTTTTTCTCTGGTATTTTTATTTTCTCTACAATGATCGGCTCATTATAATGCCATAACTATTTGTTTTTCATCCCCTGCTATTGCACTAAAGAGAGAAAAAAAAAATTAAGACAAAACACAAAATACTATCAATAACTTCAGAAGAAAAAAAAAACAGAATTTCTTTTATATGAGGGAAAAACGTCCCTTAATGACACAGCTTCAATTTCATATTTCATTTCCAGAAAAGGAGATTTCCTACATTTTGATTTAATCTTTTATGTTTCATGGCTTCGTTTATTTATCTCTCCTATATATTCTTTCATGTCCTGGTAGCGTGACAAACCTTGTTGCGCAGTAGGTAGACGGCTTCCCCACCGTTTCTTGATTAAGGATCATGAAAAATGCATTGGAAAAGTCTTTTACCGCAAAGGGAAACCCCTCAATAAGTTATATGATTGTTGTAAACGCCATAAAACGTTTCCCGTTGCTAATATGACAGAACTTCCCCTCACTTGTTTTTGGGGAAGAAAGATATTTTCAATAGATTTTCAATGAAGTTTTCGTTTTCTTTTAAATTAGTTCTTCGAAATTTCTTTCGTTATCTGGCAAGATTCTTCTTATTTAAAAATAATAATAAAATAAGTGGAATCCAATATTCTTACTGTTATTGATCTAGTAGCAAATGTGTTTTGATGAACGTTGACATTCAATCTCGGTAAGTACAAATAATATATTAAGGCAATCATATTTTTCTTATTACTTTCCAAATATTATTTTCTTATTATTTCAGCAATATAGAGAAAAATATGGATGTATGGAAAGGGCTTGTTATTACGAAGAGGTTTAATATTTTCATCAGAAATTTTTATGGTATTTTTTTTTCTCTGGAGCATTTTTTTAGTAATTTAGCATTTTTTTTACAATGTTAAAGAACCGATGTAAACAAATTGTATGAGTTTCTACCATAAATAGCCGCACTAATATGATTCACAGGTTAAAAGTATATGTAAGTCTATCCATAAATAAAAGTTTCCATAAATACTTAAATATATTTAACCTGTAAGTATCTGTATGATCCTTTAAAGATATAAATCAAATGATATAAAACGATAGTTACAAATACACCGTTTAATAAATGAGTGGTTTATACAATACTTAGACAATGTTTCGTACTCGTATTGTTTTATTTTGTCGAATTAAAATGTTTTATATTTTGAACGACAAATATTTACATAGTCTTAAATTTTTACCATTAAAGTACCAATATAAACAAATTGTATGAGTTTCTACCATAAATAACAGTATTGATTAAATATATTTATAAACATTTAGATCTAAAAATCAAATTATATAAAGCAATAGTTACAGATACACCTTTTAGTGACTGAATAGGTTATTATATAATTCTTAATCAATATTTCATATACATACTGTTTTGTTTTGGCAAATTGAATGTTTTATATATTGGATGACAAATACTTACTTAATGTTCTTAATTTTTTTTTTTTTTCTTGCTTTTGGGTTATACGTAAATATAAAAAGATGAACAATCAATAATGTAAACATAACATTAAATTCATTATAAATACAAAAACATAAAACAGTATTTAAATTAATTCAGTAATTGAGATGTAATAAATGGAACAAACAGATTTAGCAATTATTCTGATTTATCATAATCATTTATGTTTATTTTTTTAATTTATCATTTTAATTTACCATAATCATTTATGTTGGTTATTTTAATTTATCTTAATCATTTATGTTAATTACTTTAATTCACCACTTAATTGGAGTTAAAAAACTAATTTAATTAGTGAAAATCTTTAATTTTCTTCTTAAAATGTTTATTTCTGAACGAGAAACAAGTAATTTTTTTTTTAATAAAAATAGCTCAAATTTAAATGAAGTTATGGTATTAGCTTATGGCTCATAGCTTATAGTATAAATTTTTTTATAGATTTAAAGACTTAAATATCGCAATTTAATATTATTTCAATAAATATATTTTATTTGAAAGTCATTTTTAGATATCTTATTTGGTAGTTCCAATATCCTTAAAAGATAACATTTAATTACAAATACATTTGATTAAACTTATAATTCATGCAAAAAATGAAGCAAAAATTAATTAATTTAAAATATAAAATTTTTGGAGGCATTTTGAAAGAAAATTAGCTACAGCAACTAATACAATATTTTGAAATAAATATGGGTTTGAATTCTTTTTTTTTAATAATATAGTTTGTTATACAGCTTCATGTTTTCAAATAATTTTTATTTAACATTCATATTATATTAAGATGTATGTAGATTTTATACGTAGATTATGTATACAGATTATGTAGATTTAACATTCTTTTAGTTTAAACTCAATTAAATATGTTTGAAAATTAATCGGAATAATTAAGAATACGTTTTAAACATTATTCTATTCAAAAGTTTCATTTTTTATAGATTATGTTTATAGCTAAACAATAACAGTTTTGTTTAAATTATAGTTAATATTAGTTCAATAGGCTAAACTGGCGAGCTATTTAGGAAAAATCTTTTTAATAAATTTAAAAAACATTCATTTTAATGATTTTTTTAAATAAAGGCTGCAAAACTAGTTTTTAGATAAATGTATAGAAAAAAATTAGCCTACACTGACAGTTATTAATGTACTTAATAAATGAAACACTTGTACAGATAAGCAACAAAGAATCTTTTTATCCATTATATAATTAGACATTTATTAAAAATTACTTCCTTCTAATCTATTATGATTTGGTCTTTTGCTTTATTCCTTACACCTGCCCCACATTTGTGATCAAAAAGCAACATAAATTACTTTTAGCTTAAGAAAAGGCCATCCTTACAATCCATAAATTCGGAAAATGTAAAAAAAAACAAATTACTATACTGTAAAAATAATCGTTCTCTTCATTAATACATATGTATACATTTTATCTATTTCATTTCGAAACTGAATCGTTGCAGCTGTGACCAAATAATTGTTAACATCTCTTTAGGTATGCCTTGCAGGTGAGCTATTTAATACAAAGCATAGCCTCCAATTCCAACTAATTCTGTCAGACGTGTCTTTTTATGCATGCAGTGATGACAAGCCAAGGCAATTTATAACCTCTAATTGCGTTGGCCAAGATGGAAATGGTACTACAACACCCTCCTTGCTTTATATACATTTCTACATTCTTCCCACCCAACCTGAGCTCTTGCTTTGCTCTTTCAATGTCTGAATAATTCTACAATTACCTAAATGTTAATAATCCCAGGTTGTTAGGGGCTGGTTTCTTGTGTTTTGTTTTTTTAACTCTTGTTATTCCTCTAAGGTCTTCGCTGTGCTAATGGTTTTTGTTAAAGTGCCGGTGTAAATGGTATTATCGACGAGTAGCTTTGAAAAATGACACGGTGAATGTCAAGAAATCATTAACAGAAAAATTATTTTTATTTCCACGTAGGATTAAGTGGGGTAGATTGGAGGTAAAAAAAAATAACTAAAAAAAAGTTATAGCTTTTTTTTTTTATATATATACATGGTGCCACAGGCATAACGAATGGATGTGGATTTTGTCGTCAATGACTTTGAAAAGAGACATCTTGTTTTTTTATCTTAGTAATTCATCGCAGTTTATATAACAAAGAGAAAATTTTCTGAAGATTGACCAATCCAATAGCAAACTTCTTTACAGTCATGAGCGTGTTCATAATATAAAAGTCAAATATATAAATATAAAAATTACAGCTTCTATATAAATATATTGTAGTCTTAAAAATACATTTAATATTGAAGAAATGCAAATGAAAGAACTATGCTATTTTTTAAGTGGAGTTTATTGCATCTGCATTTAAGTTTATGAACGTATATAGTACCATTGCTTCAATTCTCAACAAATTTTGTTGTTGATGTTCCTATTTTTTTTACGTACCTTATTTGATCTTCAAAAGTTCATTTAAATGTCTTACTTTAAAATTCATTCAATATTTTCAAAGGCCACATTAAACTAACCAATAGTAATTTTAAAGTAAGACATTTAAATGAACTTTTGAAGATTAATTAAGATACGTATAAAAACAACAACCAAAAAAAAAAAAAAAAAAAAAAATTCGTTAAGAATTGAAGCAATTGTACTACATGTTCATAAATTTAAATGCAAATTCAATAATGTCAACTTAAAAAGTAGCATAGTTATCAAAAATTGTGACTTTTCTGTTGCAAATTTGCATTGCTGTAAGCATTACAACTGGTTAGTTAGATGCGACCTTTGAAAATATTGCTTGAATTTTGAAGTAAGACGTTTATATACTTTAAGTACTTTACTTTTGATGATCAAATAAGGTACGTATAAAAATAGCAACATCAACAACAAAATTTGTTGAGAATTGAAGCAATGGTACTACATGTTGATAAATTTAAATACAAATGGGATAATCTCAACTTAAAAAGTAGTATAGTTACCAAAAATTGTAGCAAGTATTACAATCGGTTAGTTTTAATGTGGACTTTGAAAATATTGATTGAATTTTGAATTGAAACATTTAAATCAACTTTAAATTTTTAAATTTTTTTTAAGTTAAAAGAAAAGATATGTATAATAACAAAAAAAAAAAATGCTTTGGCTATTGAAGCAATGGTATTTATTACATGTTCATAAATTTAAATGCAAATGCAATAATCTCAACTTAAAAAGTAGCATAGTTACCAAAAATTGTGATTTCTTTTTTGCTTTAAATTTACATTGCTACCAGCATTACAACTGGTTAGTTAGATGTGGCCTTTGAAAATATTTATTGAATTTTAAAGTAAGACATTTATATGAACTTTTGAAGATCAAATAAGATACGTATAAAAACAGCAACAAAAAAAAATTTGTTGGGAATTGAAGCAATGCATAAATTTAAATGCAAATACAATAATCTCAACTTAAAAAAAGTATCATAGTTACCAAAATAACTTTGAGAATGTCTAAAAATTATTTTTACTTCAAGTAGTATTAAGTGGAATAGATTACAGAAAATTATTATTTTGATTTTTATACATTTTCCGCAAGGGTAAATAAGTTTTTTTGCTAGTGGATGACCTTGAGAAGGTCTTGTTCTTCATTTTTATGATTCATACATTTCTAAAGAAGAAAAAGATCATTAAGATATATATCTGGATATGGATATAGACACATTATGCACATGTGCCTATATCTTATCTTAAAAAGACAGCGGCTAAAATAATATTGAAAGTATCAGAAAACAGTTCTTACTTTATAAAATATTAAGTGAAATAAAATAAGAAATTATAAATTTAAATCTCAGCTAACACAGGTACTCCCTGCAATGCAAGTTAATTCGGACTTTTGATGGTTATTAATTAGGTAGATGAATCATGTACCTATTTTAAACATAAAAAATTATAAAATTTGCAGCGTTTACCACTATTAAAAATTTTCAAGATTCAAAATATTGCGTAATGAAAACTCTTGTAATATTTAAAATATTCTGATATGATATAAAATTTTACCTTCATTTCATATTTATTTATTTATTTTGCTCATTTCCTTAAAAATTCTAACTTTATTACTGCATTAGATTAAATTACAATGAAAAAAGAAACAAAATTGCAGAAAACAAAGAGACTAATTTACAATGGATTTTAAATAGAAATTTACTGTAGAAATAAAGCGTTTTAACAGAAACTTAACAGCATATAGAAAAAGATACATAAATTTGCTTTATAGACTATCATAAAATTGATGTTTAGAATTTTAGCTTTATCGATTAATAATTAGACTAAACGATTTGTTTGAAATATTTTTAAATATATTTATAACTTGTAGCTTATCTTATTTTTAAAATTTAGATTAGAGGAATCCAAACTTTTAAAAGATTAGTTTAAAAGTATTTACATATTTGTAAAAGGAAAAATTCCTTCTCAAATAATAATTATATAATCAGTAATTATTTGGCGTTAGTAAACATTTGCAGAGTGGAAGTACACAGTATAAAGTATACAGTAAGTATATACTTTTTAAAAACGTATTTGTAATTCATTCTTTATAAAATAGCAACATTATTTGAAAAAGTTGCAATAACTGTCTGTCTGACTTTTCTAAATACAAACTTATACGAATTAATATGCAATTCCGATAAACAATGCATATTATACAATGCAAATTATTATTAGTTATTTATTCAACTTGAAAATCAGCTGCAAAGAATGCAATAAACTTTTCCAAAAGTTTCTTAATGTACCGTGGATTAATTTCTCGGTGTTATATTGTCATCAACAACTTTATCTAATTAAAAGTATGCCTGCATGCACCAAAGAACAGTAAGCTCAGTTACATAATTTATTTCGAAACCTTAATTGAGAATGATTCCTTGATTGGCCTTTCGTTAGCTATAAAATTGCTCCGATTGCTAATAAGGCAGAATTGACGAATCAAAAAGATATTCCAGTGAATCTTTAAATCATAATGAACCAACAACAACAAAATGAAAACGAGAACTTCATAATAATTAACAAACTCTTCACTGACAAACAAACTAAATCCTCCTCATAATAATCAGATTGCGAGGAATATATATATATATATCACATTTATTTTCCAAAGTTGGTGTAGTTACAAATATTTACGAGTAATTACAAATGTGAAAGTTAAGGCGTGCCGTCACAGAGTGGAAGAATTTAAATCAAGTAATTAATGAAAGATGGAGGGAAAAAAGGCGGTGCTTAGAATGTACCCACACGGCCAAGAGAAAGACATACAACTGGCTTCGAAATGAAATAAGAAAAAAAGAAAACTCTGTCGTTAGCAATTAAGTTGAAAGAAAGAAAAAAAAAGAACAGAACATCAAATAAAAAACACAAACTTTACATGTGAGAGTCACGTATAACAATAATAATAAAAGAAGACATTTTTATGTACTTATTTATTAGATTTTTTTTTTTTTTTTTATGTGGCGTCAAATGGGTTGAATATAAATGTGCTATTTTGTTCATTTCGTTGTGTTAAGAAAGACATTTTTTTTTATCCATGTCTTTTTTTATATCTCTTACCCCTCGCGATTCGTATAAAAGCTAAAGGGATAAAAAAAATAAAAGGTTTAAAAAATGGATGACAGGGTTTATAACGTACAAATTATGCTGCGATGAAATATTTGTGTCAGACAAATTAAAGCGAGTGTTGTTGATGTTTTTTTTTTTTTTTTCATATGTTTGAGACCTTTATGTTTTTTATGTATATATTTTTCACTCCTCTCATATTTATAATTTTTTTAGGAGGATGTCACAGTGATTATGTATTCATTTTCCCCATGTTTTTACTTGTCGCAGTGTCGCATGCTTATTATTATTGAAGATGAGATGTTGGCAGTTATTTTTTTTTTTGGTGTAGCTTTTTTATGTCTCTCCGTATGCTGGAGTTTTTTATTCTTTTTCTTTTCATTTCTTGAGTAAAATGTAGATAAGGTCATTTATCTTTAAATGCGTTTCTGTACTTAGGGTGCTTTTTTGTGAAATCATTCGTCTGTGATTTTTCTGTGAGGTTTTTCAATTGTTTACTTTTTAGATATTTGATTGGATTAATTTTATTTTTCTGCATTTGATATTTAAATATTTGTGTTATCAAAGTTCTCAAAGATCAATCTAAAGACAAATTTATTTGTAATGAAAAAAGACGAAGTTTTATATTCTGACAAAACATGACACATTGTCACAACTTAGTGTGATTCTAAAATGATTTTTTTTTATTGATAAAATATTTTTGCTTTGTTTGGATGTTATTGAATATATTTTCACTTTAAAACTTCCAAAAACTATTAAGTCACATTGTCACAATTCTAAAACGGTTTGTGAAATTTCTATAAAATATTTTTGGCTTTTTTACCATTTAATGAATTCAATTTTGCTTTTAAATTTTTAAAAAAAAGTTTTAATTTAGCTTTAGCAAGAAAAAAAAATAAGGATCATAATAAATTTCATAATACATTTCAATAAACAAAACAGTAATGTAATTTAAATTTAATATTTTTGAATAACAAAAATTTTAAATTCTCTGAATTTTATTGAAATTTTAAAATTGATATTATTTATTCATATTGATATTATTTTACTGATATTTTAAAACTTCCAAGAAACTATTAAATGACACTGTTACAACTTTAGTGAGCTTAAAACGGTTTGTGAAACTTCTATAAAATATTTTTTTCATTTATGGA
Source organism: Caerostris darwini (assembly GCA_021605075.1). Classification (NCBI taxonomy): domain Eukaryota; kingdom Metazoa; phylum Arthropoda; class Arachnida; order Araneae; family Araneidae; genus Caerostris; species Caerostris darwini. The sequence continues at coordinate 975,455 of BPLQ01011078.1, read as the reverse complement.
ATTCAATTTTGCTTTTAAAATTTTAAAGAAAATATTAAGCTAGGTTTAACAACAGAAAAACGTAATCAATTTTATAATACATTACAATAAACAAAGCAGTAATGTAATTTAGATTTAATATTTTTTAATAACAAAAAAAATTTTTAATTCACTAAATTTTATTGAAATTTTAAAATTTTTAAAATTTTAATTAATTAAAAATATTATAAACAAGTTTAATTATTAAGTTTGAAGATAAATAAATTCTTAGAAAGATATTTGATTTCATAAATAGAGTAATCTAAAAAAAAAAAAAAAAAAAAAAAAAAATCTAAATTCTGTTTTGAATGGATTACATAAAAAAGGTTTACTTTTATTGATAATTTATTTATTTATTTTTTTTTTTTTCAAAATGAATTTTGGTAATTTGATGAATTGTATCATTTTCATTTATAGAAGATTAAAACTTTTCGAAAACTGAGTAATTGTAAAAATTATTTTTATTTAGATAAATTTTGCTACATTTGAATGAAAAAAATTGCTTAAAATATCTTCATTTAATATATTTGAAAGCCAATTATTATCTGAAAATAAATAAGTACTTATTATTTTGATATTTGATTTTAAATTATTTTCATAATTTACTTGATTTAAACAAAAGAAATTATTATGAATCCTATTTTGCATAGATTATATAAAAATGTTTGCTTTTAATTAAATTGCATAACACAATGTATATATTCATTGATAAAGGGGTATTATTTTAGTAAATGTATTTCCATGATTCATAAACAATTTAAAAGTTTTCGAAAAATTGCATGATTGGGAAAATGATTCTCTTTAGATCAATTTTCATCTCATTTGAATAAAAAATAACTTAAAATAATTTCGTTTTATTTATCTTGAACAAAATTTTGCTTTTCAATCACAAATAATAAATACTTTACTGCAATTTACTATATAATTAATATTAATACTATCAAAAAAATTTGCAAAATAAACTTTTTGTATATATTTATGATTATAATAACAGTTTGCCTTTTGTAAAGTGAGTAAACAAGCTTCATTTGAAGTTTCATCATTTATAAGAAAAAATAGTTGGTAATTCTAATGAATTTGATCGATTTTTTCACTTTATTTCTACATTTCAATATAATTTCCAATCATACTGCGTTTAGGAAGGAATACGAAATAAGTATGAAGGAAATCACAGAATAATTTTGAAATATAAACAAATGCTTTTTTATGTATTTGATTAATGAGCTTTTTCATGTGCAATCTTTTTGTTAATATTTACTAATGATTCTCTTTTTTTTCTGGGGTGATGTTAAATTCTGCAAAAAATATTAAAAGTGTAAATCAAATCAGGTATTAAATTTTGTTTTTATATATTTGGGAAAATAATGTATTCGTAAACAAAGATAATAAACAAACTATAGCTATTATAATACATTTTATATCGTATAATGTTATATAATATCTCTAAATTCCACTTGAAAAACCCTTCAGTAATTGCTATTGTTTTAAATATAGTTTCTTAACGCTTTTTGGATAAAATACATTGCATACGAAACTTTCTAATTTATTTGTTTTGATTTAAATAAAATAAAAAATGCATAAGTACAAAAAAAATTATTTCAGCGAAAATTTAAAAACCTAAATATAAAATTTATTTTAAGCCATTTCTCTTGTTAATAATATAGTTTCAAGGCAGTTAATTTTAGTTAAGTATCAAATTTCGATGATTAAATATATAAAAGATTTTAATATATATTAGAAAATTTTAATTTTAATTAGTCTAAAGTTAATAAAAGTTTCTAAAATCTTTAAATAACCTTATGTTTGATTATATCAGAACAAATCAAAGAGGTAGTTTTCACAACAATAATGTATATTTTAATAGATAATTATTGTACATTATTTAATATTTAATATTTTTTAAATTTTACGTTTTTCGAAAATGTAAAGAATTTTTTTTAATCAAAATTTATAATAATAGGGCTATAAATGTAAAGAAAATTTCTTTTATAAAATATTTAGCACTCAAATGAAAATAGACAATTTTATTAAAAAAATGATTAATTTGAATTATTTTTAAAAAATATTTTTATTTTAAAGATTGAAAATTTATTTTGAAAATAATTAGTACAATTTATTTTATTTTTAAATATCTTTTGTATTCAAAATAGAAAACAGAATTTACTTCAAAAAATGAAACATTTTATTAACAAAGTATTCATACTAGAAATAAGTTAACAAAATTTAGAATTAATACCTGTTGAACTGTTAAAAATATTAATTTCAATTAATATAAATACGAAATTAATTATAAATTAGAGCTTTTACATAAAATACTCGCTTAGTACATCGTTAAAATCAAATAATAGATTTTAATAAAAGATATGTCAAGATATATAGTTTTGTCATGTCAAGATATATATTTTTCAAAATTTATTTTAATTGGCAGTTGGTACATGTTTATTTTATTAGTACATGTGTTTATTTTTGACATAAAATGCTGCGAAAGCTCTATTACATACACTAAGCGTTTTTACTTTAATATTTACAAACTTTGAAAAACGAAATTTTTGTGTACATCATGCTTCTATTTTATTTCTACACTATCTATCCATCCATCCACTATCTATCCACTATTCCATACATTATCTATCATATATACACTATCTTCCATATATTACACAAGTTCTACTACATACACTAAGCATTTTTTTCTTCAATTTTTACAAACTTTGAAAAACGAAATTTTTGTGTACATCATGCTTCTCTTTTATTTCTACACTATCTATCCATCCATCCACTATCTATCCACTATTCCATACATTATCTATCATATATACACTATCTTCCATATATTACACAAGTTCTACTACATACACTAAGCATTTTTTTCTTCAATTTTTACAAACTTTGAAAAACGAAATTTTTGTGTACATCATGCTTCTCTTTTATTTCTACACTATCTATCCATCCATCCACTATCCATCCACTATTCCATACATTATCTATCATATATACACTATCTTCCATATATTACACAAGTTCTACTACATACACTAAGCATTTTTTTCTTCAATATTTACAAACTTTGAAAAATGAAATTTTTGTGTATATCATGCTTCTTTTTATTTCTACACTATCTATCCATCCATCCACTATTTATCCATTATTCCATACATTATCTAACCTATATACACTATCTTCCATATATTACACAAGTTCTACTACATACACTAAGCATTTTTTTTCTTCAATTTTTACAAACTTTGAAAAACGAAATTTTTGTGTACATCATGCTTCTCTTTTATTTCTACACTATCTATCCATCCATCCACTATCTATCCATTATTCCATACATTATCTAACCTATATACACTATCTTCCATATATTACACAAGTTCTACTACATACACTAAGCATTTTTCCTTCGATATTTACAAACTTTGAAAAACGAAATTTTTGTGTACATCATGCTTCTCTTTTATTTCTACACTATCTATCCATCCATCCACTATCTATCCACTATTCCATACATTATCTATCATATATACACTATCTTCCATATATTACACAAGTTCTACTACATACACTAAGCATTTTTTTCTTCAATTTTTACAAACTTTGAAAAACGAAATTTTTGTGTACATCATGCTTCTCTTTTATTTCTACACTATCTATCCATCCATCCACTATCTATCCACTATTCCATACATTATCTATCATATATACACTATCTTCCATATATTACAAAGTTCTACTACATACACTAAGCATTTTTTTCTTCAATTTTTACAAACTTTGAAAAACGAAATTTTTGTGTACATCATGCTTCTCTTTTATTTCTACACTATCTATCCATCCATCCATCCACTATCTATCCACTATTCCATACATTATCTATCATATATACACTATCTTCCATATATTACACAAGTTCTACTACATACACTAAGCATTTTTCCTTCGATATTTACAAACTTTGAAAAATGAAATTTTTGTGTATATCATGCTTCTTTTTTATTTCTACACTATCTATCCATCCATCCACTATTTATCCATTATTCCATACATTATCTAACCTATATACATTATCTTCCATATATTACACAAGTTCTACTACATACACTAAGCATTTTTTTCTTCAATATTTACAAACTTTGAAAAATGAAATTTTTGTGTATATCATGCTTCTTTTTATTTCTACACTATCTCTCCATCCATCCACTATTTATCCATTATTCCATACATTATCTAACCTATATACATTATCTTCCATATATTACACAAGTTCTACTACATACACTAAGCATTTTTCCTTCGATATTTACAAACTTTGAAAAATGAAATTTTTGTGTATATCATGCTTCTTTTTTATTTCTACACTATCTCTCCATCCATCCACTATTTATCCATTATTCCATACATTATCTAACCTATATACATTATCTTCCATATATTACACAAGTTCTACTACATACACTAAGCATTTTTCCTTCGATATTTACAAACTTTGAAAATGAAATTTTTGTGTATATCATGCTTCTTTTTTATTTCTACACTATCTATCCATCCATCCACTATTTATCCATTATTCCATACATTATCTAACCTATATACATTATCTTCCATATATTACACAAGTTCTACTACATACACTAAGCATTTTTCCTTCGATATTTACAAACTTTGAAAATGAAATTTTTGTGTATATCATGCTTCTTTTTTATTTCTACACTATCTCTCCATCCATCCACTATTTATCCATTATTCCATACATTATCTAACCTATATACATTATCTTCCATATATTACACAAGTTCTACTACATACACTAAGCATTTTTCCTTCGATATTTACAAACTTTGAAAATGAAATTTTTGTGTATATCATGCTTCTTTTTTTTATTTCTACACTATCTATCCATCCATCCACTATTTATCCATTATTCCATACATTATCTATCCTATATACATTATCTTCCATATATTACACAAGTTCTACTACATACACTAAGCATTTTTCCTTCGATATTTACAAACTTTGAAAATGAAATTTTTGTGTATATCATGCTTCTTTTTTTTTCTACACTATCTATCCATCCATCCACTATTTATCCATTATTCCATACATTATCTAACCTATATACATTATCTTCCATATATTACACAAGTTCTACTACATACACTAAGCATTTTCCTTCGATATTTACAAACTTTGAAAATGAAATTTTTGTGTATATCATGCTTCTTTTTTATTTCTACACTATCTATCCATCCATCCACTATTTATCCATTATTCCATACATTATCTAACCTATATACATTATCTTCCATATATTACACAAGTTCTACTACATACACTAAGCATTTTTCCTTCGATATTTACAAACTTTGAAAATGAAATTTTTGTGTATATCATGCTTCTTTTTTTATTTCTACACTATCTATCCATCCATCCACTATTTATCCATTATTCCATACATTATCTATCCTATATACATTATCTTCCATATATTACACAAGTTCTACTACATACACTAAGCATTTTTCCTTCGATATTTACAAACTTTGAAAAATGAAATTTTTGTGTATATCATGCTTCTTTTTTATTTCTACACTATCTATCCATCCATCCACGATTTATCCATTATTCCATACATTATCTAACCTATATACATTATCTTCCATATATTACACAAGTTCTACTACATACACTAAGCATTTTTCCTTCGATATTTACAAACTTTGAAAAATGAAATTTTTGTGTATATCATGCTTCTTTTTTATTTCTACACTATCTATCCATCCATCCACTATTTATCCATTATTCCATACATTATCTATCCTATATACATTATCTTCCATATATTACACAAGTTCTACTACATACACTAAGCATTTTTCCTTCGATATTTACAAACTTTGAAAATGAAATTTTTGTGTATATCATGCTTCTTTTTATTTCTACACTATCTATCCATCCATCCACTATTTATCCATTATTCCATACATTATCTATCCTATATACATTATCTTCCATATATTACACAAGTTCTACTACATACACTAAGCATTTTTCCTTCGATATTTACAAACTTTGAAAAAATGAAATTTTTGTGTATATCATGCTTCTTTTTTATTTCTACACTATCTATCCATCCATCCACTATTTATCCATTATTCCATACATTATCTATCCTATATACATTATCTTCCATATATTACACAAGTTCTACTACATACACTAAGCATTTTTCCTTCGATATTTACAAACTTTGAAAATGAAATTTTTGTGTATATCATGCTTCTTTTTTTCTACACTATCTATCCATCCATCCACTATTTATCCATTATTCCATACATTATCTAACCTATATACATTATCTTCCATATATTACACAAGTTCTACTACATACACTAAGCATTTTTCCTTCGATATTTACAATCTTTGAAAAATGAAATTTTTGTGTATATCATGCTTCTTTTTTATTTCTACACTATCTATCCATCCATCCACTATTTATCCATTATTCCATACATTATCTATCCTATATACATTATCTTCCATATATTACACAAGTTCTACTACATACACTAAGCATTTTTCCTTCGATATTTACAAACTTTGAAAATGAAATTTTTGTGTATATCATGCTTCTTTTTATTTCTACACTATCTATCCATCCATCCACTATTTATCCATTATTCCATACATTATCTAACCTATATACATTATCTTCCATATATTACACAAGTTCTACTACATACACTAAGCATTTTTCCTTCGATATTTACAAACTTTGAAAAATGAAATTTTTGTATTCATCATGCTTCTCTTCTATTCCATACACTATCTATCCTACTATCTATTTTCTATTCCATACACTATCTATACTATCTATCTTCTATTCCATATGTTATCTATTCTATATCTATCTTCAATTCCGTACACTATTTGCCATATATACACCATCTTCCATACATTACACAAGCTCTATTATATACACTAAGCATTTTTTCTTTAATATTAACAAAAAATAAAATTTTTGTGTGCATCATACTTCTCTGCATTCTTAAATTTTTATTTTTTTTATTATTACCAATGAATTGAAAGTTAATAAGAACGTATAGATTAAACCTCTATCAATTCTATTTCAGTCTATCTTTGATGTAGAGTAAAATAATAAGAGAAATCAGAAACACTTGGAATCGATGAACTCTCTCCATATAGACATGTACATCATGCTTCTTTTCATTCTTAAATTTTTCCTCTTTTTCAATTCCTTCTATTAGCTCACACTCTTCCTATATATATCTTGTTCAAATTTTCAATTGTTCATAAAATGCTTTTTATTCATCCACTCAAGTTCAAATACATTTTTTTTTAACTTGTAGTGAATGACACTTGATGTTAATACAGTTTTTTCAAATATTAATTCAGTAATTAAAATTAATTTATTCATTTTAATTTTTTTTTAGATTTAAGTTGCATATATCTACCAATAGATGGCGCCAGATAAACTTTAAAAAATGAATGAAAATTCTTTATAAAGGAGATTCTGCAATATAGTGAAAAAAAAATAGGAATTGACTTTAAAAAAAATTTCTTGTTTTTTTATTACCAATGAATTGAAAGTTAATACGAACGTATAGATTAATCCTCTATCAATTCTATTCCAGTCTATCTTTTAGATAGAGTAAAATAATAAGAGAAATCGGAATCACTTGAAATCGATGAACTCTATCCGTATAGACGGAACACCCCTTATCTCCAGCAGATAGCTTCTCGCAGCACACAAATGCATACCATTTCCGAAATGTTTTTCTCTCGGCCAATCGAAATACATTCCTTCCTTTCTCTATCTGATAGTCTCCGAGGGGGATTGCAGACACGGAAAAGGGGTCTGGGGTGGGGGAGAGGTAAAAGAGGGTGGCAGTCGCAAAGAGACAGATGAAACTGGATGGTCAAGAATCTCCGGAAATGTTTCGACTTCATCTTCGAAGGTATTTTCTTTTAGGGTTGCTTCAATTGACGTGTCGCCTAAGACTGTGAATGTAGCACAGTGTGTGTCTTTTGTTACAAAAGGAAAAGGATTCAGTCTGAGGAGGATTCCTAATTTATTCATAATTCACTCATTCAAAGAATTGAAATCTGAATAATAACAATAATCTGATGTGAATGCCTTGCTACTAAGTATTGGTTTTAATGTAATACATATGCTCATACAATTCTTTGAATGAATGAATACTTGGCGTCATGTTATGCCTTATTTTAACACGTAGTATTTTTTTCCCCAGGATAATATACGTATTAGATTAAAACCAATATTTAATCTAATACGTAATATTTACAGATTTGGGTTGGTTTGTCGCTCTACGATCATTTTGTATACACTTTAAGCTAATTAGACTGGGAAATACAGTTTAACGGGGTATTCCGAAACACTAATAAAACATCTATGCCAGGATTCGCAACTGAAGCCTGTGGTCCAAAGGCCAGAGAGCCAATTGGCCATTAGGCCGCACCAATATTTATAGAAGATTCTACTTCATATAAGATAGGGTTTCTTTATTTATCTCGATAAAAAAAAATGTTAAATGTAGACATTTTTTCCCCTCTTTCTCTTTTTAAATACATTTTTAATCTTAAAATAAGTAATTATTGAATATGATTTATACTACAGAAATATGCATTCAATTCGCGTAGTATTCTATAAATCTCCCATTCCTCTTACTTACATTTTTTTCCTTTCTAATGGATATGTGCCATAGAATTTATCAATGCAATTTTTTTTTAAATTTAACTAAAATATTTGCTTCAAAGTTAATATTTAATATTGCTTTTACTTCACTATAAGTCATAACAAGCTAAATTCAAAGTACTATATTTAAAGTACTAAGTGCTTTATTCAAAGTACTAAGTTAGGATGAAGTATCCTTGAAATTTCTAGAAAAATTGCTATTCTGTTTTAATGCACTAATATTTAATTTGAAGAGTAGGAAGCATGAGTTAATGTCTTTAAAGACTATCATCATAAAGTTCGTAAAGAGAAAATGTAGCAGAAATGATACTGCAGTAAAATAATTTTTCGCGTTAATAGATTTTAAAGATAAATTTCTAAGATATTGAAAAGATTCAGCAGTGTATTCTATTTTTTTTTTAATTTTTTTTTTTAAATATTATAATACAAAATTTAGAGGAAGATAAAAAGAAATCTTTACAATAATTAGGAAATGTTAAAAGAAAGAAGAAGAGTGGAAAAAAAATCATTTTTGTCAAAATGGAGGGGAAAAAAAAAGGCTTCAAAGACGATGCTTTTACTTTTATTGCAGTACTTGTTTAAATGTGTAATAAGAAATAATTTTTTAAAAAAACTTCTTTTGCAATAACATATATTAATGACGGCGTAAAATATTTTTGCAACAGTACTTATTTGATAAGAAAACTTAATAAATATATAAAAGTAACAAAACGTAATTAAACAGTAGATCCCAGTCTAATATGATTGTAAAGCGTAGGCGTAGGGCTGACAACAATATTTCGTAAAAAGAAAACATCTTCTGTTTCGGAATCCGCCAGTAAGTAGCCTTGGCCCATCATAGAGCTGTTCGTCAATGAAAAAGAAGAATATAACTTAAAAATTAATAAATATACGTTTATTTTTTATAAATAATTGCCGTGAACTACAAGTGAACCTTGCATTATGGAAATTTGATAAGGGTTTTATGTAATTGATTCGTTAGAAACACAATCCCTATTAAACCCTATGTAAGAAATGAGAGGTTATAATTATTATAGTCACTTTAACCTTAACATTATAAATTTTATCCTCACTGTTTTCATTTATTTAAATGAGCATGCCAGATTTAATGCGAAGATTTAGGAGCATTGTGATGGTACTATGAAATATCTCAATATGATTATCAAACAAGATTAACAACATGATCAAACATGATTAAAGATTAGTATAGATACGTTTATTTTTTATAAATATATAAATATCATCGAGCCTTGAACTATACGTAAACGTTCCGCTGTGAAAATTTAATAAGGATTTTATAGAATTGGTCTGTCAAAAATATAATCCCTGTTAAATCCTATATAAAAAGGAGATGATTAATTGTTATAGTCACTCTAACGTTAACATTATAAATTTTATCTTCACTGTTTTCTTTATTTAACTGAGCATGCCAGATTAGCAGATTTAACTTGAAGATTTAGGAGCATTGTAATAGCACTATGAAATATGATTATCAAACATGATTAACAACAGGATCAAATATTCGAATATGCACGTTTATTTTTATAAATATATAAAAATCACCAAGTCGTGAACTACATGAGAACCTTGCATTATGGAAATCTAATAATTATTTTATGGAATTACTCCGTCAATAACAATACTTGTTAAACTCTATGTAAGAAGTGAAAGGATATAATTGTTATAGCTCTCTAGCACTCTAACGTTAATATTATAAATTTTATGCCTAACTGTTTTCATTTATTTAGCTGAGCATGTCAGATTTAACTTGAAGATTTAGTGGCACTATGAAATATCTCTATATGATTAGCAACATGATCAAACATGATTAAAGACTAATATATATATACGTTTATTTTTTGTATAAACATGTAAAAATAATCAAGCCGTGAACTATGAGTGAACTTTGCGCTATGGAAATTTAATAAGAATTTTATGAAATTGATTTGTCAAAAATACAATCCTATGGCTATGTAAGAAATGAGAGGATATAATTATTAAGTCTATGTAAAAATCAACGATATAATTATTATAGTCACTATGAAATATCTCTATGTGATTATCAAATATGATTAACAACATGATCAAACATGGTTAAAGAATAATCATGTTTGAATTTGAATGTTTATTTTTTATAAATATATAAAAATCATCAAACTGTGAACTAAAAGTGAACTTTTCGCTATGAAAATTTAGTAGGATTTTATGGAATTGGTCTGTCAGATTAAGTAGTGAAAGTTGATTCTCTTGGTGCAAGTTGGTAAAACAATGCTACACCCTTGTCGCCAAAGTAGAGATAAATCTTTCCAAACACCAAACCTCAGCGATGGATAAAATCAAACTGACCCTAAGCCTATCTTCCTCATTCTATTTCTTTCGGGAACTGCAAATGATTACCTGTACCAAATAGAAGTAATCAAAGCCCGAAACAGAAATCCGAACAAACGGAAGAAGAAGCGGAATATATATGAGACAGAAAAAGAAAGAAAAAGGTTAAGAGAAAAAAAAAGAAGTAATGATGGCGAACATCTGATTGGTCGACTATCAAATCTCTTTTCTTGCTTCTTCAAGTTTCATGTGCTAGTGATAGTTGTAATACAGTCTTTCAGAAACTCTTTTCGATTCAGATAGGTGGTTTTGGTGGACTCTATTACTTTTTATTCTTTGGAACAGTTTTTTTGCTACGCGAGACGTTGATTGAGGTTTTTCGGGAATTGTATTCTTGGGCAATGAAATCGGGTTTGGAGATGGATATTTATTGGCGGAAATTTGGCGGGAAGAAAGTAGGGGTTGTAAAAGAAAAAGAACTTTAATTTCATGTAAGAGAAAAGATTTAGAAAAAGTATTTGCTAATCAAAATATTTAGTTTGCAATACTGTTATTCTTCAGTTTGTAATGCAAGTAGTACACTCATTTGATTGTAGATCTTTGACAAAAAGATTAAATCTCCGCTTTTCTTTAACATATGAAACTTAGTTGAAATACCCACCCACCCACTCACAAACAAATAAGAAATATTCTGAAAATGTTCTTAAATTTAGAATCTGTTGATTACAAAACTTTGCTTACAAATTCTTGTTTTATGCAATGTAACGTAATTGTTTCCAATCGTAGGATATTAGAATTGAACTACACTTAAAATTTGCGAAAAAGATGCATTTCTGTGCTCATCGCTAAGTATGATTGATGCTTACAATGCTCTAAATACAAGATAAAATACGCAATAAAATAAACAATAGATTGTTTATCTACATTCAGCTGAAATCCAACGAATTATTATTAAACTTCTATACCAAGCATGATTTTGAAAATAAAAAAATTGGCACTGTGTTTACCCGCATATATGACAGTAATTCGATCAGCTTAGAAAACGACCTTTTATATATTTTTTTGAAAAGAAAAAAAAAATAGTAAGATTTTTTTTTTATCTTTCCACACTAACTTTTCTCTAAGTTAAAAAATTATCAACTTTTTAGATCTCTTATTAAGAATTATAGCTTTAGCTTAACGAAAATAGAGGAAATGTAATCTGAAAAAAATCAAGCTGATTTTAAAACTGTATATAAAAAAAGGGAGTCCGAATTAATAATAGAAAATTAAAATTTGATTACGAAGTGAGCTGGTTAATGCAGCAAAATGCCTTTTTTTTTTAAATTTATTTATTTATTATTTTATCATTTCCAAGAGAAAATCACAGAGGTATCCTAACAAATGTGGTAAATTGGTTTTTAATTTTGAAGCTCCAACTAAATTGTTGTTAATTAATTTTTTTTAACATCACCCATTGATGTTTTCTTTTATTTTCTGATCATCAATATTGTTGTACTATAACAATATTGTTTTGCCTTGTGTTGCAGGAGACTCTGACTGCGAGAACGACGCGAGTTCGACGAGCGGCAGCCAGGGCAAGCGGAGGCGGACGCGGACCAACTTCAACGGCTGGCAGCTGGAGGAACTGGAGAAGGCCTTCGAGGCCTCGCACTACCCCGACGTCTTCATGAGGGAGGCCCTGGCCATGAGGCTGGACCTCGTAGAGTCCAGAGTGCAGGTCAGACTCCAGTCTTCCTCTACTTCTAATCAGACAATTCTTTTTAGCCAATTCAATACAAACATATAGCTGATTTAAGCAACTTCACCCAAATGTTTCCATTGATATTCAACTATTAATACACAATATTACAACTATATTACATAAATCCAATAAACGTAAATCTCCTTAATATATGGAAAATGTCCTTATCTGACTGATATGCATTAAATTTGCACCAAGAAAAATTTTACAAGCATTATCTCGCTTACTTAATAAATTCTTTAAGTACATAAATTTCAAAAAATATTATTGCAGTATTAAGCTTCGTAATAATAAGAATATACTATTCGTTTATAATATACTCATAATTTCAAATTCAACTCATTATATAAACTTACAAAATTTTCTCTTAATATTCACTTTAAAGTTCTTGATATAAATTAAGAAAATAATTGTTTAACAAAAGAAAAAAAAATAAGAAAATAAGTTGAGAAGAGAAAATAAGTTAAAAAGAAAATAAGTTAGGAAAATAATTGTTAATTCAATATATAAAACTTTATTAACCAATATTATCAATGATGTTATTAGTATGGAGTAATTTTTACTTAATTTGTGCCAAAAACTTTAAAATTAAATAAAACATTTATTTTCTTAATATTTTCATATATTAATAAAATAAAGATATAAGTGGAAAAAAAAAGGATATAAAAGTTTTTACATTAACCTTCATACCATAGATTTTTTTTAAATTTTTGAAAATATATTTAAACAATGGTTTAAATAAATTCAAATATTTATATATTAAATCAAACATTCTTTAAAATTAACTATTATTATGTATATATATTTATATATATATATTGAAAATATATTTAAATATATATCTACATAATGATATTATTCGTATGGAGTAATTTTCTCTTAATATTGCGATAAAAATTTCTTATATAAATTAAGAAAATAATAGTTTTATTTTTCATATGTCAATTAAAAAAATAGGATATAAATGAAAAAAAAAAGGAGTTATAAAAGTTTTTACATTGTTATACTAGAGATTTATTTTAAATTTTTGAAATTATACTTAAACAACGCCGTAAATAAATTAAAATATTTACATATTAAATTAAATTTTCTTTAGTATTAAATATTTTCATATAGATACATATTTTGAAAACATATGATTACACTGAATTTTAACATAGGAAATGAATCACAGTAAATAAATCATCACAAAAAATAAAATCAGTTAATAAATTCCAGCTAAAAAATGTTTTTAAAAGTATGAAAAAAAGAATAAAATTTAGAATATTTCTCATTATTTATGGGTGGATATCGCACTATATCGAAAATCCTCAGGAGGCTGCAAAAGAGAAAGAAAGGCTAGACGAATTTGATAAGTAGAACTCGAGAAAGCTTTGCATGATACAAGTTAACAATTGACACATAGGAAGTAAAGGTGGAAGATCAAACTTATACTTGCTATATAAGATGACTTGGGGTTGAAGGGTTAGAGATTGCAATCCTGTCGGTTTGGGAAATGCCAATTTTTTTCTCTCTCAATTCAAATCGTTCCCTTCGGATAAGGAAAAGAGTGTGATTTTTTTGTTATCGTGTTAGTATATGTATGAACTTAAATAACAAGGAAATTTGTAATTTGAATATTTTTTCAGTATAGCGGAAATGAAACTTATCTAATTAGATTTTTGAAAATGTCCATGTCAGTTATCTTAAATGACTTTTAGGTAAAATTTACACATTGCACTGGTAGCAATATTATTGTTAAGAATACTTCTGATTGATTACAGATAAAAGATTTGAAGATCTGAAGTAAAATTGGTTTCAAAAAATTGCACTAATAATACAAACTATAAAAGAAATGAAATTTTAAATTATACTTGATACTTGCTAACTACTATTTACATATATTACACAATTACAATTCAAACAATAAAAATTTTAATTGAAATTTAGAGGGACGGAATTTTGCTTAAAATTATAGATAGTAAAATTAATTTGAAATTATTATTAAAAATAAAAAAATAAAATATCTTTGAATTTAAGATTTTATTTCAGGTTTTAATGATTATATATTTAAATAAGTTGAAAAGTTAATAAATGCTGAATATTTTTATCAACTTATCCTATATTTTTAATTTGTGTATTAGATTCATTGGCATAAGATATTATAGCATATGGCGTGTACCAAATGCCATAATATCTTAAGGCATATATTTTATTGGTTACATAAGTTGAAAAGTTAATAAATACTGAATATTTTTATCAGCTTATCCTACATTTTTAATTTGCATTCAGCTTAAATTGTAATTCAACTTATCCTACATTTCTATATGCCATAATATCTTATGGCATATGGTATAAATTCACATTCGTTTTTATAATTGCACTATTATTTAGAAATATCTTCACTTTAAGATAAATATCTTATAAATATTATTTATTTATAATGCCCCTTTATCAAAACCCACTATTTTCCCACTTTATCCACTAATATCCCACTTTATTTCAAATAATCGTAATATAATTAAGCTATATTTCCGCAACAGCAATTCTACAACAAAGAATAAGACCACTCATTGAAATGACTCTACTTTTGGAAAACTCTACAAGCAAGGGAAACAACCCTATCAAATTAGAATCTATCTCAAGAGCTAAACACTGATTGACACATACACAAACTTCACCCTCGAGTCACGGATTGTTCCTTTACAAAAGACTCAAAAGGAGGAACAAAACGCTCGGTTGACGGGACGCCATTGAAAGATACAAACCGTGCAATCTTTTGAAGTTGCCAGTGTACCCCCATGGACTTCACTCGCAAGCCGAGCTGTCATTCCACCTGTATATATTTTCTCTGCCATCGAGCTTTGACCCAACCCCCTGGTGGTGCATCCCCTCCAGTTCTCCCCCCTTCCGATCCGTTTGATGTCTCACTTACTAGTGCGATTTTCACCTTCAGTGGCAAAAAGCATATAAGTTCTGCAAGGAGAGTTTAGGGGACGGATCAGACATTGAGGTTCTGCACTAGTAGGACATCGTTGAAGTGTTTGTGTACATGATTTCTGTGATGATTATAAGACAATTGTATATCAAGGTATTTATGGACATACAAATTGTGATAGTAGAAATATTGTTTATTCGTATAATTAGTGAGTTGAAATAAAAAGTATAATTAAGCAAATCTTTCTAATTTTTTTTTCTTTTTAGCAGAGAAAAACTATTGTTTTATTCTTATATTGTAATAATGGGAATGGAATCAATAAAATTAATTATTATTTTATGTTTTTTTGTATTTTATCAAAAGAACTATTAAAAGTACACGAATAATTGGTATGCAGGTCAGATATACATATCTGAATAGCTATAACAAAGAAAACGAATCGAAAAGTGGTCAACGATCTGAATACAATTGATAAATAATAAAGAATTATGATTAATTATGATGCATTAAAATGAATATGTATTAAAATTATTCATAATTTTGCATAGAGTTTAATACATCATAACATTTTTTTTTTTTTTTTTTTTTTTTACGAATTATTAGCCTTAATTAAGTACTAAAAGTACTTTTGAAAGCATGCCTTTGTGATTTGGTTCACTCTTTTACGCGAAATAGAATTTTGCCATTAATTCTATTTCCTGATGTTCAAATTGTAGTTTCTTTCTGATAATTTAAGACTTCTATTTTACACATACTACATCAGTTTATAAATTTTTTTATTATTGCATTTTAGTCAATTGATAAGTATAAATGAAATATAGTGTATACCAACATCATCTTAATAAATTAGAATGCAGGAATGTCATATATTTTTTTAATTTACTTCACATCAAGATATTTTTATATTTCACATAAATACTTTAATACATCACATAATATTTACCATAAAGATTTTTTTTTTTTTTTTTTTTTTTAATTTCAACATAAATAGTGGTTGTACATAAAGTATTTGGTTTCGACGAGTGAGACTATTTTATCTTGAACATTTTATAATTAGTCATTTTTAAATCTATGATTCTTCTATATTGCGTTGCTTGTCATTCATTCTAGAGATTTTTTTCAGCAAGCTTAATCCATAAATACTTTGTTGACAAATTAACAAAGTATGATTTTTATTAGTTTTACCTTCATCTATCTGATTACAGTATTTACCATCTATATCAATTGCCCATCTATATACAGTATTTCCCCTCGATATCTCACTTACCCATCTGAAGGCTTCAAGATATAAGGTCCTCAGAAAGGATTCTGCTGACAGTGTGAATATCGATGTTGTCATGAATTTTTCAGTATTTTGTCCCTGGCCATTCATTCTAGTTGGTGTTTTATTATTAATTCTTATGGAAAGTCAAAACCATAAATAATTTGCAGAAAATTTTCGAATGTCATTTGTTTCAATAATTCTTGCCCTCATCTGTCTGAAGGCTCAAAGACATAAGCTCCTCGGGAAAGCTTTGGCTGCCAATTTACATATCAATGTTGTCACTGATTTTTCAATATTTTATCTGTATCTATACAATATCTGGTCATTCATTCTAACTGGTGTTTTATTATTAATTCTTATGGAAAGTCAAAACCATAAATAATTTGCAGAAAATTTTCGAATGTCATTTGTTTCAATAAGATTTGCCCTCGTCTGTCTGAAGGCTCAAAGACATAAGCTCTTCAGGAAAGCTTTGGATGCCAATTTACATATATCAATGTTGTCACTGATTTTTCAATATTATATCCTGGCCATTCACTCTTTCTGGTGTTTTATTATTAATTCTTATGGAAAGTCAAAACCATAAATAATTTGCAGAAAATTTTCGAATGTCATTTGTTTCAATAACATTTGCCCTCATCTGTCTGAAGGCTCAAAGACATAAGCTCTTCAAGGAAAGCTTTGGCTGCCAATTTACATGTCAATGTTGTCACGGATGTCTGGAAAATCCGGATGTTGACATCTAGAAGTGTGTTTTAGTATCGTGAAGTGTCGTAAAAAAAGTATCACTGCGCAGCATCTCATGTTCACAAAGTTTTAAAGATTCATTTCAAGATTTTTATCGCCTGTTTGTTTGACCTGCCCGATAACCGCATCGTAAAAAAGATGGCGATAGCCATCAGACTCGATCCAGTTACGCAACAATGACTGTCTTATCGAGTACAACCATCGATGTTCTTTGGTAGAAAGTTATTTCCCGATTGCCATTTCCTTTGTTATTTAAATGGGAATAATCTGTTTATGAAGGCAGTACACGTTAGATGATTCCATATTTTGAAAGACCGATTGAAGAAAAAAAAAGCGACGACTTTATCTCTGATTTTCATCAGCCATTTTTGTTTTGTTTATTATTCCATTAGTGTTCGAAAATAACTTAGTTAAGAAAAATTATCACCTGCCAGAGAATCAGATAGAATCAAGTTTATTGAAATGGATTTTGGATAGTATGAACGATAAGTTTGAATTATCGGAAAAAAATTAGTGATAATTAGTCATTTGCTGAATACGAAATTCGATTATTAAAGATAATAAAAAGATAATAAATATTCATGTTGTTTATAATAAACAATCATGTTGTTTTGCAGAGTAAGATTGGTTAAGCAAGTTGAAATGTTAAAAGATCTAGATTTCAAATACATTTATTTAATCGGAAGAATTGATTTATCGTAAATATTTATTAAGAAAATAATTAATACAATTAATTTTTATTCAAAAAAAGTTATGAATTGAATTAGAAATAATAATTTAGGACATTTTATTTTCGGAAATTCTTAAAATTTTTATTTTTAATTATGTAAAACAGAACTATCACATAAAATTAACTTTTAATAAACTTTTTCACTTTTGAAATTCTTTCTGTATTTATTTAAAGCTGATTCTATTTAAAAAAACTTATTGAAAAAATTGTGGGATTTATTGATAAATTCTATCATTACACTATCACATAAGAAAAAAAATTATATCTGGTACTTTTTAAAAATAGATTAATATAAAATTAATCTTTTCTCTTCAATCAATTTAATTATTTTAGTTTGGGCAATATTTTGATTGCTTCATAAAAATTTTTTAACTTTTTTTATTTAAATATTGATAAAAAAAATTTGATTTGCTTTTCGATTTTAAAATAACATTAACAAAATTCATTAAAAGTATTCCAGATTTCAACAAAATTCATGAAAAATATTAACAAAATTCAATAAGAAGTAATTTATAAATTATTTTCACAATTCTGTTAAAAAAAAATCTGTGCTTTTTTCAACAATATGTAGTTCAACTGCAATGCCTTAAGGTATGCTTACAACAAGAGCACAAGTAGCCGGCCCCTCTATGACAGTAGTTTTGCGACAAGAAAAATCAGTTTACTTAATTTTTCTTCTTTATTGACGCCATTTGAACCAAAGTTTTGTGTCACAGTTGGACAAGAAATAACTAAGTTGTAAACTCAATACGAAACTTAATAAATTGTGAGGCGGCTTTTCTTTTGTGGCGCCGAGACCACGGGGGTCGAAAAGCGGACAGCCTTATGTGCTATCATAAGAGGATTGTTTATGTCAACTTTGCTTGTACCGAAAATCCTTGCTGTTGCTGTCTGGTTCTGTCGTTAAATTTTGGTTTAGGTTCTTTGAGACATTTGTTTTTAAGCTTTACAGGAATTTTCATTATGTTATCATTTCAATTATATTAGCCTATCATAGTTGCTTTTACACAAAAATTTATTGAATATCTGAATTCTCCTTTTTTTTTTTTTTTTTTTTAAATTACATGAAATGCTTGGTTTTTAAATCAAAAGATTCTGTTAGAATAATTTAAAAAAAAATATTTTAAAAGTATATTTTCCAATGGAAAATATGTTATATTCCCATTTTAATTAAATTGTGATGTTTATTTTTTTTAAAAATCCTTTTTATTTTTTGCTCGTATTTATTTGTAAACAATGCATATTTAAATAAATAAAAAAATCATATACTAAAGTTGCGATGGCTTATTATAAAACTCTTCCCTTAGAACTAAAAATATAATACTAAATTTTGAATATCTCAAATTTATTTTACAACCATTACAATATATATATATTGCTCAAATTATCCAATAGTTATTGTCAATCCATTAAGAATTAATTACATTTTATAATAATGAAAAAAATCATAATCATAATGAAAAATTTAATATAAGATTAAATTTCGAAGTTTTGTTAGGATTGTAAAGATATATTAACTACAAGTTTCATTTAATTGACTAAAATTCTATGAATTATTTATATAAACATATATTTGTATATTAATCTTTAAAGAAACATAAATTCATATTTACATCAGTTATTTTTTTTTTTTTTTTCAAAGTTACATTATTGCTCAACACAAACAGGTTAAAATAAAGTTTTTACGGAAACTACCGACGAAGATCATTCGATAGAGATCGGAATCTGCCATTACATTTTACTCGAAAATCTTTCGATACCAATAGAGAAGTTAAACTTCGCAATGGCAGGATGCTAACCCCTCATTCAGAAGTCAAACACAGTTATTTCATCCAATCAGGAACAGTCGATTATTCCACCATTGAGACGAAATATCTCAATCAGCAACCAATAGCTGTCTTGACGCAGAATACCAACAAAACAAAAGGGCTTCCAATCTCATTACAAAACCATCAGGTATTGGAAATAAGATTTAAATTGGCCCTCTAGTTGGTACGATTGAGTTGACCCTTTACGAAAAGAATACTTTTTATCTATCTGTACTGAAGAAGGCACAGTTTCTTCCATAGCATTCAATCAGTGTATCATTTTTATTTTTTTTTCTTCGTTTGCTTTACAAGTGGGTCCTGAATTTGCGTACAATGGGAAGTTGAATGGTAGGGTTCACCGGAGCGTAGTGCTTCATCGATAAAATTTTTTCGATTAGATTATGTGATGGGAATGCCATCCTGATGTGTTCTGATTGGTGGTTTTGCCATCATTTGGATTGGTAAGTCATTTATTTATTTTTTTCGATCAACTGTTTACGTAATTCCTTTTGGAATTTAGAAAACTTGGAAGATGCGTCTTGTTACCGAAATGATCTAATAAGTAAAGGGTAATCCCAACCTGATCTCCTTAAAAAGGGTTTGGAATGTCTTTATTTTTACATTAGGGATGCAACATTGTTAAAAAAGGTACGCTCTCGTCTCTGGTCATTCGTGAAAAAAGAGAAAGTAGTCGGTTAAGTTCCTCAGTTTGTTTCAATAAGTTTCCGCGCATTATCATTTTTTCTTTTTAATAACATCGTATAAGTAGGATTAGTTTTTCTTAATAAGTAGGTAAAATGTTATGGTATTCTTATATAAAATAATCCAAATGAATTGTTCACAAATTTTTTAAATTGTATACGAGATATTTGATATGTATGAGATGTACATGACGATACATTCATTGTATACGAGATA
Source organism: Caerostris darwini (assembly GCA_021605075.1). Classification (NCBI taxonomy): domain Eukaryota; kingdom Metazoa; phylum Arthropoda; class Arachnida; order Araneae; family Araneidae; genus Caerostris; species Caerostris darwini. Next base: position 954,241 of record BPLQ01011078.1, on the reverse strand, counting down.
CCTTCATTGTATACGAGACACATTCATTGTATACGAGATATATGATATACATGAGAAACATTCATTGTATACGAGATACATGAGATACATTCATTGTATACGAGATATATGATATACATGAGAAACATTCATTGTATACGAGATATGATATACAGGAGATGTGCATATACATTCATTGTATACGAGCTATATGATATACATGAGATGTACATATACATTCATTGTATACGAGATACATGATATTAACTGAATTGTTCATAAACTTTTAAATTGTATACGAGATATATGATACTAAATGAATTGTTCACAAACCTTTTAAATTGTATACGAGATACATGAGATGTACATGAGATGCATTCACTACATACAAGATACTAAATTTTAACTTGCGTACGAGATACAAGATACTAAATGAATTATTCACAAACTTTTAAAATTGTATACGAGATACATGATATTAACTGAATTGTTCATAAACTTTTAAATTGTATACGAGATATATGATACTAAATGAATTGTTCACAAACCTTTTAAATTGTATACGAGATATATGATACTAAATGAATTATTCACAAACCTTTTAAATTGTATACGAGATACATGAGATGTACATGAGATGCATTCACTACATACAAGATACTAAATTTTAACTTGCGTACGAGATACAAGATACTAAATGAATTATTCACAAACTTTTAAAATTGTATACGAGATACATGATATTAACTGAATTGTTCATAAACTTTTTAAATTGTATACGAGATACATGATACTAAATGAATTGTTCACAAACCTTTTAAATTGTATACGAGATATATGATACTAAATGAATTGTTCACAAACCTTTTAAATTGTATACGAGATATATGATACTAAATGAATTGTTCACAAACCTTTTAAATTGTATACGAGATATATGATACTAAATGAATTGTTCACAAACTTTTAAAATTGTATACGAGATATATGATACTAAATGAATTGTTCACAAACCTTTTAAATTGTATACGAGATATATGATACTAAATGAATTGTTCACAAACCTTTTAAATTGTATACGAGATACATGATACTAAATGAATTGTTCACAAACCTTTTAAATTGTATACGAGATACATGAGATGTACATGAGATGCATTCACTACATACAAGATACTAAATTTTAACTTGCGTACGAGATACAAGATACTAAATGAATTATTCACAAACTTTTTAAATTGTATACGAGATGCATGATTCTAAAAGAAATGTTCACAAACTTTTTAAATTGTATACGAGATACATAATAGTACGAAAATATGCATTCAATTGACACAAAAAAGGTAGGATGAGTTATTTATTAGTATATAATTAATGCTTTGATGTCAAAAATTAAAATGATTTCAAATGAATTGTGTAAATTAGATCAGAATTAATATATTTTGAATTTTAATTGGAAATTTCTTTCAAAATCATCAATAAGTTATATTGTTCTAATGAAATATACAATTGTAAATGAATTGCCCTTGACAGATTGTACGAGTTTTTATTATTGTTAATTTATTGGGGTCATTTATTTGTTTAATGTTCTAGAACTACAACAGTTAATCACTGATAATTACACGAGTTAATTAAATATATCAAGTAATATTCTTTATTTTTAAATGGAATAATAAAAATATAAATGTACTGACATATTTAAAACTCATGAATTTTATTAATGCTGTTATTCTTTGACATAGAGAAAGCTAGTTTTATCTAATATAAAAATAATTAACTATTTGTAATATTTAATTTAAAAGTATAACCATTTGTAATTTTAAATTTTGACAGAGAAGTAACTGATGTAAAATAATATCAAAGAACCATAATTAACTCAGTTTTATTTATGAGAGTTCTCTTAATTACAACTATTTTATTTCCAAATAGTATTTTTCGATTTTTATTACATTTTGCTATTCATGTACATATTTATGGAAAATGAAGGAATATATATGCCTATTCTGGTAATACGTAACTCAAATAATGTTCAAATAGTATGAGTTAATTTTCTCATAGATATTACACGTTTTAGGATTTTTTTTATCGAAATCACAGTTATAAATTTTTAATGAATTAATTTAAAAAGCTTGAAATCGCGATTGAGTTACTGTTTTCAGACATACAGTATCACGTGTGAATTTTGTTTGCCATAGAATAACCCAAAATAATCATTTTAATCCAGTATTAAAAATTAATTTTTGCACGAATTAACTCGTGGTATTCTGAAAAGATACATATATAAGTTACGAGTATATTCGAGTTAATCCGTTAAGGGGTTAAAAATATTTATATATGTAGCGGTGAAGAAATGTGATTAACTCATAGTACGAAAGATGCAAATATGAGGAACTAGTATATTCGGGATGATGCGTTAAGAGGTTAAAGAAATATGCGTAAAGGTGGTTTAATCGTGATGTTTTAAAACCATACAAATAAAATATACGTATATTCAGGATGATCCGTTAAGAGGTTAAAGAAATATGTGTAAAGGTGGTTTTTAATCGATACAAAAATAAAATACGTATATTCGTGATCCATTAAAAAAGAAATATAGATATTTAAAAAAATCATATAGATAAAAGATACGTATATTCGGATGATCCTTTAAAAGTTAATGAAAATATGTACATATGTAACGTAAAGAAGAGATATACGCAAATGGGGGAAAAAAATAGAAGTATATCTGAGCCTATAGTATTAAAAAGATAAATTAATAATTAATTCATTAAGATTTCAGATAATATCGGGGATTAAATGAGAATCTGTCCAACTTCAAAATGTCTCAATGGCCAAAAGCAGGGGCGTTGTGCCAATGCTGTGAAACATTTGACCCAATGCAAGAAAATAAAATTGAGCTTCCGTTATATTTACGCTAACTGCTTCTTCTTCTTTTTTTTTTTTTTTTTTTTTTTTACAAGGTTGAACTTTTCCGTGTGTGTTCCGATTCTTTTCAAATCTTCCAATCTCACGTAATTAATTGAGAAAACGATTAGGTAAAAACCTTAAAAGAAAAGCAACACAAAGAGTAAATAAAATAAAAACAAAAACAACATCCATTTAAATTGATCAAGCTGTTGTTGATTAAGAAAATGGAAAACCTTTTGGCAAATGCTTTGGAGTTTCTTTTATGCCTTACTGGTTTTATGCCATGATTGAAATTAAGGGAAACCAAATGACCGCAATTACGGAGAAAGGCTAGCGGCAAACCGCACCGAACGCTACAACCCGCTATTAAATATGGACGTCGTAATTAATTACCAATGCCGAGGTAATTATTACCCCTGCTGAAAGGAACGACCGTTTTGAAGATAATTTACGAGGTCCTCAGCAAGAGACATTAATATAAATACATTCGTACATGCTCTGTATAGTTTAATCTGGTTGATGAAGGAAATTGATAAGGTTCCCAGTTATTATTCTGGTAAGTCAAACATCGTTTTGGATTTCAAAATTTTATTTCTTTTTCTTTTATTGTTATTATTATTATCTTGACTGTTCAACAATCACGTGGTTTTTCTTTGCTTTGATTATGCTGTTCGTGTCTTTGAAGGAGAATTCGTGTCGCTGGAGGAATATATAATGTATCATGTAGAACATTGTTGGATTGTGAGTCATGCTTAAAGTGGGGACGATAAATCATTTCCGAAACTAAAAGGAAATTATTAAGGGTAATTTAAAGCTATTTTTTGCTCGTGGAGTTTTTCAATTTGTAAAAGTAAGATGTCGAGTTGCTTATTTTATACTTAAGGCTGGATCGTATTGTTTAATAACATCAGAATCAATGGAAGAAAGTTATTTTTCATCATTTTTTTTATATTTATTGTTATTGAAATGGTTTATATATTCATTAACATTTTATTAAATCTTTTGATTAAATATCCTACTGAATTTAGAATTCAATTAAAAAAAAAATTTACGTATGATTTCATAGTAATAACTTCAGAAAAATTGAAATAGTTTGCAGTACTGTTAAAATGAAAAATTTTCATCTGTCCAAAATTAGTTAATCAAATTATTTTTTAAAATATTTAATCCATGTTATATATAATTGGATAATAAATATCCTTATTTAACCTTATGATATTTTAATTATTTTTCCTAATTTTTTTAAATATTTGTTATTGAAATGGTTTATATATTCATCAACAATTTTTTAATAATTTTGATTAAATATGTTTTATTCAATTAAAATAAAAATTATTTTTCATAGTTAAAACTTCAAAGTAAAGAGAAATTCAGTTCTACTAAAACTCAATTTAAAACTCATACTAGCAACAAATTGTGTTTAAAAATTCATTTTATTTAAAATGAAAAATTTCCAAACTCTAAAAAAAATATATTGTTTAAAAAAACGATTATTAAAAAATAATTCTGCATGATAATAATTTTTCAAGAGAGCTTTACTAATAAGAACATATAAATAAAATGAAATTATATGATTTTTTTATGAATTTTCTACATTTAATATTTTTTCTTTAATGAATATGTTTTATAAATAAATAAAATTATATTTTAGTATAATAAATAATTAATTAATAATAAAATTATAACTTAAAATAATAATATTTAATATTTATAAATATATTTTAAAATAAATATAATTTATAATAATAATATAAATTTAACAATTAATAAATAATGCAAATATATAATAAATTAATAACTAACTCCCTGGCACTACAGTTCATGGTGGGCCAGGGCCCTCTGCCTATCGGCAGATTTCGAGACAGGAACGTTTTCTTTTATGTATCAGCCTTACGTCCAACACTCATATTAGGCAGGGACCTAAGGTTTAAAGTAGATTCGCGAACCATTACAAACATCCATGATAGCACCGGTCGCTCGAACTTGAAGACTTTGGTATCGAGCGCTAGTCATTCGATCATCAGTCTCTCGATAAATTGATAAAATTTTATAAATAAATAAATAAAGTATATTATTATTATGACAATAAAAGGATTGCCTTAATAATATTTTACATGCTGTTTTTGTTGTTGTCGTATCCCTCATGGAAGGAGAGAAGAGGGAATATTTTACATAATAATGCTGTTTTAAAATTTCCTACTATTATGATACATTAAATAAAAGAAATAATTTTTCTCTAAAATGTGTTTAATGCAATTTGAAAATTTTTATATCTTAGAAGAAATAAGAATTTATTTATTTTTAAGTTTTATTTTTATAATATATTTAAAAAATACTTAGTTTTTATAATACAAATCATTCATTTACTTTCTAAATAAATTTATAAACTCTAAAATTTACGAAAATGATAAATTATTTAATAACATGATCTTTGAAGTCGAAAGATAACATATTTAAGCTCTACCATTTGTTTAATCAATCCAATACAAAAGCAGCTTTAAGAATAATTCATTTAAATATAATTGGTATCGTAATACATAATACATAGTTTTTTAAATACACTATCAAATTAAATGCTAAAACAAATTCAGAAAAAGAAATACGTTGAATACCTTCCCTTTAATCAAATGAACTATAAATGAGACTTATTTTAAAGCCAACTAAAGTTAACCATCTTTCTCTTTATCAGGTTAGGTTCTTAAAGATTTTATTATTATCACTTTATTATCACTTAAAAAAATTCACACTTAAGATCTTAGTAAGGGGAAAAAAAAAGCATTCAATAAATTCGATTATAAGTTGTTTATTGGTAGGAATAAAAACATATTAATTTTTCCATCCAATAAATATTTAATTCGCAACAACCGCTATCTCCTCAACATATTAATACGCTCCCAACAACAACATATTTCATCCAACAATATTTTATAAACAAATAAAGTATATTATTATTACGACAATATAAGGATTGCATTTACAAAAACTTTACATAATATTATTTTAAAATTTCATACTGTTTTTTTACTTAAAATAACATAAATAATTTTTCTCTAAAGTATCGTTAATTTAATCACTCTGAAAAAAAAAAAAGATGATTGCTTTCTGAATTTATCATTTTTGATATCTTCGATGCAAATAAGAAAATTATTTAGTTTTTTATAATATAAATCACTCACTTTCTAAATAAACCTCATACACACTAAAATTTACGAAAACAATAAATTATTTAATAACATGATCTTTGAAGTGGAAATTTAGCATATTTAAGCTCTAGTATTTGTTTAATCAGTCCAATACAAAAGCAGTTTCAAGAATAATTCATTTAAACATAATTGGTATCGCAATACATAATACATGTTTTTAAATGCATCAAATTAAGCACTAAAAAGAAATACGTTGAATATAAATGAGACTTATTTTAAAGCCAATTAAAGCTAACCTCCTTTCTTTTATCAAATTACCATCTTAAAAATTTTATTATCACTTAAAAAAAAACCACACTTAAGATTTTAGAAGAAAGGAAAAAAAAGCACTCAATAAATTCGATTATAAGTTGTTTATTGGTAGGAATAAAAACATATTAATTTTTCCATCCAATAAATATTTAATTCGCAACAACACTATCTCCTCAACATATTAATACTTTCCCAACAACAACATATTTCATCCAACAATATTTTATAAACAAATAAAGTATATTATTATTACGACAATATAAGGATTGCATTTATAAAAACTTTACATAATATTATTTTAAAATTTCATACTATTATTTTACTTAAAATAAAATAAATAATTTTTCTCTAAAGTATCGTTAATTTAATCCCTCTGAAAAAAAAAATGATGATTGCTTTCTGAATTTATCATTTTTGATATCTTAGAAGCAAACAAGAAAAATTATTTAGTTTAATTTAGATAAGTTTCAGTTTTTATAATATATTTTTTAAATAATTGTTTTTATAATAAATTACAGTTGCTTTTAAAATGAACGGATATACACTAAAATTTATGAAAATAATAAATTATTTAATAACGTGAACTTTGAAGTCGAAAGATAGCATATTTAAACACTAGCATTCGTCTAATCAGTCCAATACAAAAACAGTTTTAAGAATAATTCATTTAAACATAATTGGTATCATAATACATAATACATAGTTTTTTAAATACACCATCAAATTAAGTGCTAAAATGTATTCAAAAAAGGAATACATTGGCTTAAATAAGTTATACTTCCTTTAATCAAATGAAATATAAATGAGAACTTATTTTAAAGCCAATTAAAGCTAACCTCCTTTCTTTTATCAAGTTGCTCTCTTAAACATTTTATTATCAGTTAAAAAAAAACCACACTTAAGATTTTAGAAGAAAGGAAAAAAAAGCACTCAATAAATTCGATTATAAGTTGTTTATTGGTAGGAATAAAAACATATTAATTTTTCCATCCAATAAATATTTAATTCGCAACAACCGCTATCTCCTCAACATATTAATACGTTCCCAACAACAACATTTTTCACCCACAAAAATTACACCTTCAGCAGCTAAAGAGAAGGGAAGAGAAAAATCCGTAGATTTAACTCTATTACGCGGCGCGTGCCATAAAAGTTAATGAAAATGTGTTCTCGCATCTGTTTTATGAGAAATCTTCTGTACTTAAATCAATTATCTTTGCGGATGCCGGCTAATATGTTGTTTATTACCAAATCGTCAACGTGGTTACGGTTTTATTAGCTATAAAATCCCCAACTGGGAAATTTGCTATCGCTTTTTCACTAGAGCGTTTTCAATATATATTTTTTTTTTCACGGCTCTTTTTTTATTTTTGTTTTTGTAGTTTCCTTTTTTTTTGGAGGGTGAACGTTTCGAGGCGTATAATGCCAGAGATAAGGAGGTGAAAATAATTAGGAAAGAGGTGTTAAAAGTCATAAAAGTGCTTTTTTTACGATCCGATACGCTGTAAATTAATTTTACTTTTGGGAAAGCCTGTTTAGCGGAAACACACCACAGAGATAAGGAAGAAGGTAAAGTGTTTGTTGAAAACAAAAGTTCGTGTCGTAAAATTAGAAAACTCTTAATATTAATCTTCTTTGTAATCTATACGCTTTCTAACCAGTGTTATCCTATTCACTTTTAGAAAATTATTTATTATACATTTTTATTTATAGTTAGAAGTTTATCATATTTTAATTAATTTTGGATTACAAAATAACAGAAGAGATTCCGAGTTAGAAATATTATTTGTGTTGTTAAATTCTTTCTCAGAAAACTAAAGAATACCAGATTAAATAAAGATGGATGAATGCATTGAATGATTCAAAAATAATATTTTAATATTATATTTATATTGTTCATAAATTCAATAATTGAATTTTTATTTATTTTTTTAATTAATTTTTTATTTTTTAAAATAATATTTTTAATTTTCGACTTAAAAAATATTAGCTATTGTTATAAAAAATATTAGCAATGTTATTTTCTTATTGTGAAGAAATTGCTTAAATCGCTTTAAATTTTTTTTTCTTAAGATATTTTATGATTAAGAACTATACTTATAAAGAAAATTTGTATGCTTGATGCTTTATAACTACAGCTCAATTTTTTAAAACGTAATGAACAAAAATTACATGAATATGCTTAAACAATTTGAAATTTTGAAAAGTTATTAAATAAAGAAATATTTGTTAAAAGTAATAGCGAATTTGTGGTTATCAGGATAAAGATTCAAAATACTTTCAAATAAAATGTTTAAATATGAATAGGAATTTTGAATGAATAAGAATCATATCAATAGTCTAATATTTGCCACCATATAATTTTATGCTGAAATAAAGACCATTTGCATTTTTTAGAGTGTCGCTTTTTTATTTGTTTACCATTTTGTAGGAAAATAGTCCTAATTTTTATTTAAATTGTTATGTTCCTTCATAATAACTATTTTGAGAACTTTTTTGATGCCAAAATTTATCACTCTCAATTTAAAGGAATTTTTTATTTTATTTTATAGCGTCATTTTCTTATGATTATACTTCATTTTCGTTTATCATACTAAAACAAATGAACTAAATTTTCAAAAATTGACATTTTTATTTTGTTTTTAAGAACTAATGACGTCTCATTAGATCACAGTTTCACAACAAATAATCAATTATACATTATCTGATAAATAATATATAAGGAAATGACTACAAAAACATAACTATGGATATAAAACAGGGTTTAAAATTTTATGGAAATTGTTGTCGCACTCTAAATAAATAGAAACTGATTTTGTATTTCTCAATCAGTTATTTTCAGTTATTATTCTATAATGACTAAAAGACAAATTTTGCATGTGAAATTCAGCCAACATACACACGCAATAGCTAGTTGTAATCAAATGTACTGTACATCTTTATTCCTCATTTTGTCTGCTAAAAAAAAAGGTAGGATTTTGAAAGGAAGTTTTTAGCTTTTGAGGGCTAATGGAAAACTGAAATATTTATTACTAATTTTGATTTGATATGTCTTCAATAATTTATAATGAGATTTTCGTGCTGAATTATCTTACATTTTCATATAACTGTCTTTATGAATTGCGAATGTGTTAACCACGAGAAAACTTGGTTCTTTCTGATATATGATTCGATTCGAACCTTAGAACATTTAACTTGTTTTTAAGGCCTTTTGGTCGTTTTTGTAAATCATGTTTGCTCTTTGTAATTTTGATTTCTTTATATGTTTTTTGTTGTTGTTTTTTCTATGGTAAGTGGCCAAATTTGTATGGATTCAGCTCTAATAAAGGCATAGGTAACATATGATAAATATAATAGAGATAAAAATTTAACTAATTTAAATACACAAATTAAGAAATTTTTTCACAAACTTCAATAAAGCATATATTGGAATTTAATTAAGAAATATTAATGTTTCCATATTGAACAAAAATGAAAATTTGCTACACAACTTTTTAATTGGTTTTACATTTTATTAAGTATTTTCTGGAAGCTCATAAGATTTTTTTTTTTAACATTTGAAGTAAGAAAAGGTCTTCTAGTTTTATTTTTTATGTGAGGTACCCATAATCTGTGTTACTTTTCCTGTATCCATAACCTGCGTTACTTTTCGTTATAATTCCATGATACTTTTTATTTTGTGAAATTGTTTCAGAATAATTTAGAAATGCTAAAGTTTCCATACCGAACAAAACTGCACATTTGCATACATTGCACACATACACAACTTTTTAATCTTTTTTACTTTTTATTAAACATTTTCTTGAAGGTCATATTAATTCTGATTTCAAATGTTCAAAGTAAATAAATAAAGCTTATAATTTTATTTTTTATGTAAGAATAATCTGTGTTACTTTCCGTTATAATCCTGTATTACTTTTTATTTTACAAAATTGTTTCAGAATAATTTACAATCTACAACCAAGCAAAGACTGCATCCGACTAAATAATCATCATGAAATACTGATTGATGATAAGTAAGGAAATAATGACCACACCGTTGATAAATGCGTGACTTTTATCTTTACGAAGAATTTTTCCAAGTTGTATTCCGAGTCATTAATGAAACGAAGAAAGAGAAAAGCATTCTGTTATATTTTGAGTCAGAATTGTGCGAAATTCAACTTGCGTCTTGTTTTGCATCCGTTATGAGAATTGATGCAAAATGTTCTTCTGACAAGTTTTGTAATTACGAGTTTGCATTTCAGTCTTTCTGCAATGATGTAGAATTTCCTTAGATAAATGAGAAATGTTTGTTTTTTGTAAGATGTAGTGTATGCAATTATTTAAGGAATACGTCTGTAGAAAATTTTCAACCTCACAATTTGATATTATAAAGAACTGTCAATTAAATATCTAGTAACTTTTGCAAATTTATAACGCATTATAAGCAAACAATGCATTGATTAATCAGAAATTATAGTTGTTGTTGCTTCCCGATACCGGGCATTGACTATAATTTGAGGACCTTTGCCACTCACAAGACAAAGATTTGTGGAAAATTCAGCACTACACTCATAGAGAAACAGGGTGAGAACCACGAGAAAAAAGTTTGCTATGTTGCATCCACTTTGGTAATACTGCAAAATACATTGTTTAATCAATAAAGAATAGATTGATTAATTATAGTTTATAGTTGTTGTTGCTTCCCAATACCGGGCCCTGACTATAAATGAGGTTCTTTGCCTCTGACACGGCAGATACGTGGAAAATTCAGCATTACCATTATAAAGATACTGGGTGTATCACAGAGAGAAGAAAATTTGCTACGTTACATCCATTTTGAATGCACAATACATAGATACATTGATAATATTGCGCAATACATTGATTAATCAATAAGCAATCCATTGATTAACTATATTTTATAGTTGTTGCTTCGCAATATCGGGTAATGACTATACGTGAGGTCCTTTGCCTCTCACATTGCAGATATGTGGAAAATTCAGCATTATCTTCATAGAGATACACAGTGCAGCACAGACAGAAGAAAGTTTGATACGTTACATCCATTTTGGTGATACTGAACAATACATTGATTAATCAATAAAAAATACATTGATTAATTGCAATTTACAATTGTTGTTACTTCTCAATACAGGCACTGAGGAATATACCGGGCACAAAGGACCTCAAGTATGGAGGTCTTTTGCCTCTGATACGGCAAACATGTAGAAAATTCAGCATTATCTCCCTTATAGACACAAGGTGTACCACATAGAGAATAAATTTTGCTGCGTTAGATTCATTTTGATACTGCAATTTGGAAAGAATATTTACTTTTATATATGGAACTTGGAAATTTCCATCCTCTCATTTGATTCCAATGGACAGACTTTTCATTGGATTTAAATTGTAATTATCCTGTCCATTCTACGTATAGACGTAGACAAAATTTTGGTTTTTTAATATTTAAACAGAACTTTCTCGATTCAGAAGTTCAAGGTATAATTATTAGGTTGTTCAAAGCTTCATTTACATAATAGTTAAATTAAAATTCAATTAAGATCTAGATGAAATTGATAACTATATTCTTAATTATATTAAAAATAAATTGTTGCAATCAAGAGATTAAAAGTTAATTATAAGTCTTAGATATATGCTTAGATATGTAAGTTTTTTTAATTATAAGTTTTCAGATATGTGCTTTAAAGGAAAAAAAAAAAACTATTGTCTAGACTTCATAGAATTAATATTTTTTTATGAAATAACATGTTTTTGGATATATGTTTTAAAGAAATTAATTTTTTAATACATCAAACCGATAATTAATAATAATAATAATACTTAAGTAAAACAATTGAAAAAATTGATTTGATCCCCTAAAAATGAAAACAAGTCCTTTAAATTATATTCTTTTAATTTATATATGCATTATCACTTTAATAAAAGAAATAATCACTTATCTTCATACCAATTACATTGAGAAATAATAGTTAGTTTTCCTATCTACATAAGAACCCTTCTGCTCATCCACATAAAGTCAAAACGAGCTTCATTATCATAATTATATTTTTCTAATACCCAAACTCTGACATTTTCTGAAAGAATGACTCCTTATGGAATTGAAATAATTGTAAAAAGAAGTTACAAAGAACGAAAAAAAAAAAATTAAGGAATGGGGGGAAAAAAAGATAAAAACTCTCAATTTGAAATAAAAGCAATTTATAATTTTGATTTTCATAAGGGAAAAATGTCTTCTGCTCTTTTTATCAAAGGAAGGTGTGAGAAGTAAAATATAAATGGCTATTTTTTTTTTTTTTTTTTTAACTTTCTTCTCTGCTGCTCCCTTATCTAATCTTAAATTAATAGTTTTTCATCTCTTTTTCACATTTTCTTGAACATTTTCATTAGATTTCGAAATCATAAAAAGTAATGCAAAATCGGAACGCGTCAACTTAAAAGCAATAAACTGATGTAATTTATCGAACAAAAGCAATTATCCAACGATTCCTGGAGACATTAGAGACTTCTGCAATTTGCATAAATAATTTATTCTTTGATTTTATATTTCGTTCTCCGTATCATTCTGAGAAATCTAAATTCTTATTTATTAAATCAATTTATTCGAACATGCTCTGAATATTGAAACAGCATGACAGAGAGCAGAATTGATTCAATTTGTGTGAAACTGTATTATTTTTTTTTTAAGTTTGTCCTAACAGGAAGTTATGTAATTCAATAGCAGGAAACATTCAATTTCTATGATATGTTTATCAATCCAACCATTGCTCAATGTTTTTATTACTTTAAAAAGAAAAAAATGGACATTCCAAAAACTTGTTATAATTAATTAAAAGCATGCAATGCAAATTAAATTAATTATAATCAATTTATTAGAATAAATGCGATCAGATTAAAATGCAAAAACATTGTAACATTTGATATGTTTAAAAGTCAATAAAATGAACGAGTATAAAAAAAAAAAGAAAAAGAAATAAATAATAACTGTAAAATGTATAAAATAAATAATAAATGTTTTCACATAAATTTTTTAAAATGTATTTATTGTATTCAAAATTTGTATTTAAAATTTGAATATTGCATAACTTTTTTATATATAAAAAAAGAAATATTTTCAAACAATTAAAAAAATTGTATTTTTTTATTAAAATTGCATTAAACTTTTAAATAATTTTTAATTTGGAAATTTTATGAATTATTGCAATTGTATACAAAAAAAGATTTAAAATATTGAAATTTATAGTTAAATCTTTCATTGATCAATTGTATTTTAATATTTTACATAAAATTCCGTGTTTTTCTTTTTTTACAAAAACAAGTCAAAAAACCTTTTTTTTTATTTATCTAATCACAATTTGCTTATAAAAAAAAATCTAAACACTTTTCTTTCATAACTTTTTTCAAATGAAATTTTTTCATCTTGTAAATTCTAAATTTATGATTATTTTAATAAATATTTTTTTAAAAATCTCGCATTACAGAATTGATATTACGAGATTTATTTAAAATAAGCAATTTTTTTTACTAAAAATCTAATTAAAATATGTAATAAATCTAATAAAATAACGTATTAAATATTTACTTTATAGTTAATATTTAATATAAAATTCTATAAGTCTTCGAATTTGACCATGTTACAGATGATTTTCAACTCAATAAATAGACACATCTTAAGAATGAATAAAGCTCAGTACAGATTATTTTTCACTACTTATCCAATTGAAACCATTATGCAAAAATGCAATACTTCTAAAACGCATTGAAATTTTCTTAAACTCATTAGTCAAACAAAGCAATACCTTATACAAGACATTTCCAAATTTTCAATTTTATAGAAGATTCTTTTATAAAACCAATCAGTATTAACTACTCCAAAATTAATGTCGCAAAGTTTGATCTTTCCATAAAGTTCAAATCCAACACATTTATCGAACCCAACTTCCATTTCCAAGCCCCAACTTCTTCCTTCCTTTAAACCTATTCATAACTCCAATGGCCCGACCACTATTTCTCCCAACCCAGTAAAAGTCTCTAAATCACACATTTACCCTTTGCAAGGCATTCCTGTCAACATCAGACTCTTTAAATTCTTCCACCCCCACCCCTCTTTCCGTAACCCCCCATCTGTCCTGAAGCTTTAGAAAAGCGTCAAAGCACTCTTGAATCTTACATCGTTCGCCTCACAGTAAATTAATAGGAACTAAATTAGAAGGATTAATTAAAGTTCTCGCCGGTAGAACTGCGAGGGGTCTCTGGACTTTAGAGCTGAAGTTTTAATGGAAAATCTTAGTGGCTCTTTTCAGTGGACGGGGTTGGGGGGTGGTGGAGAGATCTCAAACGATAATTATGAAGAAAATGATAATTTTGAAATCCCCCATGAAGCTTTTCCCCCAGAGACTTGATGGCAGAGAATGTCTGTGGATGCTATATCAAGTATAAGCCTTGGCGATTTAGCCAGAAAGCTTCGGACATTAGCTGGTTTGAAGAATGATTCTCGCTGCTTGGAAGAGTGGTTTAAGTTGGGTTACGCAAGACAGGAGTTGTGATGCCAGTTACAAATAAATTCGTGATTACATGTGACATGTGATGTATATGGCTATTTGTCTTTGTGATGTTTTTTTTCTAAGTATGGGTTATCCCTTCCACGCATTGTTAATTCGTTAAAGGTTTGTTGATTTTGCAGATTGCTAAAAAGTGCATTTTGTTTCTAATTTGCTGGGTTGTCATGAAGGCAATTCAGCTGTCATTATTTATTTGAAGATTTATGTTTTATTTATGTACTTAAGAAGACGTTGTATTTATTATGGCTGAGCCTTAAATTTGACATTTTGATCGTATGCACATATATAATTTGTCATTTATTTAATACAAGTTTTTATTAAACAATGAAATATTGCCGATATGTACAGATATTAATAATTAAAAGAAATCTATTAGTATTTTCATTTAAAAAGCATAAAAGGGAATAAATAATTCGGAAAAACTATTATGTGTGATTGAAGTTGGATAATTTTATAAGTTTCATTTTGCAATTTTTTTCACTGATTTTAGTGTTATTTTAAAAATTTATTTTTTAAGAGTAAGTTATAGGAAATAATGGAAGTATATATTTTGTTGAATTTATCCACTCCAAAAAAAAAAAAAAAAAAAAAAAGGTTAAAAAAGTGAATGTGATGTTAAAATTCTATAAAATCGTATATGAAACCAAGCTTCTTCGATAATAATATAATTATAATAAATATAAATCATTGATTTTAATAAATATAAATTTCAAACTTTATTAATATTATTAAATCGTGTCTAAAAATCGAATTATTTGTAGAATAGCATTATTTTTAAAATTTAGTATAAAAAGCAGAGTTAATTTCATCATTACAATAACAAAAAAATATTTAAAAAAAATTAAAGAATTAGTTATAACAAATTTTTAACAATAGATGTGCAAATTTCTTCCGTTCTTGAATTTTTCCATCACTTCAATCAAATTTATTTCATCATCACAAAAAAAATTATCATTTGATATCACGGTATTAACGGTAATTGACCACTACTGGATGCTATCTCTTACTACTATAACATAGAATCAAATTAATTCCATTAGAGCTTGTTAAAATATTCCAATTTTAGCAAATGAATAGGAAAATTGATTGAAACATCAATTGTTTTTCCTTACTTTAACCCAACTTTTTATTAATTTGTTCTGTTTCATCATAAAAAAAATATTAACGAGTTTTCTAAGGTTCTTCACCTTCTGTCCTACAGCTTACTTCCAACTGACTATGATACCATCTTAACTACTATAATAACAATGCTATTATTTTCTGATATAATTTTAATATAATGATCATAATTGGATTACTACCTCTTACTACTATACCATAAAAAAAAAAACTAACATAGAATCAAATGAATTACAGAAGAACTTTTTAAAATATTAAAATTTTAGCAATTAAATTGACAAATTGATTGACACCTCAATTGTTTTCCCTTATTTAAACCCAATTTTTTATTTACTTTTTCTGTTCCATCGTAAAAAAAAAAATTATTAATGAGTTTTCTAAGGTTCTTCACCTTCTGCCTTACAGCTTAATCCTAATTGACTACTATACCAACTTGACTACCATAACAATACTATGATTTTCTGGTATAATTTTAGTATAAAACCAAGTTATAACAAGACAGATAAAAATAGATATTTCAATTTGAATTTTTATTAAGAATTATTATTATCATTTTTAGCAAATTTTTCGTTCACCACCAGAAGAATAAGAGGGTAAAAAAAAATTTTCCCAAGCCACTTTTCCGCTGATACCGCTACCTCAATCCTTAATTGACAAAATTTTGTCAGCCAGAGCTTTAGCCCTTCCATAATTCACAGTCCCCTAATGCCTTAATTTGCTCCAGTGCCTCGAGTTGAAGTGGATTTTCCAAAAGAGTGTTTCCCCAATTTAAATAATCCAGGAGTCTATTACTCCACGGTTCGGTGCGGGGTTGCTTATTAAAAGAAGAACAGTATGGGGACAGCCAGATTTTAATAATTCAACGACGCTCAATGAAAATTCGAGAGCGGACTTGTCAAGTTCCCGCTTTAAAGACACGGGCTTTGTTTCATTAAATTACGCGGTCGCGTTGTTTTACCACCAATTCGTATACGCTTTGAATTCAAAAGAGTGGAGCTTGGTGCAAGGCACTCGCATATTCAATAATTAACGATTGTTGATATGGTGGATGGGAAATAATTGTTATAAGTTCCGCTGAGGATTTGCTTGCAATCATTCTTGGGGTAGTATTGAGGATTCAGTTTGGGCATTGAATTAACGATAAAGGTAAGATTCAAGGCTGGAGGGAAGCGTTTAATATGATTTTTTAATTTATTCTGGTATTCTTCATCGAGTAATCTAATGGAGGGAATGAAGTATTTTGATTACGACTGATGAATGGATGAGTTTTCATTTTATTATTCGAGAATAGAGTTATTTAATACAGGATACTAAGGGAAAATTTGGGAAATTTCACCAATTAAGAAAGCAAAATTTGATTTAGCAAGTTTTACATCGTTGTGTTTCTCTATTAAAAATTCTATTTCATTTAGAAAACAGAGATAAAATAAAAATTTAAATAATGGAATTATAGTAATTTGGGTGGAGAAGAAATAATAATAATGTTCCATTTATAAAGATATTGGATCTTAGAATTCATTTAATAGGTTTTATGTATGGTGATTATGGTTTTATGTATGATGATTATTATTTTATGTATAATGATTATTATTATATGTATGATGATTATGGTTTTATGAGTGACGATTATGATTTTATGTATTTCATGAAAATTTTTAATGATAATCTTTTTTTAACTTTGCTTACATAATTATTGTTAAATCAACTATATCAAGTCATTTAACAATTCTTGATATTTAATTTTTCAATTTAATATTTAATTTTTTTCAACTATTCTAGTTTAAATTGTCAGATTTTTACAATAAGTGAATCAGAAAAAATTTGAAAAATAAAATAATGCATATTAAAATATTGCTTATATCCCTAGTATAATGAAATACTTCAAAAAATTTTTTTATTCTGTGTAAGATCGACTTGTAGGTGCCATAAAAATCTACAAAAATAAAAATGTAATCTCTTATAATCTATACTGGACATAATTTTCCAAAGCAGTTATTGTAACACAAATGGCATATTATTGTACACAGATGGAACCTAACCTATATGTAGGTAAGCGGAAGTCACCACTAGACCATAGTCACCATAGTTAGAAAGCTAGTGGGATAGTTAGAAAGTTAAATGTGGAAATCAGCAACAATCTATAAACGATTTTATTCAGTTAGTAGAAGAATAAAGTGTTTATCAGCATTCAAAATATAAGAAATATTTCCGTAAATAAGATGCTAGTGTGCGAATAATCAAGCTAAAATTTATGAATGTAACAAAAATTAAAATTTAATGTGTTCATTGGACATTCATTTTTAAGGCAGTTATTATAGACCAGAGCGAATCTAACCTTTACTATATATAAGTAAGCTAATGCTACCGCACTAGACATCTGATGGGATAGTTAAAAAGTTAAATGCGGAAATCACAAACAACCCATAAGCAATTTTATTCAAATAGTAAAATAATAAAGTGTTAATTAGCATTCAAAATATAAAAAATATTTCATAAATTAAAGTGCCAGATTAATTTTATTGTTTGAATAAATAATTCATTAAATATTAATGAATGAGACATATTTTTGGATAATTTTGGCTATAAAGTAAAGGTGCTATCATAATTTTGGTAATGAGTTTCGCTTACCATTAATTTAAAATAGTTTTAATACATTAATTATTTTTAAAAAAGTGCATAAAAATAATTGAAATAAAACACATTATAAGAGAAATCTAATTAACCAGCTTAAACACTCTTGAGAAATAAATTTTTTATAATTACAAGAAGAAAAAAAAAAAGAACTAAAATATCATTTGTCTAATTCATTTTACTCATTATATGTTACTTTTATACCTAGCAATGTATTAATTAAAAGCGTCTGATAATTAGGAAAAACAGTTTCTTTTGAACTATAAATATTTCATAATATACAAAAATAATTTGTTTAAAGTTCATTTTTCATTAGTAAACTATTTGCATCAATTTTTTATTCATTTATTTATTTTTTTGTTGTTTCATACCATTACAACAAACCAAAATAATTTGTTACGATAAATGCATTTCATTAAAAAATTTAAAGCATTACTTTACTAAAAAAACTTTTTTTTTAAAGAAACAAAAACCACTTTTTCCTCTTTATCAATTCCAAGTATTCTCTCTCGCAAAATAACATTTCATCACCAAAACAATTTAGTAACCCATGAAAAGAAAAAGTTTTACACATTATTATTTTTTTTTTTTCTTCTTCATAAGTTTTTCCAAATAATATTTCATATTACTTTTCATTTTATTCTCTTTTCGAACAGTTCTCCCATCGTCTTCCGTACCGTTAAACTACCATTAATGGGAGAGAGAAAAAAAAAAAAAAAAAAAAAAAAGGGAGGTAGTGGGGGGAGGTTACGGAAATAAATTTAACGACCCGAAAATAATGCAGACTAAAATATTAAAAATAAATCTCTCTGCAAATAAATAAAATTACCTCATACACCCCTCTACCTTCTATCTCCTTTTTTTAGAAAAGTAATAATAGATGAAAAAGAACGGAAAAAAAAAAAAAATTAAAAACATCTATGAGTTGAGGTAGAAAATAATTCAATCGCGAAATATAATTCCACCCGGGTAACAAAATAATATTAAAAAATAAAACAAACCCAAATAGGAAAAAAAAAATAAATAGATAAATAAAACCAACATAAAATTCGATAAAACTTAAGTTCGTAGTTTGTTTTTGGCAACACGAAGCAATTTCCATTTTCCATCCATTCCTAGAGCGGGAGAGAATAAAGGGGGCGTGGTTTTTCTTGCTCTTCCAGAACGCTATGCAAATGCATACTTCATCAGTGTGTAGGGTGTAGAGGTGGGGGGGGGCAGAATTTTACAGTTTCTCCCTCCCTGTGCTATCATCCCTCCACACATGAGATGTAACCTCTTATTTTCTACTCAATGGCAAAGGGGAGGGGGACCAGGGGTTGATGGTATAATTCGAACAGGAACTTAAATATCATCTAGTTTTCCACCTTTTCGGGAGAGATGGGTTCTATTGCATCTTTTGGGGTAGATTTTTAGGAGGATGGGTTTTATTTGGCGAGTTTCATCCGTGGGAAGAGGGAACTGATTCTACAGCTGTTCTTGGCTTTCTCTTCCATTCAAGCTGTATGTAATCGCTGTGTGTGTTTGTGTGGGCAAGAAGGGTTGCAATTGGAAAAAGTTTCTTACGCCAAATTGATCGCTTGGCGATAGATGTTTCTATCAATATGATCTGATCTAGACACCCACTGAAGATGATACCTAAATGTAGTAATCAATAATAATGCGATTGATATTTTAATAATTTTTTTTCTTCTTACAATTATTGATGTTCATCTATCAAAAATTAAGAGATGAAAATTTAAAATTAAGGGTAAACTATAAAAGTATATTGTGATTTTCAACATATAATAATTTTGAATAGAAATAAAGCAAAACGGATTTTTATATTTGATGTGCATGTCATAGATTAACTTTTTAATATACATTTGAACAATTGAGTCTAGCGTATTATTCGAGTGAATATATTTAACTATAAAATTATTAAATATATTAATGTTATTATTATAGAATTTAATATCTTGCAACGACAATTTGGTTAAGAAAGCTTACTTAAAGGAAGAATAATTAACTATTAATATTAGCACAAAGCACTAAGTATGGCTTCTTATGTAACAAAATATATTTTAGGGACGACAACTTCTTTTAAACAAAATTAAAAAACTTAATTTTCATTTTGCAAACATAATATAAGTAAATTATTTGCTTTATAATGTTAGCAAAATGAAAATTAGTATTTAATTTTCCTAAATTTTATAAAACGGAACTTTTTTCTAGATTTTTTACTTTGACTTTACTCAATACCCTGTACTCCAATGTCTCTTCACCAGTTAAATGGCGATGGTTGAAAATTAATAAACAAAATTTTAATTGAAAAAAATACTCTTGCAATTAGGAATTACAGGAATACAATGAATCTTAATACAAAATAAATATGCTATTATGTAATTAATATAAGTATGAGTGAAAAGAAAATTATATAATATAGGAAGAATAAACAGTGGTTATAAACAGGATATCAAAATATGGTATGGGATGGCATACAAAACATTATGACAGCGTTCAATCTACGGATAGAAAATAACAAAATGCTATTGTTCAAAATGAAAGGATCAGTTCAGAGAATTCAATTAATATTTCAGGTATAATGGATTTTGGTATGATACTATGTAATTAATATAAACATGAATCAAAAAGTATATAATATGAAAATATTAAACAATGGTTATAAACATGATATCAAAATATGGTATGGTATAACAAGTATTATGACAGTATTCAGTCTACAGATAGAAAATAACAAAATGTTATTGTTTAAAGTGATAGAACCAGTGCACAGAATTCAATTATTACTTCAGGGGTAGTGTTTTTTTCGGATGATTAATTGTTCATTCTCTTCTGTAAAGTTTATTTGATTGATGACTTTCCATCTGTTTCATGAGTATATTTTTATGCCACTGAGTGTAACAGTAAAGGGAAAATATATTAACATGCCTTGAACCATTAGGAAGAGAGAGATTTTCAGGTACACACCATATAAAAGTATAGTGAATATAAAAAAATATTAGGAAGCTAAGAATGAACATATATGTGAGTACGTCTGTATGTATATATATGTCTATTCTTTGGAAAGTCTATAGTCTAATCACAGTTGCTGACTAAAAATACCCAATTTTTGCAACTACACATTTCAGTAAAACGGCTGTTGCATTCAAAGCCAGGCCATTATTCACCCAAAATAAGAACAGAAAAGAACGTTTAGAGAAAGAAAGAGAGATAGAAAGGTAAATTTAAGAGAAATAATCTGTGTGTCTAACCCTACACCGGTAGGGTCAATTTACTTTCATAACTGCATAGGGCAGGGGGGAGAACTACCATAAGTACAGTGGGATTTCCTTGATACAATGGGCTGATTGTGAATCTCCTGAACCATCCATCAGAACCTCGTTATCGACACCCTCCTAATCATCAGCTGGAGGGGGGTTTGTGGGGGTCGAAAAAGGGGGGTGGGGATGTGACGCAAGCCGTCAATCAAGAAGAGGTAACCCGGATTGTGCAAATATGATTAGTCTCTTCCCGTTTCTTGGACGCTCTGTAGCTTCTTTTGGATGTTAATCTGGGATTTGGAATACACAGATAGAGAAAGATTTTATGGTGTGATTGTAGTGATGCGGAAATGAAAAAGATTATAGAAGACATGTTTCTTTTTTTTTTTTTTTTTTTTTTTTAATTATCTCAGAACTGATAATTCATCCAGAAAAAATAATAAGGTACACAAATAATTTTACCAAAAGTTTGAAAAAATTATTTCGGTTCCTTGTCTGAATTCTACTGGAATGACTAATTATCTTTTTAAATTAACAAAATTTTAACTACTAGAAGTATTCATTTTCCAACAAGAAAGAAACTTTGCGAATTACGACATCGATTTAAATATTTAAATTTCTTACAAAATATTTTTATTTATATTTCATCAAATGATTGTTAACACGGCAGACACAACACAACAACATATATTAATGATTGTTATTGTGATTGTTACTTACATGAAATTTCGCCGAAGCTGCGATAGTTAAATTTGCCTTCAATTGAGATTCCTGGCAATTTTCTGATTTCCTGGCTAATTTTGGTAAGCCTATGACACCAATTTAAGTAAACAAAGGAGATTTTGCTTTCTGGAAATTATTTATTTAAGAAATTACAAAAAGTATTTTATAAGTCTGTAATAAGTTCAACACAGACTTTACAATAAAGTATTGCATTGTAAAGTCTGCATTGAAAGTCTGCACTGAGCGTGTACCGTCCTCTTAATTTTGATGTGCATTGTATTAAAAATTTTCAAACTGATTGGTCGTACAAATGTAATACACTATTTCTAAACATTTTAACATTGCACTAAGTTGTAACTTGCACTTAAATGAATAAAAGGCACGAGATTTCAAAATGATCTTAAATTTAACATGTGCTTTAAATCAGCAGCCTGCTATATCATAGCTACACTTGTTATTCAGCTGTAAAAAACAAATATATATATTTCAGAACAAAAGTGTCTCCTCCATCTTCGTTTACTGAACACAGAAGACGATCGAATGTGTAACAAACCTTATGTCAGATATCTAAGCAAGAAAAGAAAAATCATCCACCAGTTCTTACTCTTCGAAATCACTCCTAAATCCCCCACCCCCACCCCCATGTAAATTTAGCACATTTCCCCCTCACCACAGAGAAAACGTCAAATATATTGCTTTAAGCCTTTTCTATATAGGACCCCCTACAAAATATTATACGTCTCCTGCAGTAGGAGAAATGGCAGAACCTGGCGCACGCCAAAGACCCATTAGAAAGTTCCAAGGGAAACACTCATTGCGGATTCCCAAGTTCAATTTTTGCTAACACGGAGAGAAAATGTTAAATGAGCGAGTGTCGTATAAGTTTTCAAGAAAAGTTTGTGTGTACGAGTCCCGTAGACCGTAAACGATGAAGATGGGAGGTCTATAGGATATCGATAACAGATGTTGGGATAGCTCATACAAGATTCATACCCAGGGTGTGTGTTTTTGACTTCCTATATGGATTTATTTCTCAAGATTTCAAATTTATGGCAACGTATTCAAATTGAGAGATCTTGGATTATCATATATCCTCTCCAATGGCTTAAATCTAAGAATTTTTTTTTTTTTTTTTTCAGAATAGAAGAGTGGACAGTTAATTTTTTAAATTTAAATAAAAAACTATGACAGAAAAAATAATAATAATAACAGAAAAAAACTTGCTGAGAAACTTGGGGGGGGAAACCCTCCTATTAATATAAAAAAAAAAGTTTTAGTATAATATTATTAATTTTTGTATTGTACCTCACAAAATTGGTTTGTAAACATTGTAGTGTTAGATTATATACTATCAATATCTAAAAAAATAATTACTAATTCTTCCTGATAGTTCATAAAAAAAAAATTGTGTAACACATTTTTAAATATTATTTTTTGTTAACTTTAAATTTTGTACTATTAATAATCAATAAATATCTTTTTTAAATTCAAATAAAAAAACTGAAAAATAAAAAACCTGTTGTAAAACCTGAAAACATTTTATTAATAGACTTTTTGTGGTATGATAATATTTTGTGTATTATTGTTAATTTCGTATTGTACCTCACAAAATTTGTTTTTAAATATTATAGTGATAGATTATATACCATCAATGTCTAAAAAAATAATTACTAATTTTTCTTGATAGTTAATAAAAAAATTGTGTAACACATTTTTATAAAATATATATTTTTTATTTTAAATTTCGTACTATTAATAACCAATGAATATTGTTTTAAAACTTTCTTAAATTTAAATAAAAATATCTGCATAAGTTAAAAATTAATCTGTTATTACTTACAGGATGCAAATTAACTATAACTATTTTTAAAAACAATAAATAGTAAAAAAATAACATTTTTAGTAATCCTTTAAATGTATTTCATTTTTATATACAATGTATATCTAGATAAAACGTATAGATGGAAATAGAGATTATATTACGCTAAAAATTGATCACTTAAATCCTCGTCAATCACAATTATTACCACAATTTATGAATTGGAATCGTTTTATACAATATTATCAACCAGATATAATTATTGCTTTAGCAAACTAAACAGCAACTAATTTATTTATTGACATTTTCTTTGGCTTTTTCAATTTTTTAATACTTATTATTTGACTTCATTTCTAATTAAGATACTCTTTTTATTACATAAATTTTATTATTTTTTCAAGGAAAACAAAAACAATAATATTATAATTGTTCTTTTATCGCAAAGAGAGAGAAACGTATCAAAAATAAACTTTTTTTTTTATTATTTTACAATTTCCAGTTTATTCCTTTTGCGTCAACAGTAATTCAGAGAGCTAGATAAAATCAAAAATATAATAAAATATAATATTATAAATCTATATATTTGGTTGTTGAGTACGCATGATAAATAATGAATAAAACGATTTCATATATTCAGTGTTGGCCGGATCTGCGCTTTCTAATGTAGTTTAACTTTTGTCATTACATTAATTTTTGAATACATTTACAGATACGCTACTTTTTTACGGTGTATCTGTTAGTTCGAGGAGCTCTTTTAAATAAATATGCTAACAGTGAGAGACAAGATTTAATATTTATTGTTAGCGCCATTGTAGTGGTGTGTAAAATCTTTAATATCTCAAATAAAGTCAATATCTTCTTCATTGGCGCAACAGCCCCATGGTGGTCCAAGGCTGTGTCCCTACTGGAATTTTGAGACAGGAGATATTTTCTTTTTTATGGAATAGATTGTCAGCCCTACTACCAAAGCTCTACAGTCATATTAGATCAGGACCTATAGTTTAAAGGGGATTCCGAACCACTACAAACATCCATGGTACCCCGGAACTCGAACCCGAAATCTGTGGCACAGAGCGCCAGGACACTAAAATAAATACATATTTTCTGTATGACTTAACCTAATTGTGGATGTAAAAAAATATGCTCTGGTAAACATTAACATTTACTTACTTATTTGCATGAGTGCATGAGGTCTAAGATTCGAAACTGCTAGCAGCGCTGGTTGCAGAATCAAGATTCGTTAGGACTGGAAGTGTTAAGCGTCTTGCATTGACATTCAGGTTGCTTGGTGTAATTTTTGCGGGATTTTTTAACCTACGACACGCAAATGCGATGTAATTATGTCTTCTGGGTTTATTTTTAGGCGATGTTCTTCTTTCATCGTCTGTCTGTGAATTGGTCATGGTATACAAAGTGAAATACGCGACCCACAACAACAACAACAACAAATAATCGCAACGTGACACTATAAGAGTATAACTTGACTCTAAAGTAATCGTAACGAAATAAGCATTTCGCTAATAGCATATAAAACAATTTTAACAATGTTTACCCAGTAAAAACTGTTTAATTCAATAAACTTTTAGCCATATATGTTTATTAATGTCTCATTTTTCTTATATTCTACTAAACAATGGTAATAATAGTATATACTTCGTTCTTTTGTAGCTAAGAATATAATATTAGAAAATATTATTTCATTTTGTTTCATAAATAGAATCATCTGTTAAAAAGAATAATTAAAAAGATGCCATAAAAACATTTAAAAATACAATTGTATTTTAGTTGTGGTTTCGCCCTTTGTCTGAAAATCCATTAAGAATAGCTAATCACTTGATGGACGTTCGTGATAATGATAACTATCAATAAATTACAATCTTTAAATATTTCTAAATTCTTTTGTATTTCTGTTTTTACTTATTCAAAAGCTGTTTTAAATAAAATATAGTTAATTCTTAGTCATTTAATGCTTTTTAAGTAATTTTCAGATTTTTTTTTTTTTTTTTTATTTTTTAAAGCCAGTTTAGACTAGATAATAGATAGATTTATCTGTCTATTAGATCTGCTAAATCTAATAGATTGATGATATTTCTCTAAATTTTTAAACAAATAAATATTAATTCAACAAATTGTTCACCAACTATGATGCTTCAAAAGATTTACTTTTTTTACAATTTACTTGTTTATTATTTAATAAAAAAACCATTTTAAAAGGAATTAATTGTTTATAATTTGCCAAATATTTTTATAAAAGAATATTTTAGAAAAAAAATACATATCTTAATGACACCGGAATTTATTGACAACATGGATTTTAAATCTATATTAAAATGAACAAAATTAATTGCTATAATCAATAAAACTCTAACGATTAATAACATATATTAATGCTTTATTTTAATATGATGAATTAATACACCACTGGAATTCGCTGTGCAGAAACTTCATTAATTTGTTACACGAAATGTAAATTTTACAAATGAATAAAATGGTAATTGTACAATATAAATGTATTGCATGTTTCGAAATACCATGTTCTCTACTACCCAGTCGTAGACATGCAGCTTTGTCCCCCTGATGACTAATATCTCATCAAACAACGTACACTTTTACACCTTGCTAATAGTTTCTTCACAATGTCGTAACATATGCACATGAATTAAGCGTGCAAGAAATCTGGTAAATTAAAAAAAAAAGAAGCATGGGAACAAAACCGCATAAAATTAATTTTCTTTATTTCGGCAGCTTTAATTAGGCAGCTCCTTTTTATCGATAAATGATTAGCATTGCAGCTAAAAATGAAGAAAAAAAAAAGGGGGAATATATATATGTATATATATTCGTAAGTGCCCTTGATTTTTCAATTCCAGGCGCCGCTAGGTTTTTAATCACGCAAACACGCACGTAATATCACGCGACGCGATAGCTCAATGTCAAATTGCACCTCGGGCCAAATTATTCAGAATTAAAACATCTCTTCGGTGTGTATCCCGAAGAACTTCATTGCTTCTGCAAGAAAATAAATTCTATTGTTTCAAGGAAGTAGTTACTTTCATGTAATACTTTTCAGGGAATAGAATGACTTGCAGCATTAAATCATTTCACTTGATGAAGAACCTTGTTGTTCAAATATCCGTTACGTCAACGCTTCATTTGTAACTTCATCTTCCAAGTCTTGTTACAGTGCAAAAGTTGATGCCAAGTTGATCAGGTTTTGTTCATATGTGAATTTTAAAATTGTATTCGCATTAAATTCATACGCATCTTTCAAATCAATTATCCTTCAATCCTTTTAACCATGACAACCTTTATGTACCATTTAACTATACCATTTTATTTTCATTCAAACTCTAAATCCTGACTAAATACTTTATAGAAATCACGCATCATCTTATATATTTATCTGTTGCATTATGTTATAAAAAATATATAGAGTTAACATTTTTTTTTAAATTGTAAAATAAAAATAAACCAGTTAAAAACAAATCTTTTCCAGACCAAACTGGAACTTTTGCCTGTTTCATGGCCCAATGGTAATGTATGCAGCTAGCTTGCGGGATGACATGGATTCCAGTCTGCTAGTGGTATCCCGTTGCAGTCACTGCTTTCAGAAATGTATATCTTGGATGACAATTATGACAATGACTTTTCTTTTCTTCACACTTTAACCACAGTACCCTTGGCTATGTAACCCCTACAAGTTAGAACGATGAGAATGGAACATCAATAAGCCTCATGTATACGATGAACAGCCCAGTAACTGGTGTTGAGGGAAGGACAATGAATTTTAAGCTTAACTGCCCCAAATTTGCTTATCACACTGAAAAAAACCGGAAAACTACTACTGATCAATCAATATCAATACTGGTCAATACTGGTCAACAATCAATATCAATACTGGTCAATACTGGTCAACAATCAATACTGGTCAATCTGACTATCGATGCGAGATGCTTCATATATTTGTAGCAGTATTATTCTACCTGGTAGGAGCTTTTCGGGTTGTTACCATGTTACACAACGAGGAACGATTAACCCTAAAAGTACCCTTAAAGGCATTGTCCACTATATGTTCGTCCATTCCTCGTGATATACTTAGGTTTGGTTTTGTCCCTCTGCGGTCATTTTGTGCACACTTTAGGCTAATTAGACCGGGACCTCCAGTTTAACGTGGATTTCGAACCACTCACAAACATCCATGCCGACACCAGAATTCGAACCGAAAGCCTGTAGTATCAAAGGTCAGAGCATTAGATAATTGGGCAACAGGCCGCTCGTGGTTACTTAAGTGGAATACGAAGTCAATCAATGTACAACAAATAAAAATTTGAGCTCTTTGCAATATTGGTTTAAACAAACATTTTTTTTTTCCACTTGCAACATTATAAAACTTTATTATTATTATCAATAAGCAAAAAAGTTTTAATATAGCATTATCAAAACCACCACATGTGGAAATTGCCAATTAAATAGTCCATCACTGATTCAAAGAAATAAACGTGGATACTTCCCATAACAAAAATCTTAAAAACAAGTTATATATATATAAAAAAAATTTTAAAGTCAAGTCCTACTTTTTTGTCACTATATTGCAAAAAGTCCTTTATAAATAATTTTCATTCATTTTTTTTAAGTTTATCTGGAGTCATCTATTGGTAGATATATGCAACTTAAATCTAAAAAAAAAAAAAAAAAACTATAATTAATTAAATTTAATTACTGAATTAATATTTGAAAAAACTGTATTAACATCCAGTGTCATCCAGTACAAGTTCAAAAAAAAGTATTTGAACTTGAGTGGATTAATAAAAAGTATTGTATGAACGATTGAAAATTTGAACACGATATATATAGGGAGAGTGTGAGCTAATAGAAGGAATTGGAAAAGAACTTTTAAATAAAATAAAAGCTTTTTAACCAGAATCTAAAACAAATAGCATAAAGCAATTCATAGAATTTTTGTGTGATCAACACACCGGTAAAAAAAAAAAAAAAAAAAAAAAAAAAAAAAAAAAGTGTGGAAGAAGAATTAAAAAAAAAAAAAAAAAAAAGTAGATTTATAGAACTGATACAAACACGGTGGTGAAAATCCGTGCTGTTCATTTAGATTCTGGTAGGGGTAGGGCAGCTGTGGGGGTTGGTGAGAAGAGCAGGTTATTAACCATTAGTTGTGATATTAAATCATTCCAAGCAAGAATTCCCGATAGAGAAATCTCTAGATGGAAATAAAATTAGCATTTGCTGCCCCCATCCCATTTCGGGGTTATGTAATATGGCTCCGATTGGAGGAACAGCGGCCGAAACGCGCCTCAGAGGTGCGATTATTCTTCACTGGAAGGGTTGCCACATTTGGCTCTTATGCGCTCTTTTACAGTTGTGGAAAAGGGAGATAGAAAAAAAAAAAATCTTTTTTTTTTCTTCTTATTGCTTATTTTCATCGGACGTCTGTCTTTAACTGTGGGGTTTGGAGTATTTTATTTAATCTTATCTTTTAGCATTAGTTTCGTTTTATGGTTTATGAAAAGTCGTTAATTTTTGGTTGAGAAATATATTCACTGTTTTAGTTTTATTGAAACTATTTTTGTAAGTGGAAATTTTTAATTGAGATTCCATTTTAACTGATATAAATGAATTGATAACTACTAATTTCTTAATTTAATTTCGACAATTAGTAATGTCTCGTGGTAATATTTAAAAAAAATCGATTCTGAAAGGATTAAATTGTTATAGCTTTTTGAAAAATGAATAGATTTTTATAATTTATGAACAGCAAATCTTGGTTAATTATTTGGATTTTTAATTTTTAAAATATTTTATCACATCTTTTATTTTTCACTTTTTATTGGAATCTTATTAAATTTTAATAATTAAGAATAATTATTGATAAAAAATAATAATGCATTATTCAACTTAAGAAAGTTAAAAATCAAAGAAAATTTTATTGTCGGTAAAAATTGATTCCTATAAATATTTAATAAAACTATATTTTAAACATTAAACATGGATCAATAATAATCAAAAATTGATTAATAACTCATCAAAAATTGATTGATATATTACTATAAATATTCAATGAAATTATACTGTAATCACTAAACAGGGTGTTCACACATTTTTTTATAAATTTCAACATGTAAACAAAAATAATTTTATTTTCTTGCATGTTCAGTCTGTTAGCCTTTAGTTAAATTATCATATTATATCTTGATTTCCGAAATAAAACAACTTTTCTTAAAATATCAAGGTTGATTTTGTTTCACTCCTACACAAACTTCTAAACCCAATCAACTATGTTTTGGTATTATTTAATTAACTACTAACTACAACTAATTAACAACTAACTACAACTAATTAACAACTAACTACTACCAATTATTTTGAAACCATTTAATGTTTTGAGATGGCACTTATATAAAACCTGTTTTAAAAACACTTACAGAGACTAGGGTAGGATGCATTTAAATGGAATAGCTCAAATTCCAGTTTCATTTGTCATTTTTTACCAAATATAGAGCAGTAGATTTAAAGGTTTGATTGGTAGCCATATCTTGATGAAACTTAACACAGTGAAGATTGTTTAGGCAAAGTGACTGAATGTCTTTGAGAATAGTTGTTAAAACACATTTTGGATAGTAATCCGAGTTAATTTTGTTATATTTTTTTCGAACTTTCTCGTTATTTGAAATTTTCCGTCATA
Source organism: Caerostris darwini (assembly GCA_021605075.1). NCBI lineage: Eukaryota > Metazoa > Arthropoda > Arachnida > Araneae > Araneidae > Caerostris > Caerostris darwini. The sequence continues at coordinate 923,084 of BPLQ01011078.1, read as the reverse complement.
AGAAAATCCAGTTATAATGATAAAACATTTTTCGATCGTTTTCTATAGCAAACAAATATACCCAAACCATAATAATTGTTACATATTTTCATTTTTCACGCATCAAATACTGTTCAAATAGCAAATAGTAATAACATCAATAATCAAATAATCTTCAAATTCTCTATTCAAATAACAACAACAATAATGCCAAATAATGTTCAAGTCCTCTATTCAAATAACAAATAATAATAATAATGTCAAATTATGTTCATCGCCTCTTCAGATAATGCTAATTAACAATTTGGGAATTATCTTAAGTTAAGAAACATGTTTTAGCATTAGCCGGCGAACATAATTTTTTGTTTTGTTTTGTTTGATTAGTTTGAAATCAGATTTTATAACTTTATTTACAGTTTCTATGGATATGTAAAAAAAATTTGCGATAGTTATTTGAAGGCTTGAATTGTCTTTTAAAACATGAGTTGCATCTTTAGTGAGTATGTATAGTATATATGCTGGGTGTGCATTTTTTACCTTTTTTCTCAGTCAAATGTAGTTTTTGACATTTATTTACTTTTTATTTATTATGTCAATTATTTAATACGTAGAAATATTAACATCATGCTTTATATATCTTTTTTTTAATAATCGAATTAAAGTATTTCTCTTCTTTAAGTGCAAAAATATAGTTTTCGATATATAGTTTATTTTTCTGCGGCATATTAAAGCAAAAAATAATTTTAATGATGCAGATGATAATTACACCCTATTCGAGTTTCTCGTTATTGCTTGTCAAAGAATTAAAAGCTCCTATAGAACAAAATACTTATATTATTGCTAATTGTCATTTACTAAATTTTCGTTTATTAAAAAAAAAAAAAAAAATCATACTTTTGAAACACCTTTTTGTATTATCTTCATCAAAAAATTAAAGACAATTAAAATCTTCTGATATTATATTCTGTTTATTTTAATTTTTTCAACAAACAAAATAAAAGAACATTTTATTGTAAAAAGGAATCCAACACTACTTTTACAGATCTTTTCTCTATCAAAATAATTAAGTGAATTGCATTTTTCATTTTATTTCTAATAGTCATTTAAAAAACTTTTGATTAGAAGGAAAAAGTTCATAAACAGAACAATATATTCATTTAAATACGATAAATATTTTTCTAAATTTAAACAAGGCTTTAAAATACAAAAAGCCTTTTTTTATATATTAAAAAATGTATTAATCAAACCGTTTAAATAAATAAGAAAGCACTTCGTTTAATTCCAATATTCGTTAAAGGAATCGCTGTAATTTACCAACCTTTTTATTTATAAAATTTCTTTTAGAAAATCATTGAACGAAACAAAAGAAAACTTTTTTTTTATAAAGAAAACCAATACAATAGCACTATTCATTAAAACCTTATTCCATTTTCTCAGCAGCGACTGGGAACCAACCCAGCATTGGAGCAACCCTCCTAGGGGATTCAGAGCGAGGAAGAGGGGTTGCCGTACCAGAGATCCGCCCCCGCAAAATTTGCTTGAGGGGGCCGAGTCGCGACGATAAATCAAAGGGGCCCCCCTCTCTCCAACGTGATTTAATTGCAAAATGTTGGGGGGCTCCGGCAATGCGTGCGAGATACAGATTAAGTCCCAAACCTTCAGGAGAGGTTAAGACTGGCTACAGATAAGAGCAGGATCACGCAATTTTAACGAGATAGAGGAACGCTGGGATGAAGATGTTTGCTGTGTAGTTAATGAAACTTCGAAGGGCTTGGGGTGTTAGGGGAAATTACTTTGTACGCCGCTAATTGTTTGTTGCGCTAATTAATCAAGGCTTCTTAATGCAAGCGCATTTGTTATTGCTTTTTCCCTCCTGCGAGTCATGTTCAAAGTGTTTTTGCTGTGTGAGGTGATCGCTCACCTTTTCGTGATGTGGGGAAGATAGTCATGGCAGTAACCAAGGTAAATAAGATTTCAATATGCATGTGTGAATTCTGAATGGTGAAGGTCAGAAATATTTTAGTATGTGGTATTTCAGTATAGTTAGTTAGTTAGGTAGGTAGGTAGATCTTTGGGGGATAATTGCACGCATCTTCTTTGTCAAACATTCATGAACATTTTCCCTCTATCATGTAGTATTTTTAATCATAAATCAGTAAGAAAAAGACCAAGGACAGGATTATTGATTCTATTTTTAAGATAGTAATCTTCAGTAAAAACAACTAACTAAAGATTTTTGAATGGATATAGAATGGTGCAGACGGTATTTCAAAAGAAGATGCTAAAAGTAAGAACAATAGAACAATATTTTATTAATCATGTTAGAAGGATAGTTGACTCTGCATTGGTATACAAATTAATACTTTTTGTGTAGGAATCTTATATGCCATTAGCATTTTCAGTTAAAGGATGCCTGATCGCTTGGAATTCTGTGCACTGCAGAAACTACATATGATACTGAGTACCAATTGAAACAATTTAAGGGATTAATTTCGAATAAAAATTCTTTAGTTGGTGACTAATGTTACATCATAAATCTGAACTCGATTTAAACCAATGATTTTTTCTTAAAGAAGTACTGGCATTACAGCTGGCATCTACTGGCATTGCAGCCTTGAGCCTATGATCTAATGCGGTTTATTATTTTGATGAATTTAAAAAATTCAAAGAAAAAAAAATTTTTAACATTTTATGTGATCTACTTATATGCACTCTATCTGCTGAAATCTCACTTCTTTTTGTTTTTTGCACACTTGAAATTTTCTGCTGCTATCATTAGAACATGCAAATACAATCAGTAGAATAGCTGGCTTATATTAGAATATCAATTCTCAGTGAAATTGCCTATATTAGAATATTAATTCTTATTATATTAGAATATTAATTCTTGATTATATTAGAATATTAGTTCTTGATTATATTAGAATACGAGTTTTGGCTTATATTAGAATATTAGTTCTAGTGAAGTCTAGAGTTTTCAGTGAAATCGAGACCCAAAATCCATTCCAAAAACCAAAATCCATTCCTCAGTTTTGAAAAAAAGTAAATATACCAATCACAAAACTGTAAGAATCTCTAACACACCAGCCCAAATAAGTTAAGCAAACCATCACATTAAAAAATAACAGCCGTTTTTAGATGCGACGGCGATAACCAACTTGAGACACGAGGCATTTTTTCATTTAACCTTCCTTTTCAAGAGCCGTCAGTTTTTTTTTTACGCCACTTTTTCTTGTGCCCTTTCTTTCTTGAAGCCGAGATTAATAAAGGTGTCGTGGGTGTGTCCGAAGATGGGGGGAGGGGTGGACAGAGGGGTCGCAAGACGTCACGCCCCCCGCCTATCTAGCCCCTTCACTCGATGATGGGGCTATAGATTGGACAAGTTTTAGTCGCTGATTACGCGTGTCCTGATTGATCGAGTACTCTAAATGTAAGGTCATTGAACAAAATTGAGTTTGTGCGCCCTTATCGCCCCTGCATGGGTTTGGGGCGCAGGGAACTGCAGGGTTCGACCACTTAAATTAATACGTTAACTTCAATTATGTATTTTTTTTTACCTTTTTTTTTTCCCCACTACTTTTCTTCAAGTAGGGAAAAGTGCATGGTCACAAAAACAATGAAACGAAAAGTTAAAAAAAAAAAAAAAAAAAAAAAATGGTTGGTTCATTTATTTAATCGCTCGATTAAATTTGGTTCGAGTCGATTTAAGTGCTGTGACGTAGGCACATCAAACAATTATTTTGTTTTTCGATGTGCGATATTTGCTGGCTCATTGAAGTGATTTGATGCAAGTATAGATTGAAAGAAAGGTATTTTGGTTAAAAAAAAAAAAAAAAAGAAATATGGATAAATAAAAGTATCTAAACGTTTAATTCATTGACATCAATTTTAGTGATTGGTTTTAACAATTTAGATATTAACATTAAATTAGCGGTTGCTGAAAAAGATTTACTTTCCAATTGACTTATTGACAATAACGAGCGCCATCAAGCCTAAAGGCTTAAACCTGGATCTCCTATGCTAATGTACAGTGTTTTTGGCTGGGTGTCATACAATCAGAGATGACATACTGTGTCGCGTTAGAAATGAATAATTATAGAATATTTTAATAGAAATTGATAATTCTAAAGCCTGTTCTAATGTTTAAAAAGATTTATACGTGTTTATATTCTGAAATTATGAATTATAATGATAAATCCTTCCAAAAAACGAGCACTACCAACTTAAAGGTTTAAATCTGGATCTCCCATGCTAATGTTCAGTGTTTTTGGATGGATGTCAAACAATCAGCAATGGCACACTGTGTATGTTACAAAATGTTACTTCTAAATAAATTAATAATTCTAATGTATAAAAAATTTCTTTGCTTTTATATTATGAACTCATGAATTCTAATGATAAATCCTTTCCAAAAACGAGCACTACTAAGCCTACAAGCTTAAACCTGGATCTCCCATGCTAATATTCAATATTTTTGGATCGATGTCAAACAACCAGAGATGGCATACTATGCATTGTTACAAAATGTTACTTTCAAATAAATTAATACTAAAACCTGTTCAAATGTCTAACAAATTTATTTGCTTTTTTTTATTCTGAAATTATGAATTATGATGATAAATCCTTTCCAAAAACGAGCACTACCAAGCCTAAAGTCTTTAACCTGCATCTCGTTCAGTGTTTTTGGATCGATGTCAAACAATCAGCGATGACACACTGTATAGCGTTATAAATTGTTACTTCCAAATAAATTAATAATTCTGAAGCCTATTTTAATAAAAAAAAATTATGTTTTTGTATTCCGAAATCATGAATTATAATGATAAATTCTTTATAAAAATCTAATTCATTTCCCCGATGAAAAATAAAACTACCAATTTAAAAAATAATAAAAATAAATTTACCGCATTAAATCTTAAGTAGGAAGGAAAAATAAAATGTTCCAGTTACTTTGAAGCTAATCAGTCAACTGAAAAAACAATGATTTGTTGATTATTATTATTTTTTAATTCTCAATCTTAAAGACTGAGAAAAGTTAATCTTATGCCAAGTATATTTTTATTTCTTTATTACAGTAAATATTGATTTATATGCAAATTGCAAGAATATAAAATTGTAAATTAATTGAAAGCTATAGATCTACTTTTTTTAATTCATTATACTTATGCATAATTTAAAATCTCTTACTCAAAAAAATTAAAGTAAGTTTTAAAATACAAATAAAATATAAATAAATTTCTTTTTGTATCTCATTGTGCAAGCTTCCAGCTAAGCCACAATTAAAATTCCTACTATTGTAAATAATAATAATAATTGATAGAAAATTTTATTTGAATTTTAACTACTGAAAAATAAATAAATTTATGACTTGCTCTAAAAAATTCCAGTATATCTTAATGCCTAAAAACTTTTTTAGTTTCAAATTTTAACATCTGCCATAACAATATCGAAAAAAAATTTAAATATTATTGACTCGTAATTCACAAAGAATACGATAAAGAATAACACTAATTAAATTTTAAAATGCCTAGAAAAGGCATGTGATATACCAAGGTAGATGGAGACTTTATTTCATTATTACAAATAGTAAAAGTTGCGTTTTTGTAAGCATTTCATAAACAAATATGCTTTATTATCATAGTATTTAAAAATAATAAAATGAAATAGGAATTGACTATCAGCTGAACTTTTATAAAATATAAAATAACATTTGTAATTAATTCTCCAAAATACATATGTAGAGAATTAATGATATTTTAAATTAAAGCTTTAATAACTAGGAATTAAATTATTAAAAAGAATATTATGACAATAATTATATTGCAAGAATATTTTATAAGAATTTATAATATTACAAGTATTGTAACAAAAAGTGATTTAAATATTCTAAAAATGTTAGATATTTTCAAATACTTTCTGTTATTATTCTTAGAGCGTATTTTCATTGATTTCAGTAAGTTATTTTAAATACATTCAAATTATTAAATGTAATTTGTATCTTGTTTGCTATATTAACATCACAAAGCAAATGTTATTTTGCTTTTTTTTTTTTTTTTTTGGTTACACATTGCATTAAAAACAAGCGTTTGATATTATTTACAAATTTCATATATATATATATATATATATATATATAAACATATTATAGACATATATATCTCACGAATATTGTCACCAAATAGAGTTATGAGGAAAAGTTAAGGATAAATATCGAAATAAAAATTAAATAATATTTATATTTTGTTATCAGTGGTATATTTGACTGCAGTTCTTTATAAACTATTGTTATTACATAAATCTAATAAGTTTCCTCCATTTGTAAATTTTTTATGAATTATTAATGTATATTTGAATAATCACATTTATAATCAGTAATTTTATAATGTGAAAATACCTTTATTGTTTAATTTCCAAAATTAGAATCTTATTCAAGCTTTTTGTTACACATTTGTACAAATTTCTGGAATATCCATTAAAAAATAAAACTCTAACAAACAATTTCATTCATAAACAAAGTATCCAAGATTCATCAGTAATAAATAAAAAAAGAAGCTATATTTACAATCCGAGATTCATTTTCTAATGTCCCCACAGCTTCCACCATCCATAAAGAAAGAAAGAACCCTGCTTAAAATATCGTTAGCTCCACACCACATCCTGATGAGGGTGTTACTTAGGCCTACCTTTTGGAACAAAGGAAGAGAACATTTTGGGATCCTTTATTCCACCTTTCCCAGATTTATTTTCAAAGTTTTTAGAATCATAAGTGTTTGCGTTTCCGTTATTCTGTAGCGTCTTATTGACTTAATGGGACTCGAGCTTGAACACTATCATTAAGAAGAAAGAGGCACTACTGCTTTTGAGTGGTACTATATGGTTCTTTCTTCCTTTTTTTTTTATATGATGTTCTTTTTTTTTTTTTTTTTTTTTCCTCTGTTCGAACCACCCTCTTCAGCGAGTCGATTTAGTGCCTGTGTTCGTATAAGTGGAGTGAAAAGCTGTAATGGTTTTCACTTGAAACTGTTGGTTTGGTGAGAATTTCTTATCCTCCCCCGTGAAGTAATGGAAAATCATAATAGTCGCCTCGTTACATTGTAAGAAAGGGAGGGTGTGCTGTGTCTCGTTAGTGAATATGATCCATGAGCATCAGGAACAAGTTGACCGCTTCAGAAAATTTGATTCTCTTCAATTTTTTTCTTTGTCTTTGGGTCATGGCCACATAATTTACTTTGTCTCTTTCTGCCAAACATTAAGTCAAGGACTAAATTTCAGCAGTTTTCCTTTGTCTAATTTAATTCGAGATTCAGATTCAGTTCTTTGTCGTCGATGTTCTAAGTGAACCCTTGATGAGAATTTGATTTAGACGAAGATGAATCTTGAAATTGGTAGGGATATAATTGCTTAAAGCTCCAAATAATACGTTAAGTTGGTAATGATGAGTTTGGAAATATTCATAGATTTTAATAAAAATTTTGCATTTAAAATTTAAGGTTAACAATATTAATTTAATAATTCAGTTCTCGCCATATTTATTAGGAAGTATCTTTTATTTTAAATAAAATTATATAAGGTTGTCCTATTTTCTGTATATTCATTGTAATTTATTTGCTGTAATTCATTGTTTTCATATTATTGCTGTATATGCATTATAATTATTCTACATAATATAATTATTTACCACTTACAGGCTTCTTTGCCTCAATTTTACAAAGTATTCAGAATTGACATCGAATTCAATTAATTGGAGAAGAAGAATTGGGGAAAATTTAACTAAATGTAACTGAATTTCAGTTTTCTTTGTCTAATTTAATTCGAGTTGTGTTTCATTACCATCTTTGATCTAAGTGAGCCTTGATGAGAATTTGATTTAGACGAAGTTGAATCTTGAAATTGGAAGCCATATAATTGTTTAAAGCACAAAAACACGTATAAATCTGTAATGATGAGTTTATAAATATTCATAGAGTTTAATAAAGATTTTGGATTTAAAATTTAGGGTAAACAATAATAATTTAATAATTTAGTTTGCTCTATTAAGAGGGAGTATCATTGGGAAGTACGTATATTTATTAGGAATTAGTATACATACTTCCATAAATATACATAATTATTTATTTTAAATAAAATTATATAAAGTTTTTCTATTTGTGTTTTCAAATTATTGTTGTATATTCATTGTAATTATTCTGCATAATATAATTATTTACCATTTAAATACTTCTTTGTCTCAATTTTACAAAGTATTCAGAATTGACATCGAATTCAAGGAATTGGATAAGAGAAATTGGGAAAATGTAACTAAATTTAACTAAATGTAATGAAAATGCAACTGAATTTCAGTTTTCCTTTGTTTAATTTAATTTGACATGTGTTTCTTTGCCATCTTTGATCTAAGTGAGCCTTGATGAGAATTTGATTTAGACGAGGATGAATTTTGAAATTGGAAGCCATATAATTGTTTAAAGCACAAAAACTCGTATAAATCTGTAATGATGAGTTTATAAATATTCATAGATGTTAATAAAGATTTTGCATTTGAAATTTATGGTTAACAATAATAGCTTAATAATTAATTTGCTCTATATTTATTAAAAAGTATCTTTTCTTTAAGATTTTTCTATTTACTGTGTTTTCCTTGTGTATTTTTGTATATTCAGTGTAATTATTCTATATAATAGAATTATTTACCATTTAAAAGTTTGCACAATTTTACAAAGTATTCAGAATCAACAACAAATTCAAGGAATTGGTGAAAATGTCCTAGTTTCTTTTAATGCAATACTTACATTTAGTACTTTAACGTAATTTTATTAATAGTTAATAGATGTTTACATTTTCTATGACAGAAATTATGATAAAATGGAAGCAAAGATCCATTGTCCGGGAAATTGTGATGAAAGTGAGGATTCCAAAAATCAGTTTTGAAAAATATATAAATAAAATATTAATATTCTTTTTGAAATAAGTAATCAACCTAATATTTTTTACTCATTATTATGCATAAAAAAGAACTAAATTTAGAACTTAAATGTTTCTGGTTTCCCTATGGTATGAAATATATATATATAATATTTATTATCATTATATAAAAGTCTAATGTTCATCTTAAGAGACGATCTACTAGGTCATTATATTTATTCTTCTCGATTCTCTCCTGAACCTTACATTAGGGTCTAAGACTATATCTGTGAGATATCTTTATTTTATATCATAACATATTCATTATTATTATCATGATTAATATGCCTTATTATTAAGCATCAAACTCCAATGGCTAACGACTATGGAACAGAGACATTATGGCTGATAAATTACAGAGTACTTCACGAAATATGAAAAAACAGGATTATTCAATACATTAGAAGAGATATCAAAGAATTAAATCATCAATGATACAATTGGAAATCTTGAATTGTTTTTTGAATTATTCATATGGTGTGGGTGATGCTCACCTTATAAATATTCAACTGGCATAGTTTTTGTGACATCTGAATCTTTTTGTCTTTCAAAGGACAGTAGAAAAGCGATACTCAACGAGTATGAATAATTTATTTTACATTTAAATCATTTTGTATTTTAAATCTGTATCTTCAGATTATTTGACATGCAAATTATTTTGTCTTTCAATACATAATCCTAAAGCATGTTCAACAAATCGTTTGATTACAAGAAAATTAGAAATTTTTTACAATTTATAATCTTGCAAGAGATAGCACAGATTAAATAAGGGACAAATATGTTGAATGAAAAGCAAAATGTGATATTAAGCAACTACGGCGTTAACAATTACTTTTAAGATATTTTCCCCTTAGATAAACATTTTTCATTTTTTAAATAAAATGCTTATTGATATATTTTTTTTTTTTTTTAAGAGTAACCTTTATTGGAAATTATCCATCTCCCCGTACGTATAGTTTCTCTTATATCTTAAAAGCAATATTATACTAAACGTATGTCTGAATATGTGTATATTTTGCAGAATATCTTAGCCATTTGGCATTTTAAACTGCAATTTAAAGTAAACGCACTATTTATTTCAATCTAGAAATATATGTTTGCTATCTTTTGTTTTAAACTATAGTCAAAGATCATTACTGAAGAATTTATTTCCCATATAATGGGCATAATTTCTTTGTCAAATGACATTATGTATTTTGAACCATAGTAAAAATACGATATTCAATATTTTAGAGGTTACTTGGAGTGAAATGATAGTTTTAACTAAGCATAAATGTCTCATTTTTATGCTTATAATGAAGTAGTTAATAATAAGCAATACCTTCATTTTTTTATTTAGTTATTTAATATTATTTGTGTTTTAATCCATTTTGCTTTCAAACCATAGTTGAAAAGTAATACTATACAGATGCTATTTAAATGCAAACGTTATCGTTAAAAACCTTAAATATCTCAATTTATGAATAAAAATGAACTTAAAAAAATCACAAAAGATGCCCTCTCTATTCTTTGATATCTGAATTTTTATCTCTTTAAATCACAAACTAAAAGCAATATTTATCAATGATTTTCCTCGTTCCTTTGACATCAGTATATTTTTGCTTTTTAATTCATAATTACAACGATTACTCTTCTTGATTCATGGTTTAAAACCAATGCTCTAAACTCTTTTCAGATTTAATTTGTCTCACATTAGAATCTTTTTATCTTTAGGAAACCAATACTTAAATAATAAAGAAATGATCTTCTGATCTATATTTGCGTAATTTATTTGACTATAAATCTTTTAAATCATAATCCAAAAGCAATACTGCAACAAATGATCTCCCTTTACATATAGATCGTTTCGTCGGCATCCGGGTATTTGTATTTAATTCATAATTCAAAAACAATGTCCTCACAAAAAATCTCTTGTGCATATTTTGTTTTACATCTGAATTTTTGTCTCTTATTTTAAAAATAATGCACCAGCTTTTAATTTTTTCCATATCAAAATCTTTTTATTTTTCTAAAGTCAATACAAAACAATTTCCAGTAATAATTTCTTTACAAATATTCTCTTTCAGCATGTGCATAGTTTATTTTCACATTTGAATCTTTGTTTATTATTTTAAAATCAATTTGGGCAGTTTTAAATTCCTTCCACATCAGAATCTTTTTGTTTTCTACAATCGATACAAAAAGCAATTATTTCCTGAACAATCAGTACATACTTTTTTTGATGATCTTCAGATCTGAATCTTTGTCTCTTGGCTCTTAGTTTAAAACAAATGCTCTAAACAACTGTTTTCAGTTTTTGATTTGTTTCACATCCGAATCTTATTTTTTCTTTAAGAAACCAATACAAAGAAATTATATTCTGATCTGTATTTGCATAATTTCTTTGACTATGAATCTTCTTAAATCATAATCCAAAACCAATCTCTACAAATGATCTCCCTCTAAATAGTTATATATCCTTTGTCGATATTTGTATATATATTTACAATTCATAATTCAAAAACAATTTTCTCCTGAATAATCTTTTTCAACATGTGCATTGTTTATTTCACATCTGAATCTTATTAGAATCTCTTATTTGAAAACCAATGCTCCAGTTTTAAATTCCTTTCACATCAGAATCTTTTTGTTTTTCTAAAATCGATGCAAAAAACAATTATTACCTCACTATCTTTACATACTTTCTTTGATGATCTGAATTTTATTTTTTATGTCTTTTCAAACCACAATCCAAAAGCTCCAACAAATGATCTCTGTATGAACAGCAGATGGCCTAGTGCGGACAGTTTCCCTTATTTCCGGTGCACCTCGCATTTGACAGGGAGTCTCCCCCCTGAAGGCGAGTGAGGGGTCAGAGTTCGAGTCCACGGATCATCAACTCAGTAGCACATGCTCACCGATCGCTTAAGCACCACTGCTGGTTTTTGTTTTTTTACCATTCTCTCTATATGGGAGAGGTTTTTTTTCTTCTTTTTTTTTTTTTGTATCTCCGCCAGCAGTTCGCCATGTATTTGTGACTAGGTTGAGTAAGTGCTATTACTTAGCTGTAAAGACGGGGTACGGATGAAATGGAAAACAAACGTTGCTTGAAACGGATCCTTCGTGGAAAATTACATATCATTTGGGCATTAAGAGAAACTCGCGTTTATTGTATTGTTGTTTATGGTGTGCTCATTTCCCACAGACACGCTAAAGCTATACGGAAGAGTTCCGTGTGACGAAGATTTTTTGGCTTGCGACTTAAGTGCTCTTTTGTCGGAAAATTAGAAATCTTTTCTGGCATCCATAACTTAGAGATAAAATATTTGTCTTAAATTACCATTGTTGAAAAACATATATAACAAATTACTAGAATCCTCATAGTAAAGTCTTATTTTAATATTTGCGGAATTTAAGACTAAACCATTACGCAAAAACTAATGTGCATTATTTTTAATTAGAATCTCAAAAGTTACACATTCGGCCAGTGGCCAATTGGCTAGTTCTCTCTTTCATACCACAAACTTCGTACCTTGCCTGTAGCATGGATGTTTGTAAGTCGTTCGGAATCCACGTTAAACTGTAGGGCCCGGTCTAATTAGCCTAAAATGTACAAAAAATGACCGTAGAGAGACAAACCAAACACTATACCCTCTCAGTCGGTATAAGTATCTTTATAAATATTTTTCTTAAAAGTAACAATACATGAAAATAGTTACTATAGCTTAAGTTTTAAGTATTTTATTTTGCTGATTTTCATTGTTACTTACAACTGATAAATAATTACATTGATCTGATAAATAATTAAATTTAAGCAATCAATACAATTCTTTATAATAAATTGAGCAATAATAAGATAAGTTATTTAAAGCATTTTCTGTAGAATAAAATTTAACTGTTGTAAATTTTTGAACAAAAAACAATTATATGAATTTTTAATTATATTGACTTCAACATAATCTAAAGACAATTGGATTTAAAAGAAATACGCTATATTTACAATGAAATTATCTTAGACGGTCTTCCAAATATTATTGATATCAACCATCATTATATTTATATTATTGATATATTATATTATTGATATATTATAATATATTATTGATATCAAACATCATTATTATCAACCATCATTTTATTTATCTAAAATATATGAGAATGATTTTTGTACTTTTACTAATAAAATTATTTCTGAACTGATTGGTAAAATATAAATGTTAAAATTCTTAATTCTAAAGTTTCAATAACAGTTTTAATTCAAACCAAACTTAATTAATCTCTCTAATGTCATTTTTTGCACATTTTAGGCTAATTAGCTTACCTAGAGTTTAACGTGGATTCCAACCATTAATAAACGTCCCTGGCGCCGGCAGGATTCAAATCTGAAGCCTGTTGTACCAAAGGCCTGAACTCTAGACAATTGACCATCAGAACTAAACTTATTTAATTGGGATATTACAGATTAGGTCTTTTGTTGCGAACAGGTACAGTTTTGTACCTTATTTCTCATTATCATCATTATCTATCAACATTAGTCAACATTATTTATCATGGATTCTTTTCTTATGAAATGCTTCATTGATGAATGTAACAGTGCTTAAATAAACAGAAATTTTATTTGTAAAATAACAAGACCGTTATTTTTAGTTGACCACCACTTAATAGAAGAAAGCAACAACTTAAATTGAACAAACAAAATTACTCCAAACCACCCAGTTATTAGTTACACTCCACTTCCATTTAAGTCAAGAGGGTGGGTTTTTGGAGTACTGGCTTTATCTGCCTAATTTTCTACAATTACTTTGAAACTTACTTGGACTTTTAGCATCATCTGAAGCGTGTTTCCTGGGGTTTTTCTTTTTTTTTAAAAAAGAACTTTTATTTTTGATGTCGTAACCTTCTCTTGAACTAAAAATAATTAGGTCTTCCAAGCTACTGTAACAGAAGTAAGTGCACGTAATTGTTGAATATTTGTAATGGACCATTGAGTTCCCATTGAGTTAGTAAAGTAGTTTATTGACAAAATAGTTTAACTTGTTTTGTTGGGTGGGAGGGGGCGTGATTTTAGGATTGTGCATGGTAACTAACGTGATTTTTCTTATGGGAATTTTAGATCTCTAACAGCGTATGACTGCGGAACTGTGTGTAGTAAGAAATTAGTGATAATTTCAGAAAATTCGTTGAGATACTCAAATTTCAAGTATAATAACGCAGTATTTGACAAATAATTGGGCTAGTACTTCTTTATTTGAAATAAAATCCTTGAAATGACGCAAAGAGAAAAAAAAATAAACCATTAAATCAATATAAAAAAATATACATGCAAAATACTACATTGAATTTAAATATATTTTTTCACTTTAGTTTTATACACTGTTTGAATAAATTACAGATTCATTAAATTAACTAAAAGGAAAAAATCTTTAGTTATTATTTGATTAAATAAACACAATACTGAAGGTGTTTTCGTTCAATAAATCTATATTCCTTTTTTAAAAAAGCAAAAGATCTAATAAATATATTTTAATCAATAAGATAGCATTATTTTATGTGCTTTTTAAGTTTTATATTTTCTCTTTAAGTTGCTTATGTGGTTTTATATACATCTTTTTTTTAAATTTATTAATTTCATGAAATTTTATTTTATACGATATCAAGGCAAATTATGAATATAATCGTCTTACCTTTGTGTTATTAATAATAACATACATTTAATTAGAAAAATTATTTTTATAATTATACTTGATCATTGAATATATATACTAAATTAATAAATCACAATAATTTTGATATGAAATTGATTAAAGAACAAAATGAATAAGCAAAATATTATAGTAAAAAATAAATTCGTCATTAAAATAAAATACGGCAAAAAATCTATTTTAAAATCCTTATAAATTCATCGAATTAGGAAATTTACTGTTATTTTTTAAAAAACAATCAGTCCATAATTTTTTTTATTTATATGAAAAATTCAATTTTTTAAAAGAATATAAAATAATTTTTTTTTTCAATATTAAATCATAAACCGATTTTTCCTAAAGCTTCTCTCTAATCTTTTACCACAATGGGTCATTTAGACACATAAAATCAATGAAATCCAGCTTTAAATGGGCTAAAACAGATACTGTTTGTCATCCGAGCGTTGTTACAGATCATTTATCAGCAAATGGTCCGTTTTGTATGGCCAAGAAGGACAACAGCGAATAAGTTTAATTCATCCACTCTTCTTCACAACTGTCTTGGAGGAATAATATTGATAAAAAAATGTTTACATCTATCTTCAATGGAGATATAATAAAAATAATGGAATTTTTATTGTCAAGACATGATGCGAATTTGTTTATGTGCAAATCAAAGTCAGTGGCGCATGACATGTTTATTACAGGTGTTCATACTTTAGCAATAACTCAATGTCATTGTGGTTTATTTCAATAATTTGCAACATGAAGTATATATTTATGGAGTAAAATAGCTGTAAGGGAAATCCTTAAAAAATCAGAAGTTTACAAGCGTCTTTCAAAACAGAAATATGCCATTGATGAAGTCATCAAACCATTGACAGGTCATTCCTGTAGGATTATATCGAAATATTTAAATTAACTAGTTGTAAATATTTCATCAGATCAACTGATATCAGTAAATCAATAGATTGAATGCATTGACTATAATCAATGTAGAACGAAGCAAGTAATCAATTTTATCTCATCTTTCATGGATTAAGGTAGTGTGCTGTACATCTTTCTGTATTGCTTTATTTTTAATGAAATATTTCTAAGTTATGACTAAGTAAAAACAGTAAGAGTCAAGTCAAGAGTAATTGATTCTTGAAGCATAATTGTTTTAAATCAATATTAAGTTGTTTTTGTATTGCCTGTCCATGAATTGCACAACTTAATTGAGTTTCTATTTCAAGATTTTTAAAGTAGTTAAGAAAACATTATGTACATATAATTCCAGTGGGATTCTTAATAAACATGTTACCAAATATGATGCATAATGTTTTATTATAATAGGAATTTCTAAATGTATTTTATAAATGTAAACTTGTATAATTTCTTACGTAATAACATTATTATGGTCCATGTTTTGAGCATATAGAACATTTTTGGTTTGTGTATTTGTGAAATATTATTAACGTCGTTTTACGAATAATTTAAATAATTCAGAATGAACTTTAATTTATGTCACACTTTCTCCATTTCTAATAACTTACAACGCCTTAATAATTATAGAAGAAGTAGCATAATAGCATTACGAAAAATTAGTAAACGTCAATAAAAAGTAGAGGTGCATATTGTAAGATGCTTATGGAAAAAACTTTTGTTGAGACAACAGCGTGAATTATTAGCAAAGGTGGAATATAATACATATATATATATGTTCTATTCCACCTTTGGTAAAAATTCTGGCTATTGTTTCAACTAAAGGTGTGTATGTGTGATTAATAATATATGATTAATCATTTCTTTGAAGAAATTTATTTAATTTTTTGTTTTACATACTATTTGTGAACTGTATATTATATCTCAATACCATTCATAATCCATAACTAAACTAATACTTTAGTTTTAATCTCACGATGTTTAACTAAAAAATTAATCAGACGATCTGAAAATTCACAAATCCATATATATTGACGAATCCAGAATTAAAACAAGCAGCAAAATCGCGTGACACGGCCAGAGCGGGGTAGCAACACCCCCCTCTGCTACACATTACAATATCTCCCCCCACTAAAGAGATGAGCAAAATCTTGTTGATACCTGCGTGGAGCGATCCTCCCTCCTGCAGTGTGTCATCATCAGTAATGTCTCAATCTGGAGCCCTCACGCCTCAGTACATGCCAATCGCGCATATCCATCATCCTAATACAGCGTGTCATGCCTAATTAGGCAGAACTGGCGAATTATGGAAACAGCGCAAGTGTTTAGGAGGGACGAGTTGATAAAAATCACGCCAACTAGGATATCTCCCCCCTTCATCCTTGTGGAGGGGGAGTGTTCCTAATATAGACAAGTAACATATGTGAGAATTTTCCATTTGGTAACAATTTAGAGATTTGCTGGTTATGAATTGCCAGAACAGTATACAATTGCGTGTATGCAGTAAACGTGTTGGAGAAATTTTGGGATTTAAAATTAATTTTCAGATAAATAGAAAATGCTTCTATTCTCCAAATTTTGTAGTCATAATACTTATAAAATTTCGAGCTTATATAAATAATCTCCTTTTGAACTCATGTAACTTAAAATTCTACAAAGTGTAATGTTAAATGTTATGGTCCTTAAATAAAAAAAGTTATGTGGAAAAAGTGATAATTTAGTATCTCCATTTCTTATAAAACTTTAAAATAAATGCCATACTTAAATGTTGTTTATCTCTCAGTTATTATAAAAAAAGATTTTATAGATGGCTATTATTTAAGACGTAATCTTAATTATATTTGCTTAAATTTCCATTAAATGAACAGTTCCTAGAACTGTGTTCTACCTTGATTAAAAAAAAATTTTTTTAATGCCTTCTAACTACACTTTTCATGGATTTGGAGAAGACGTCAGGTAATAATAGTCCAGAAATTTTAAATTATGTGTTGCTTATCTTTATTATTTAGTTTATAACACATTTACCATTATTCGTAAGATTGAATTTAGATTTTTTTTTTTCAAATGAAGATTATCTTAAAGCTGAAAAAATACATATTTTGTAAGCTGAAGATTATATTCAGATCCTTCAAATATAAGTTTTCTCCGATAAACCGAATAAATATATTCTTGTTATTATTTGATTGGTGTGAATGGATGCTATTTTAAAAATGCCAAAGCAGTATTGTATTTTTATCCGCTGTTACCTAAAGACATCACAGCTTTTGGATTACTGAACTGAATGTAAGAAATAGGGAATTTAAACTCGACCCTCAGATTAACATAAGCAATGTTTATTTTTTGTATTCACAATTTTCTAATAATTTTCATAATTTATCTACAAAAAATATAAGTAAATGATTACAATAATATTCGAAAACATATAATATTTGCTTAACATTCAAATATCTAAAATAAACATTTAGATTTAGTCACCAGCTTTTAAATAACATTTTAGTGAATTCTTAAAAAATTTCGTGTGAAATTAAAAAAAAAAAAAAAAAAAGCTATAGAAAATCACAACAATAGTTTAATGCAAATAAATTATTATTTTAATTAATAAAAATTATTTATACATTAAGTGAAATTTGTCTATTGAATACGACTGTCTTTGGCTTCAGCTATAATGTTTCAACAAATGGTAAAGAATTTTATTTGAAGTTTATTAGATACATTGTTAGCATGCCATAAGGCGAGTATGTGCCATACTAAAATATACAAGCCTGCATAAAACTTTTCAAAAACTTTTAACAGACAATTTACATTCTATAAAGAAAGCGATGCATCATATTCAATATCGTTTCTTAAGATTTATTGGATACTTTCCCCAAAAGACCTTGGCCCTAGCCTCTTTTTTTTTGTAAAACGTAAAAACAATTTTCTCCAAACCGGAACTTGCCTACCTTGTTCTTCAATTTACGGTTTTCAATAGCAATGGCCGGCGGAATTAATAACTTGCGTCAGGCCAAATAACACTTCCCAAAATACTTCTCGCCCGGGCTTTGCAAACTCAATCAGCAAGAGATGGGCCGATGCGAGCGATGCTATCTCACGTGCCAAATTCACCACTCTATATACATCAAAGCTGGCAGACTCAATGAAGACATCTGTGTAGGGGCGTTCCGCGTACGTCACTGCTCGGCACGGTCAATATATTAGCAAAAATATTATATGAAAGGATCGAGAAACAGACAGGGAGAGAGTTGGGGAGGGTAGAATATTTTTGCGCGTTCACGCTTCCAGCTCACCCCCCACCGAAAAGAGAGGGAAGCATTCAGTCACTCACTCACGCACGCGAAAATCACGAATGCAGAAGAGTTTGGTCATCGAAAGTTCTCCCCCCTTGTAGCACTGCTTTTCCACCATGTGTATTGTTCTCCGTCGGTGTTTTTTTTTTTTTTTTTTTTAATTTCAAGCCAAGCTAGAAGAGGGGTTGCTAAGTTTGGCGTGGTTGCTCACATTAGAAGAAATGAGACTGTGATATATTTATATTCTTGTGTTGTTATAGCTGCGAGATGTAGAATTTAAGTTGTTTAGGATAGGTTAACAATTAAAATACTCTTGAAATTACAGTGGTAATCAAACGCTTTGTATCACATTGATATACCAATCCCAAATGCTGCACCATTCTATGATACTATGTGGTACCATTCTATGATACTATGTGGCACCATTCTATGATATTATGTAGCAGCATTCTATGATATTATGTGGCACCATTCTATGATTCCATGTGACACCATTCTCTGATTCAATGCTGCACCATTCTATGATTCTATGCTGTACTAACTCTGATATTTTCTATATCAGAATTGGTATAATAAACTTGTATTGTATACGAATTTTTACGATTTTGATGATTTCCAATATTTAACTTATTTGTGGGTTCAAATATTTAATTTGTAATACTTAAATAATTTGTAGTATCATACACACCAATTATCATTCTACAGTGTACACACTCGTTAAAGCTTCCTCATTATCATTTATCAATATTAAAAAAGGAATTTGATTGGTAAATGATTTTGTAATAAATATAAGTTAACGAGCTTTAAATTATGCAATTTTAGATATACATTTTTAAACCACTGTTAACACTTTAATGTAATTTACATATTTGAGTAGCTGAGAAATTTGTTAGTATGAAAAATTTGAATAGCATCATTTGAGAGTGAAATTTGATTAAAATGTTTGAATAGCTGAAATAAAAAAAAAATGAAATAGCTGAAAAAGTGACATAAGATAGTAATATGTCCAAAGAGAAAAGAATTATGATCCAAAGACAGTCAAGTATTGTAAAAAATGAAAAAATATAGTAAAAAAATAATGACAAAAAAAGGATGAAAAATTTCAAGTCCTTACTGGTATAAGGAATATTATTTATTAATTTAAATGGTTTAGAAAGAAATATTTAAAAGTGAAAAGCATCATTTAGTTAATTTGGCAACATTTTATTTATTTATTATTTATTTATTTATTTTTTTGTGGAACTTTGGTACCTTTGAATATTAGCATATTTTTTTTTTAAACAACTGAAGGAAAGATAATGAAGAAAAAGATTAAAATTAATTTTCTTTTTCTTTCTTTCAACCTAAATTAGAATCGAATACACCTTTGTAAGTATTGTATTAATCACAAATGCTATTAATATCGGTATTACAGAAACCCTTTAATAAAACATCAACATATTATTTTCTGTTTGTATTGAAATTTTTACCTACTTTCAAAAAAAAAAAATTTTCCAATTTTACTTTTTAAAGTTCTGCATGTGCATCAAGATTA
Organism: Caerostris darwini; assembly: GCA_021605075.1. Lineage (NCBI taxonomy): Eukaryota > Metazoa > Arthropoda > Arachnida > Araneae > Araneidae > Caerostris > Caerostris darwini. The sequence goes on along the minus strand of BPLQ01011078.1, from coordinate 902,742 downwards.
AAACACTGTAATACATAAAAGATACCTTGTACATCATGTCGAATACATGCCAGTGACTACATACATACCATTAAAAAAGCATAACTCAAAACTACAAACACTGAACTGTCCCTTTAACATTTCAGTACCATCAATTAACAAACTTCTTGAAAGAAAATGAATATATTTCTTAGATGCACGGGATGCATTTGGCGGGAAAAAATCAATGCTTCTTCCGCGGGTAACCCTAACCGCGCAAGGAGGGTCATGTGATCTCATAGAGTGGGAGAGGTTCAACCACTAATTGCATTCCCGGGTAAAAACCGCTAAATCTCGACCAACCTTGTTCCTGAGCAGGGGGTTGCCCTTAATCACACTTGAGGGGCGCGCCTTCCAACCGGTGATGAATCGAAAGGTGTGACATAATTAATTAACCTATCAGGATCCCCCTAACAAAGACATTTAGTTAGGACACCTTGCGTCCTCCCCTCCCCCCATCTCTTAATCATTTATTTGTGGAGAGTGTAAAAAGGTATTTAGGAAGACTTCATTTTTCTTTCTGATGTTTTCATTTTTGTTGCGAGCAGCTGTTGAATTTGGTGGGATTAGTGAGTGTTAGGATCACTGTCTGTCTGATGGGTTCGTAGTTAATTGTGATTTAATTTTCGCAATCAGTGTTTGTTATTTTGTTTTGTGCTAAGCTAAGCTTTTACAAGATATTCAATTGAAAGGTAAACATCCGGTTTAATAGCGGAAATGGGTGAATCGATTAATTGTTACGGGTGCTAGTCTGACATACGCAGTATAAAGTGAATTTTGTTAAAATTCAAAGTCAAAAAAAAGTTACAAGTCCTATTGTATTCGGTGGAATTAGTGTTAGGATCACTGTCTGATGGGTTCGTGGTTAATTGTGATTTAATTTTCGCAATCAGTGTTTGTTATTTTTGATTTGGTGTTTAGCTTTATAGAGTTATTTATTTTTATGGCGTTGTTTTACAAGATATTCAATTGCAAGGTAAACATCCGCTTTGAAGACGGAAATGGATAAATAGATTAATTATTAAGGCTACTTGTTGGCATACTCAGAACAAAGTGAATTTTGTTCAAAGTCAAAGTCAAAAAAAAAGTTACAAGTCCTGTTGAATTTGGTGGGATTAGTGTTAGGATCACTGTCTGATGGGTTCGTAGTTAATTGTGATTTAATTTTCGTAATCAGTGTTTGTTATTTTGTTTTGTGCTAAGCTAGGTTTTACATGATATTCAATTGAAAGGTAAACATCCGGTTTAATAGCGGAAATGGGTGAATCGATTAATTGTTAGGGGTACTAATCTGACATACGCAGTATAAAGTGAATTTTGTTAAAATTCAAAGTCAAAAAAAAGTTACAAATCCTATTGTATTTGGTGGAATTAGTGTTAGGATCACTGTCTGATGGGTTCGTGGTTGTGATTTAATTTTCGCAATCAGTGTTTGTTATTTTTGTTTTAGTGTTTAGCTACGGTTGTTTATTTTTACATCGTTGTTTTACAAGATATTCAATGGAATGGTAAACATCCGGTTTAAAGTCGGAAATGGATGAATCGATTAATTGTTAGGGGTGCTAGTCAGGCATACACAGTACGAAGTGAATTTTGTTAAAAGTCCTGCTGAATTTGGTGGAATTAGTGTTAGGATCACTGTCTAATGTGATCGTAGTTAATTGTGATTTAATTTTCGCAATCAGTGTTTGTCATTTTTGTTTTGGGCTAAACTAGGTTTTACAAGATATTCAATTGAAAGGTAAACATCCGGTTTAAAGCCGGAAATGGATGAATCGATTAATTATTAGGGGTTCTAGTCAGGCATACGCAGTACGAAGTGAATTTTGTTAAAAGTCATGTTGAATTTGGTGGGATTATTGTTAGGATTACTGTCTGATGGGTTCGTAGTTAATCGTGATTTAATTTTTTGTAATATATAAATTTAATTAGGTTATATGATCACTTTCCTATCTTATGATCCAAATTTAAATGAACTTTGAACTGGTATTAATATGCAGTTGATTATTTTATTAATTACTATTTATTATTATTTATCTATTATTTACACATAAATTTGTAACGTTTACCATCAGAACTTCAAAAAAAAATTTCTTAAAATAAATTTAAAAAAAAAAATTGAAACGCAGCGATCACCAGATGGCGCCAAACACAAAACAAGTTTATTTTATTTTATTTATTTATTTTTTTAAAAAATAAATAACGATATATTTTTCGAGATTTTCGACTACACATCAGATAAAAGAATAATAAATTCAAGGCGGAATATTAACACCAATGTTATAATTTTTAAAAATATGTTTACATATACATGCACACACACATATATTCTTTTTTTATCTGTACAAATAGCTTTAATACAACGTGTTAAACCGTTCTTCTAATAACTGTTTGGAATCTATTTGCATAGGATTGCTATTTTAAAGCGAGAAAGCAATGTATATTGGCAGCTTTAAACTATTTTGAAACCTTCTTCCTTATATGTCATAGTTCCATGCCATACAGATTTACTTAAAGAATAATTTTTTACCTGTCTTCAAATCACTATTACTTTGTTTTAGTATTATCCAAGTTGCATTATTTTAAATATTTAGTTTTTAATGTCAGTTTTAGTTATGTCATCTTATTTATCCCTTTCCTCTAAACATTTTTTGTGAAGATAATAAAAAAAAATTTAGGAGGTTTCATTTTTCTTTACAATTACTTCATTTCATATGTCCTGATGGTGACATTGATGGAACTATTGTTAAATTCACAGTGGGATATGCTCGATCTGGTATTTACAATGAATTGTGAATTAATTTTCGGTATCAGCATTTGTTTTGTTTAGGAGTTTATCCAATATAAATTATTTTGAGTAGTTAGTTATATGATACATAAATTGGAAAAAGGCTACTTGATTTTTATTTAAATTAAAACATTTTTAATAAACCAGATAGTTAAAAATTTTAAATGCATTTCCCTATGCTTCATTATTGATTTTTTTATTATTATTTTTAAGCCCAAAAAATTTTTAAAAAAAATGAAATTTTGCGGATAAAATTTTTAAAACAAATATTTTACAGTTTTATAAGAAACGCTGACAGCTTTCAAAAACTTTTAAAAATCTGCACATTTGATGTTATTTTGGTAAAATAGGTTAACAAGCAAGATCTTATTGATATTTTAGGATATTTGTTTTTACTTAAATGTTTAAAATGACAACTGTTTACAATTAAAAGTAAAAGTTGTATTTACATTATGAGGGGGATTTATCGTTAAAATAAGGTATTCTTTTTAGCATTTACAAAAAATTAATTATTAAGTTAATGTTCAGTTCAAGAAAATGCAACATTACAAATATATATATATATATATTAATTATATATATATATATATATCTATGCATAGTTAATGTTTTACCATATTAAATAAAATATGCTAAAATATCAAATATGTTAAAAATGACAACTGATTACAATTAAAAGTTAAATTGTACTTACGTTATGAGTGGATTTTATCGTTAAAACGTGGTATTATTGTTAGTTTGTATTTACAAAAATTTAATTAAGTTTTAAGTTAATGTTTAATTAAAAAAAATGTAACATTGTAAAAAATATAAAACACTTTACTGATTTTTATATCATTCCTATATTGGTTAATATATTATAATATAAATGTAACAAACTAAACAGTTCTTCTAATGCCTTTTTTAAATTTTTACATCAAAAGAATGTAAAAATTTAAAAAGGCATTAGAAGAACTTTAAAAATAAGAACTTTAATAGTTTATGAATTCTTAAAAATATGTAACTTATTTACTTTCGTAAAAATGTTTTCATTTCTTCATATTTATAAGATGTATCAATATTTGCAGGTGTGGTTCCAAAACCGCAGAGCAAAGTGGCGCAAGAAGGAAAACACAAAGAAAGGTCCCGGGAGGCCCGCCCACAACGCCCATCCCCAGACGTGCTCGGGGATCCCATCCCACCGGAAGAAATCGAGAAACGGGATCGGGATCGCCGGGAAAAGAAACTCAGGAAACAGCTAGAGAGGCAGACGAAGCGGCTGCAGCAAGCGAAAGTGAAGCCCGGAGTCAACGTGGCAAGCTTGAGGTGAGGGATCAATATGTAAAAATTAAAAATATTCTTATTGGTATATTCGAAAAGTTACCACGAAGATTGGAACTTTAATAGTCGTATCATTTGTTCTAGAATGAAAGTTCTATATTTTTGTTGTTCTATGAATTCCTTTGCCAGTAAACTTAAAGATGTATACCACTTCCAAATTTTTGGCTACACTTGATAAAATTACAAAATAGGTATCTTATAGGTTGTATATATGTTCTAGAATAAAGGTTCTATACTTTTTGTTGTTTGCCAGTAAAGATAAGGATGTATATCTCTAAAATTGTTAATTACACGAGATAAAATTACAAAATAAATCGGTCATATTAAAATAGATCATGATAAAGAATATCATATAATATATATATATACTGCATAATGGAGACTTGTAATATTACAGTAATTAAAAATAACAACTGTGGCTATTTTTCTAGATTCTGTCCCCAATTTTTTTTTCTACTGGTAATAACAGGCACACGTGTTATTTACTACATAAATTTATAAAAAAGAGCAGATTTAATTAGGAATTAGTGAACGTATTATTAGAATCTCATCCAAGTTCAGGGATCTTTCATTAAGAAGCCTTTATTCATTTAAATTCATAATGTAAACATTATGAAAATGAATTCATGCTACACCCAGAATTCTAATTTTCCAAGCATTAACACATGCAGTGAAGAAAAGGTATACCCGAGAAAGTTTTAAAACACAAAACGAAGATTGGAACTTTAATAACAGCACCTATGTTCTAGAATGAAGATTCTATACTTTTTGTTGTTTGCCAGTAATGCTAAATATATACACTGAAGTGACAAAAGTCATGGGATACCTCTTAATATCGTATCGGCCCTCCTTTCGCCCGGCGAAGTGCAGCAACTCGGCGTGGCATGGACTCAACAAGTCGTTGGAAGTCTTCTGCAGGAATATTGAGCCATGCTGTCTCGATAGACGTCCATAATTTAGAAAGCGTTGATGGAGCAGGATTTTGGGCACGAACAGACCTCTCGATGATGTCCCATAAATGCTCGATGGGATTCATGTCGGGCGATCTAGGTGGCCAGATCATTCGTTGGAATTGTCCAGAATGTTCTTCAAACCAATCGCGAACAGTTGTGGCCCGGTGACATGGCGCATTGTCATCCATAAAAATCCCATCGTTGTTTGGGTACATGAAGTCCATGAATGGCTGCAAGTGATCTTCAAGTAGCTGAACATAAGCATTTCCAGTCAATGTTCGGTCCAGTCGCACCAGAGGACCAAGTCCATGCCATGAAAAAACAGCCACACCAGTACGGAGCCACCACCAGCTTGAACAGTGCCTTGCTGACAGTTTGGGTCCATGGCTTCGTGCGGTCTGCGCCACACTCGAACCCTACCATCAGCTCTTACCAACTGAAATCGTGACTCATCGGACCAGGCCACGGTTTTCCATTCATCTAGGAACCAACCGATATGCTCACGTGCCCACGAGAGTCGCTGCAAGCGATGTCGTTCTGTCAGTAAAGGCACTCGAGTCGGTCTTCTGCTGGAATAGCCCAAGAAAGCCAAATTTCTCCGCACAGTTCTAACAGACAAGTCCCTTGTACGTCCCACATTGATTTCTGCGGTTATTTGACGCAGTGTTGCTTGTCTGTTAGAATTTAGGACTCTTTGCAGACGTCGCCGGTCTCGGTCGTTAAGTGCAGGCGGTCGACCACTGCGCTGTCCATGGTGGGACATTATGCCTGAAATTTCATACTCTCGCTCACTCTTGACACAGTGGATCTGGGAATGTTGAATTCCCTAACGATTTCCGAAATGGCATGATCCATGCGTCTAGCTCCAACTAACATTCCACGTTCAAAGTCTGTTAATTCCCGTCGTGCGGTCATCATCACGTCAAAACCTCTTCACATGAATAACTTGAACAGAAATGAAAGCTCTGCGAAAGCACTGCGCATTTATACCTGTTCTACGCGATGCTACTGCCATCTGAAAATTTGCATATTGCTATCCCATGACTTTTGTCACTTCAGTGTATACCTCTTCAAAATTTTTAACTACACGAGATAAATTACAAAATATGTCAGTTATAGTAAAATAGGTCGCTATAAAGACTATCATATTATATATATGCTATATAAGGGAGACTTATAATAATGCAGCCATTAAAAATGACAATGGTAGCTATTTTTCTAGATAATGTACAAACAATTTTTTTTCTACTGGAGATAACAGATACAATTGTTATTTATCACATACATTCATAACAAAGTGTAGATTTAATTAAGAGTTAGTGAACGTGTATTCGATTCTCCTCCAAGTTCAGGGATCTTTCATTAAGAGGTCATTACTCAAAAGACATTATGAAATAAAATTCATGCTACACCTTAGTAACATAACCACATCATAATTCTAATTTTCCAAGCATTGACATATGTAATGAAGAGATTTGTCATCCGATATGTTATTTCATCCAACTATCAACACAACCTGGGAGCAATAGGTTGTAATTAGTGACTGTATCACGAGATAATAAAATTCATAATAAATAAATGTATGTCAAATTACAACAGCCTTTGATAAGAGTAAAAATAAATAATATATGTCCTTAATAAGTTTATATATATATATATATATATAATAAATAATAATATAAGTCCTACCTACAGTATTTAATGTCTTTTATAATCAAATAGTAAGGTTCTTAATGTTTGAGAACCGTAAGGCTTTAAAAATTCAATAAATTCATTCTTGATTAGTTTACTTGCCAAAAGACAAAGACAGTGACACATTTATTCATTTGGAAAATAATCATACTTTTAAATTGCCAATTAATTTTTAATATGCTTTTTCACGACAAAAATAACTTTTTAATAACTTTTCACGCCAATATTTTGCTTTAAACTTCATGTACTACATTCAGCTTTACTTAAGTTTACATGTAACCATGCTGATATTAATTAAGTTGTAAATACTTCTGTTATTATCATACCATATAAATTAATATTTAAAACTCACTATTTAATTCAAATACAATTTTATCTTAACCAATCATTACAAGAAAAGAACAATTGCAATAATGAGTGAACCATTTTCTTTAATTACCTTTAAAAAAATGAAACGTTTTCATAACAAAAAGATATATTTTAAAAGAATTCCAGCAAAAACATTTTTCAAAGAACAAAGCTAAACTACCTTTGTCTGCCACCATTTCCCAAGAACTTGGAATTCTTCGAGAATAAATGAGGTACAACGCAATGTCTTTCTCTGACATAAAATATGACGCCCAAAAAGAAATAATAAATAAAAGTAAAGTAAGAGTAAAATTTCATCTCGGAACTAAACTGAAAGAGCATTTAGATAGCTTTTCATTTTAATACTTGAGTAACTTTTCATTTGACCGAATGGAGAAACGGAAAGGTGTCAAGATACGACGCTGAGATATGATAAACCGTTTTTTGTGGAGCGGAGTTTGCAAGATACAAAGGGAATCCAGCGACAGAACCGAGTTATATCTCTTGCATTTAAGCATCGTGAGATAGAGAATGAGTTTTCATTTTTCATGACCGTTTGTTCACACCTATTCTTTGTGGGGTTATTCAAAAAGCATTTTTTTTATCATCCCAACTGAGGAAAGTAATACGATTTGCTTCTTTTTTGCATTGAAAGTAATACGTTTTGCTTTTTTCTCAGTTAATGGGAAAATTAGAATATAAAAAGTATAATGAAAATATTTGTGAATATTTAATTATTAACTACTGCCTAATTTATAACAAAAAAAAAAAAAAAAAGCTTTTTGGTTAGTTGATATTTTTACAAAATAATTATGTAATGATATTGAGTTGTTTTAACAAGATCTTAAATATAATCTTTTAAATAAAATTTTTTTCGCACCATTGAAAAGTAATACGATTTGCTTCTTTTTGCATTGAAAAGTAATACGTTTTGGTTCTTTCTAAGTTAACGGGAAAATATAATATAAAACATTAAAATGACATATAAAATATGCATATTATAAATATACATATATATATATATAATTGAAATAATATTTGTGGGTATTAAACTATTACAGTATATTTTAAGTGCTTAATTTCTATCAAAAAATAAATATTGCTTCTTTTGGTTGGATGGTATTTCTACAAAATAATTATGTAACGATATTGAACATTTTAACAGGATCTGTCTTTAAATACACTTTTTACGAACTATAATTAATTGTATTATATTTTTATAAAATTATATTAAATTTTTTTTTAACAAGGAATGAATTCAAATGCATGATAATTAAATATTAGTAATAATCAGAGATAATTTAATTTTTATCCTAGTTAAAGTTCTCTGTTAAAAATATTTTTCTTTATTATTATTTTTTATTTTCATCCCAGATCTTCAACTAATAAAACCCTGAAAATGAATCTATACATCATAAATATCAGCAACACTAACGAATGTTTAAATATTTAAATATTAAAATAAAATGTTTTTCTGTGTAAAATATTATAAATACTTTTCTTTTGTAAAATTCCTTATTGCATCCAATGTAAAAGCTGAAACTATTTACCACTGATTAATAACAATAATAATAAATGTTGCAAGAGCGTTAAAAACATTTCAACTTTCTAAATTGAAAAAATATATACTGATGATTATATATATATATATATATATATATATAGTTAACAACTTATAATGAGTTTTTAAAATTTCCCTTTATTAATTGTTGCTTTATATTTTCAGTGAGGCAATATACCAAACCTTGGCTGAGCTAAGACACATCAATGACCATAAAGAACCCCGTGATCTGGTTGGTGCCGAAATCTATGCTCTACTCGGCACCATGGGTTTCGATGTCATAGAAGCTATGTCCCGTACCAACAAGCGACCACTACAGCAACAACCACTAAGCCACTGCAGTAACAGCGGCAGCAGTAGTTTGGGCGACGTCAACGTATGTTCCATGGGAGATGACAATACAACAGATGAATTTGCGGACAGTGGCAATAGTCCTGGGAAAAGCCTAAATGACTACCACCTCCACCACCGTCCGCAGCTGATGGTTGCCCAAAAGGTGAACCCCTTCAGCATCGAGAATATTCTGGCTGAAGACAAGGTTGCCAAAGGACGTCTTCTTGGCTCATCTAATGTCCAGCCCTATGTTGCTGTAACCCAACCAGTAGGATTCCTGGTCAGATCTCAACTGGAAGCCAACAGTCCTGACTCTTGTCAGTCCAGCGATGTATCTCCCAGCGACTACAGTGCACCAAGTAGTCCTGATAGACCCTCAGTCGACTATAAAATGAGAGTTGACCACCAAGAACACTCAGAGTCCGAATCTGAAGACGATAATCAGACTGAAGGCGAGTTAGAATTGAGATTGCGACTTCAGGAAGGTGAGGACAGGAACGTTATGGTAGTGCCGTGCAGTCCTCCTCCCCCGCAACAATTACTAAATGACAATACTACAAATAACTTAAATCTCAGTTGTGTTTCAAGTGGATCGTCTACGCATAGATTGTGAGACAAGACTACTGTAAATGTTGTGACAATTCTATCTATTTCGAATCTTTATTCATTGGAGGATGCACTGGTATGATTCTCCTGTGCATCTATTTAACAAAATATCATTTTTTTGCATTTTTATGATCTACATGACAGAAATTGTATAGATTTGAAAATGGATGAAGATACTGAGATGGTTTGCAACAGTATTAAAAAATAAATTTTGGACATGTGTGGCACTATGTTGCAAGATTAACATGAAGATTGGCGAAACTATTTTCAATAAAAAAATTGCTGTAAATGTTTTTCAAAAATAATGTATATAATTTTAGTTACATCAAAATTCGTATCTATATTTATTTGCCAAAGAAATTGATTTTGTTATTTGAATTAGAATAGACAAAACTTGAAAAATTTTATGTAAAATATTATAACTGTATTTTAAAAAATCTATATTAACCTGAACTATTATATGGTCAAATTTCAATGTGGTAGAACAAATATTTTTAAAAATAATTTTATTGAAAATTAAGAAATGAAATTGAACTAAATTTTATTTAATTACTTATATTTTTTATTATTTATTAAAATTATCGATTTTATTTAACAACATTTATTTGGCAATAAGACAAAATTTACTTTCTGGAATACATTGTTAATCTGAATGAAGATTACATAAAACAATGCATGTAACTATTTCCCATTTTTTGAATGTGACATTTTGTTCCACTTTGTAAATTTAAAATATTTTTCACCAGAATTTTTCTACTAAATACTTTCAGTAGCGAAATGTTTTGAATCACCTCTCTATTTGTTTATAGACAGAAAAATGTGCTTTTTTTTTTCAAAGTGTAATCGGCAATTGAGTGACTGTAATCAAAATGAGAGAACTGTTTGTTTGAAAGCGTGTGTACTTTTATTTAAAAGATTCATATAGATAAACCATGCTCTACAAAGGAAGCACTACACTTCCTTTTTCATTTCAAGAAACTTTCATTGCACATTGTAGAAAATATGTATTGTTCAATATGTACAAGTCAAAATCCATAGGAGTGTAATAATTTAAAACGACAATGCACTCAAATAAAAGAAAATTTGCATATCTTGTTGATTTCTTTAATCGTAGTACATGTCACCCTTTAATACAATCAAACAATTTGTAGTAAAGGTTCTCTGTTTGTAATAAAGATTTAATTAATAACATTGATTAATAAATCTTAAAAATATATTTATAACATTGATTAATAAATGTTACAACTTTAAGATGAATAAGTTCTTTGTAAAAAGAAAAATGAAATTTAAATATCCCCTAAGATATCATGACAAAAATTGTAAAATAGGAAATTATTACATTTATGAAAAGTGTAAAGAACCAATTTGCCCTGAATATATGAAATTTATTCCTTCGAAGTTTATCAATAATACTCAAAGATCACATAAGGATATTTTTTATATTTTGTTCAACTAATTTTCTTTTAATTCACAGAATTTTTATTTATATACGATAAATAACAGGTAATCAGTTAAAAAAATTATTTTAATAGCAATTCATTTAATTTACCATGTTTAGGTTTAGTTCGTAGCTCTACGGTCATTTTTTTCCCCTACACTTTAGGTTAATTAGTCCGGGAGCTACAATTTAACATGGGTTCAGAACCAACAACAAACATTCAAGAGATCGTCAGGACTGGAACCTGAAGCCTGTGGTATCAAAGGCCAGAGCGATAGCCAATTGGCCCCTAGGCCACTGGCGTGTGTAAAATTATTGTTTAATTAATTTTAAATTTTCTGACGTTAAAAACTATTCTTGAAATCATCTTTTTTAATTGAAGCCATTATCATTTTTTGCTAATGATATATTTCTGAAAAAAGTAGTATTGTAACTCTGCCTTTATTTTTTACAATATTACATTACATTACAACTTACTTATCTAAATGCATATTGAAATTGAAATTTAGTTCTAATAATATATACATATGTTGAAGCAAGCAAGATTTACATAAATAAAGTATAAATTAGCATCAAAGTCCTTTCTCACAAATAAAAATTTTTTTTTTCTTATCATTATCATAACTTTTAGTAGCATAGTTTAGGGACCAAAACGTTACACAATAAAATCAAGAAAAATACTATTTAGTTTAAATTCCCTATCAAGCATAAAATATTATTTATGTCAAAATGAAGATGTCACATAATTACCACAAACTAATTTGACCAAAAGATGTTCACAAACACTCATTGTAAACCCATATAATTAACCACAAGATGTTGATTTTAAATTGACAGAAAGAACAAATAGATATCTTAAATTATGCATATGTATTTTGAGGCCAATATCAACAGGACATTAAGTTTTTTTTTCCTCTTCATTATTCAAACCAAAATGTGGTTGCATGCATATCAAATCCAGAAGAACTGAATAATTTACATGATCGCGTAAATTAGATTGGCGTGCTTCAAAGATCCTGAAGCTATGCTAAAAACCATTTTCTTTTAAGTTATGTGTTTGTGGTCTCACGGCTATAAAACGTCAAAAACAAACATTTTAAAATGTTACAATGGAAAAGCAAATCAAGTCCTTAATCAGATTTCCTAAGCGCAGCTGTCGTGGATTTCTTTAAAAGAAGGAACGAAGAATTGAGAACAACTCCCCTGGATATTAAATACTCCCCCAAAACAACTTATTGAAACAAGAAATCGTCTAATTTATGATTCAAAGAGATGGAAATAAATTTTTATCACCGAAATCTTGCTTACCAATTTAAAATTCAAAAATTTCCTGACGACGTGCTTTACCCCCAGTGGGGTGCAGTTTTGTGGTGGATTCTATTCACTTTAAATGGTGATGAATATTTGAAAACCCTGTAAATTTATTTCAAATTGAGATGCATTGGTAGAAAATTTTTATTTGCTTTTCTTTTATTGTTTCACAAATAAATAGTTTTGGTATAAAATAAAGAAACCAGAAAACCAAAAGGATTCAACATTTTATTAAGAGATTACTACTGTGTCCAAAAAGTAAGACCAATTTTCAATTTAAAATTCCCGGGGCTTACGGCTTTTTTTAGATTGCTGCCACTGTCCTTGACATCTGTGTGAAATTTCCCGTCAAAATATTCATTAGTGTTTTAATTATGCTTGGCTTTGTGCGATGCTAAAACTGATTTTTGAAATGTCTGAATTAATTAAGCAAAGAAATTGCATTAAATTCTGTCACTTTCAACGTGAATTGCCACGCACTTTGAAGACCATCCCTGCTGATGACTTTTTAGCATGCATTGAGGATTGGAAAAAAAAGTTGGCATAAGTGCATTGTGTCCGTAAAGTATTACTTTAAAGGCGATGAAATAAATTTAGAAGATTAAATAAAGAGTTTTTGAAAAAAAATAATTGGTCTTACTTTTGGGGCACAGTAGTATGTACTTTAGAAATATCATAATAACGTACAAAAGGCATTTTTAAAGATTAGCAATATTCATATCATTTAAAAAAATAAAACTTTAACAATCCTGTCACTTTTTTAAAAGGAATTATAATAACATTTCATTAACATTTAAAAATACCTTTTCAATAAAGATTCAGGATTTTATTTTAGCTATTTTAACATTTTTCATTATGTTTAATCTAGAATACGTTATTCCCTTCAGATAAAACTTTTTGAATGCCATTTGTTTTAAAGTATATTTAATGTTGAAGGCTATTTATTATCTTTCGTATCATTTTATTAGAAATGATATGACGTATTACTTTAGCATTGTTACACAAGTGATGGGTGTTATAAATTATGAACAATGCATTCCCAGTCTTTATTTTCATCTACAACATATATACAATTTGATATAATAATATTGATAACATAAAATACACAGGGAATTATTTGAAAAAATCAAACTTTAACAATCCTATCATTTTCTTGAAAATAAATTATAGTGATATTGCATAACATTTAAAAATACCTTTTTCAGTTACATTTAGAGATACCATTTCAATAAAGATTTATGATTTTACTCTAGCTATTTTAATTCTATAGTCTTTTACATTTAATCTAGAATGCAATGTTATTCTCTTCAGATAAAACATTTTGAATGGCATTTGCTTTAAAGTGTATTTAATGTTGTAAGATTTATTTATTATCTTTCTCGTAATTTTTATTAGAAAGGATTAATTATCTAATCTAATTTTTATTAGAAACATTATTTTCGCATTTACACAAGTGATGGAAGTTATAAACAATGAACTATGCATACCCAATCTTGATTTTCATGGAAACGAGAAAGTTATTATTCAAATATCTACTTGGATAGAAGCCATGCTATTGCTTTAAGAAAATATTACATTTTGTAACAAACTGTATCATTATATATATGAATAAAAATTAAAATCATATAAGAATAAAATATGAATAAAAGCTAAAACAGTTTTATATTTCAATCTTAAAAGAAGATATGCTGTTGCTGTCGTATTCCCTAAGGAGTACAAGAAAATCAAATATACATCCTATTTTTGCATATAATACTTAATTAAATACACGCAGTTGAATTCAATTTGATTGAGTGTTTCCGATATTTTTATATGTAACACAACCTAATGAAATTACTCAAGGTATTTGCTTAAATATAATTCTATTTACAGTAATGATATTGTTAAACTTTTAATGATACGAGGCATAACTTCTCATAGACTTGTAAACGTCAGTGTGAACTCGTATTAAAAAAAAAAAGTTTTATCAATTTGTTGTTGACTTTAAAGAATTCTAAATGGATGTGTTCATTACATGAATTGTTTTCGTCTTCAAAAGTAATAAATACAGTACAAATGTCGTCGAAAACAACAAATTAAAAAGTAAAAATCAAATTTAAATGGCTACGAGAAACATAGAAATACAATAAAAATTACACGAGGCCCGCGTGTTTTCTGTTGATCATCAACATATCGAAATAAGTACATAATGCAAATTAAATAATAAATGTAATACGCAATAATGGAATTTTATATTAATGAAACTCTATAATAGATTTCTGTGTGTATTGAAAGCATTTTTGTAACATTTTTTTTTAAATGAATTCCTGCATTTCTTCTTAGATTCTTAAAAATTGTTTTAAGTTTGTTATTTAATATTATTAGGCATGCAAATCAGCGTTTCCAACCTTTCAGTATTTGCAATCTAGTTTTCAATCATAATTTTCATCACACTCAATCCACTCTCATACAATAACAATGTATAGAATAATGAATTTTGAGTATTTTAACGTTAAAGCGATACTGCGTTCTTAGTTACACAGCTTACAAATTACAAAGTATAAGTAAATTTTAATCAGTCTTCAATCTTTCAATCTTTAATCTTTCTTCATGATTCCTCGCTAAAGTGAAGTTGCATATAACCCTTAGCCATGGACCAGTCGCCTGCGACGGGGTCTATTGGACCTGGTGTAGGTTTTCCTGCACCAAGGGCATTAGTAACAACAACAAATTTATTAATATTTGTCAACACCGATTCTCTGCATTAAAGAACCAAAATCGGTGCAATCATAACTTTCATCTTTACCCTGCCCCGTCTTATACAATAAGAATATATTTTATTTTGACGCTAATGCTACACTATGGTTTTAATTATCAAATTAATATATTTAACAAACAAATAATCAATATTTAACATACAAATTACAGAGAATAAATAAATTTATTAACATTTGGCAATACCAATCCGCTGTATTGACCAAAACCAAAATCGGGGTTTCTCTATTGCCCTCTGTTTTTCCACCATATTGGACATAATCGCATCTTCACAAAGTTCTGATTTGTTTCAAATATTCTGGAACGTCTGCAATACCACGACTCAAACATACATGAATGCTGCGACTCGTTCAATTACAACCAATCTCATTCAAATCTATCCATCCATTGCTATCGTATCTTTTGTGAAGGTGTATATTGTAATTTGCATGTTAAATGCAATTCAAGATGTTAATTGAAATATCAGCACAGATGTTCCACAAATAAAATACTGAATAATATTTTTAAATTTGGAGTTTAACAGTACTGATTTTTTTTCTTCTAATCATGGATATAACCGTTGATCTTCGCCATAAGTGGACGTAAGCGAGGCTGTAACTTGATGGTAAGCCACGGACGCGGATGCATCAACACAGTGCACATTCAAGCCGGGTTCCACGAATATAATCAAAAATGTATTCTGAATAATATTAAAATTTGGATTTTACCAGTACAGAAGTAAATGTGTCATTTGTTCAAAAGATTTGGCAATAGATAACATGAAACCTAAATTAAAAAGACATTTTTAAACGCTGACATTTGACAGCATAAATCCTTCGTAAAGACATTTGGAAATGCTTCATAGTGAGTACATTAATAAATCCTGATAATTCTTCGAATTAAAATTTTATGAAAAGCAAAAATCATTTTTAAAAATTGCCTCTAAAAAAAAAAAAAAAAAAAAATTTCACTTACCTCTTACTAAATTTCATATAAAATAGCCAGATATAAAAATATCAACGGTGATGAGCTTGTTTTGCCAACTGTACTTTAGATTGTAGAAATTATGCACGGAAATAATTTTGACAACAATTGCAGCCCATATTTCTACCAAATAACACTGTTGCCCGTCGTATTGGTGATATTAATGTTCATCATCAGTTTTTCGGTAATTTTGCTTGACGTTTTTAATTAAACTTGATAAATCAACAAATAGCAATAAAGAGGCTCATATCATTGCCTATTTACGATTTTGTGTTAGTAAGTCAACAATAGAACTGATTTCTGAAAACAAATAGAAGTTAAAGCAACATCACTTGCATTATTTTCTATGACTTGACTTGATGTGACTTTGAGATTTATGCTCACGTTAGCTGCTTTATCTCAATTTATCCAATTACTCTTGAAAAGAAATCAGAAAAAAGAAAAGATAATACGAAGAAAAATAGGGGTCTGATGGCCGAGTGATTAGTTCTCGCTCTACGAACCTGTGGCGCTCGGTGCCACAGGTTCGTTGAGCGAGAATCTGTTCGAGATCGTAGTTCTCGAGTCCTGCGAGTTCAAGATCTTAGAGCGTTACGGGGGGTATTGTTACTCCACGTCCGTGGCTTATCTTCAAGCTACACGCACCTTTTGGGTAGTGCTAAGTGAGTAACGTCGGCGCAGCGCTTGCCTTATGTCATCAAAGACAACTGTCTAAGTGTTTGCCAGCTGCATTAGAAAAAAATACTAAGAAAAACAAATTTTCAGTTAATCAGTGGACTTGTTATTGTAAATTATTACGGAGATCCTTGGCCGCTTAGCGGCCATTAGCTCCTTTTTGATAAATCAGTGGACTTCAACTGATTCCAAAATTATGAATGAAGAAGCTTTATAAGAATGATTGATAAAGCTTTATTGATTGATTGATTGAAGCTTTATTGAATGATTTTATAAATGAGGCAAACATAGAATTTTAAAATTATGTCAAAATATATAACTGTGTTGCTCGTTCAATGTCTGGAAGATTTCAAGGTACACTAGAACTTATGAAACAAAATCTCTAAGTGTGTATGCGTACTAATCCGATGCATGATCCGCATAGGAGCTCTAGCTGTCAAAGAAATGAGCCCTGGTCTGAAGGTAACGATGGTTAGAATGGTAGTAAATTATATAAAAGGATGTATTACGTTATTAGTACAGTACATTAATTATTATTCTTTTATTCTTTGGCAAGATGAAGTTTTAGGATGGTCCATTAGCGATGAAATTGAGTTTTTCGGTCGACATACCTTGAATCTTCAATTACAAAAAAAACAATACACATATGTGGAATACGAGTGATAAAGTATTGTGTTGCAGAGACTTAAATAAAAACAAGTAATATAAAAAAAAAATTTAAAGTCAATTCCTACTTTTTTTTCTCACTATATTGCAGAAAAGTCCTTTACAAATAAAGAAATTTTCTTCTTACATCTGGTGCCATCTATTATTAGATATATGAAACTTAAATCTAAATAAACTAAAATTAATTAATTAAATTTAATTACTGAATTAATATTTGAAAAAACTGCATTAACATCCAGTGTCATCCACTACAAGTTTTAAAAAATGTATTTGAACTTGAGTGGATGAATAAAAAGTTTTTTATTAAAGATTGAAAATTTGAGCAAGATATATATAGGGAGAGTGTGAGCTAATAGAAGGAATTGAAAAAAAAAATGTTCCAAATGCAAATGTTAGAACTTACAAGGCTGAAGAACAACATGCGAAACACGTTTTTGTAACCATTGAATATCTTTTAGTTATTCTTGTAAACGATTTAAAAAAAAAACATTTTCTTGCTGACGACAATTTGCTAGCAGGTTGCGAGTGGATTAGTATGGATTACCCATTTCAAAATAGTTCCAATGGCGAAGAAGAAATCTTCATAGACTTGCGAAATCAAAAGACATTTTAAGAATAAATCACTCTTTAAAATTATTAGAATTTTGGACGTTTAAGGGATGAGTTTTCTGCACTGAAAACAATATACTATTTTATACAATATACTATTTTATACAATATACTACTATATACTGCTATATACAATACAATATACTACTGCAAACAACATATTTTGTATACTATTACCATTTTCAACATCCTATTTCATAAATAACAAATTGTTTATTTTTAAAAAATCTTTGTTACTTAAATTAATGTTGTTTTTCTAATGCATATGGCAATACAGAGACAATTAGTCTTTATGCCATAAGCAAGGGCAGAACCGCTGTTACTCATTTAGCACCCAGGCTCGTGTAGCTTGAAGATATGCTATGAACACGAGTAACACTACCCCCACAGCGCTCTACGATCCTATTAGACCGGGACCTACGTTTAAAGTGGATTCCGAACCCCTACAAACATCTATGGCCCCACCGGGACTCGAACCCGAAATTAAATTAAGCTTGACTTAAATTGGTGTATAACATAAAATCATTAATCGAAAATTGCGTTGTCTAAGACATTAGGTTAGTTATGTACCACTCCATTTAAATTTTATCATTCTAATGTTTTCTTTTTCATAATCATTTTTCAAAAGAATCATTAGAATAGTATAAAAATATTCCTTATTTATAAATAATTTGAAATATATTTTTTTCTGAGGGATTTTTCTGAAATTGAATTAAATTAAAAATTCATATCATTTAAAGCATTGAAAATCCTAAAATTATAAATCAAATAAGAAATCTATATTCTAAAATATAATTATAAAATTTATTAACCAAACTTTAAAAAAATTATACGCACAGTTCACTCAATCAAAATGAAAAAAAAAAAAAAAAAAATCAAGTATACAATACCTTAAACTGCGACTTTAACTGTGTCACATGCGTAATAATAATTTATTTAGTTCAATACATACGAATTTCAAACTAATTAATAATGCTACCGATGCTGAATTTCCATGATTGAAATTCACCCTTTGGTTCATTTATTTATACTAAATAATAGACACATTGAAAATTGGTGAGCAGTGATTTTTCAGGGGACATTGATAATTAAAATATGCATGGGTCTACGCGTAAATTTCCAGTAGCAAAATGGGGAATATCATAGTTTCCAACCTTCCGTCACAACCTTAATAGAATCGGGCCAATTTTATTTTTATATATTTTTCCTACCCTAAATTGAAAATTGATGTCGTCCGACGAAAATGTTATGGGATGTCTATGAATTGGTTATGTGCGAGGGGCCGTATATTAAGTGCGAAAGCAATAGTTCTAGATACCCATGAAGGAAATATTCAATTTTCAGTTTATTCATGTTATAGTACATTTTGATTTTCAAAATGCATGTATTTAATACATTAATGAAATTAAAAGGTTAATGAAATAATATATATATATAAATTATAAAATGAATAAATATAAATTAATAAATATGAATAGCTTATAGTCTAATTTTAACATTAAATATATTGGTTGCTAAATTTGATATTAATAAATTAATCAGTTTTAATAATAAAAAAAAATTAAGTAAAGAGAAATACTTGAATTTTATTTTTTTTATTTCAGAAAGAAAATTTTAAAAAAACTTTTTTTTTTATTTCTAAATATTTTGTACTTAAAATTTTTTAAATCAGAATTCAATTTAAATCTTAGAAATAAAAATAAAAATATATCAAATAACTTGCATGGTAATAAACAAATATCTTGCATACATTATGAACACATCGTTAAAATTTATTTTCTTTTACTTGATAGTATACTTATTTAACTTTGATCTTAAATTTGTTTTGATAGTCTTAACAATCATTAATTTTTTTTATTTGATGATTTTCTTTTATTTTATAAAAATCTTGCCTTTCGTATAGAAATTTGGTACAAATAGGAAAATTTTCCAAAATGTACAAGTATTTTTATTATTTATAAATTACTATTACAAGTATACTTTTACTTTTACAATTTATACAAGTAATATAATTTGCTATTTTTACAAAGTTTGTCACTTTCTCCAAAAATAAACAAATAAAAAATTCATTACATTTTTCTTCCAATATAGAACATTAAAAGAAAATCTCTCCTAATATCTATGACTTAATAACTGATGTGTTTTTTAGTTAATATTTGAATCATATTTTATGAACTATAATAAAAGCATATTTCAACATTTTCCAACGTCCTTAAAAGTGCTTTAATTACTTCAATACTTTTTTTTTTTTTCGATTTTCCTTTCCATACACAAAATTTCATTAAAGCAAAACTTTGACTTCTTAGAAACTGTTTTTATTCGACAGAATACAACTATTTTATATACAGCTGAACAAAAACAGTTTTTTATTTAACAGCAAATTGAACACCACATCACAAAACATCTCTTCTTACTTAACAGTTCTTCCTCCTTCTTCTTAAAAATTGTTTTAATTCGACAGAATACAACTATTTTACATGCAGAGAATCAAAAACAGTTTTTTATTGAACAGCAAATTGAAAACCACATCACAAAACAGCTCTTCCACTTGTTCATCTTCCCAAAAACTGTTTTTAATCGACACAATACAACTGTTTTATATTCAATGAAACAAAAACAGTTTTTTATTTAACAGCAAATTGAAAACCATGTCACAAAACAGCTCTTCCTCCACCTTCTTAAAAACTGTTTTTATTCGACAGAATACAACATGTTTTATATGCGGCTGAACAAAAACAGTTTTTTATTTCACAGCAAATTAAATTACATTAAAACAAAACTTTTACGTCTTAAAAACTGTTTTTATTTGACCGAATACAACTATTTTACATGCAGAGGAACAAAAACAATTTTTTATTCAACAGCAAATTGAAAACCCCACAAAACAGATCCTCCACTTGTTCGTCCTCCCAAAAACAGCACTTTGTAGATCCACCCCTGCAGCAGACCAACCACCTTATGAAGTATCCATGTTCGAGCGGTCCTCCCCGGGGACCGGCACAAAATCCGGGAATCCGGCACCGCGATTGACAGGTCCCCTCGCATCCCGCGGGCCTGTCAGCGGACGTCAGGACCCAGACGCCATGTCATTTTCCCGCCTCATCTATTATATAGAGAGTGCTCTATATGCAACCACCCCCTCTAGGAATACATCTAATGCAGAACGGGCGCGATCTGCCTGCTTTTCGCCAACTTTGCCTAACGCCGTGAAAAGTGAGAGGAGAAAAAAAAATAAAGCAGCAAAATGGTTTGTTATACCCTAGCACAAAAGTGGGAAGATAGGTTCTGTTGTGAAAGTTAGTCTTCAGTGTTTCAGTTAGTAGTATCGTTAGTTTCTGAGTTAATAAAATTCATTTATGTGTGCGTCTTTTTTACCTTAATTTTCTAAAGTACATAAGAAATAAAAGTAATTTCCAGGTGTGTATAAAATTCACAAGCATCTTTAAGTTATTTAGATAGTTTCCAGAAAATTATTATAAAATTTTAAACCTTAATAACCTTGTTTCCCGCGATTATGCCCAAAAAGAATTTGTGTCAAAATACTAATTCCATAGATTCCGATTACCGATTTGATAGCTTTGCTTTTTATTTATTTATAATTTTTTTTTTTTTTTACTTTTTTAACTATTTTTTTAAATATTTTTTATTTATTTTTTTAATATTTTTTATTTATTTGTTTAATATTTTAATCGTACTTCATCAAGATGAAAAGTAATTTCCCTCTCGATGATATACCCTTTTAAACAAACAGTTACCTCAACATGTCATGAAACACATTGTTGAATAACATAAAGATGAATACTGGAGAGACAAAAAAACGCCATGAAAAGTGAGAAAAAAAAAAAAAAAAAAAGAAAATCGGCTTGTTATACCCTAGCACAAAAGTGGGAAGATGGGTTCTGTTTTGAAAGTCAATCTTCAGTGTTTCAGTTAGCTGTAGCTTTAGTTTTTGAGTTAATAAAATTCATTTATGGGTTTGTCTTTATTACCTTAATTTTCTGAGGTACAAAGGAAATAAAAGTAATTTACAGATGTCTATAAAATTCAGGCAACTTAAAGCTATTTAGATAGTTTACGAAATTATTATAATAATCTTCATATAAAATTTGTAAAAATGATAAACTTTATTTCACACGACAGATTACACCTAACAAGTAATATATAAAAAAAAAATTTTTTAAGTTAATTCCTATTTAGGTCAAAAAAGAAAATTTTTATTTTAGTTACTTTTAATTAAATAATTACAATTAATAGGAATATGTGTATGCATATGACAGAATCACAATATTAAGTGGCAAATTAATTAAATTTAATTGATGAATTAGTATTTGAAAAAACAATCAAGTGTCATCCACTTCAAGTTCCAAAAAATGTATTTGAACTTGAGTGGATGAAAAAAAAGTATTTTACTAACGATTGGAAATTTGAACAAGATATATAAATATATATAATGAGAGTGTGAACTAATAGTAGGAATTGAAAAAAGAATTTGAATAAAAATTCTAACTCCATAGATCTTGATTACCGATACGATAGTTTTTGCATTTTTATTTATTTATTTTTTACTGATTTTTTAAAAATATTTTTTTATTTGTATGCTAAATTAGTTATGTTATTCCAGAATTTAGAAATTTTCTTTCAATTAAAACAAAAATAAAATTCTAAAATTAGATTCCATTAGATTCAATTAAAACCAGAATAAAATTCTCTTGTCAGAATTTAGAATTTTTTCAATTAAAACAAGAATAAAATTCTACAAAATTGTCACAATTTAGAATTTTTTTTCACTTAAAACAATAATAAAATTTCACAAAATTGTCACAATTTAGAATTTTTTTTCACTTAAAACAATAATAAAATTTCACAAAATTGTCAAAATTTAGAATTTTTCAATTAAAACAAGAATTAAATTCTACCGAATTATTAGAATTTTTGTTCCTACCTTGACTTTTAACTTCGCTTAAAAGTACATTTTTTTTTTTTTTTCAGAATTAGTGTGAAAAAATTTAAGTAAAAAGAAATTTAGATTCACTTTAATATAATAATAATTTTTATGTCAGCTTATTCATATCATGTTCAGAAGTCATATTCATTTATTAAAAAACAGAATTTTAAATAATTTATTCTTTAGCTGATAAATAAATATAAATAGCTATTATAGAAATATTCTAACAAGAAGTATAAATAAATTGTGAAATATATTATTTTAATAAATTATTTATTTAACAAGTTTGTATTTATTAAAAAAATTCTTATAAATTTATGTAACATAAAAAAATATATAATATTCAAATTAAAAAGCAAATTTGGAATTTTTAAAATTTTATATTTTGTTTATCTATGAACGATATAAAATTGTTATTTGATACTATTTTTAATAGTTGTTGATAATAGCAATGGCCTTGTTAATATTTATTTTCTTTATTTGTCATTTTGTCAATTATTGTCTTTGTCACCTAATGTACAACAAAGGACAAGAGGCTACTTTATTAAAATACTGGAATATAACCGAAAAAAGTTTTAAAAACTAAGATTTGATTCATATTGTAAATTTTTCACGTATAACATAAATTTAATTGCTATAGAATGCATGAGAGATTATTTCAAATAAAATTATCACTCTTTAAAATATACTTTTAAAAAAATCATTTTATTATATTCGTTTAATTGTTAAGTGCTAAATTTAATGGATATTTAAAAAAAAAAAAAAAAAAAAAGCTTTATGTTGCCTGTTTATCCATTTCTTGTACTTTTTTCTTCAGTACAGAAACTTTTATTTACAAGAAATAGAAACTCGAAATGAAATTATTTTTAACGTAATAAATTCTCAAAAAACGACATCTTTACTCCATCCAATCTATTACGACCGTAGTTCATCAAAGAGAAAACTTGGAACACATCTTTTAATGCACATCCCTCCCTTGGATGGCAGACGATTTCGTAGCAAAAGAGGTTTATGGTACACGGTGTTGCCATTAATGGATACGAAATTAAAACGCTTTTGAAAGTTGCGATCTCGCCCTTTGATGGTGTCGGCGAAAACCTTTTGAAGATTGCAGAAATTTTACTCTTTTTCCGTTTTTCTCAATGAAAAGGCTTGTTGTACCTCAGTATCTTCAGTTGAGAATTATTTTTCATTTTTAAAAGTACTGCTTCGTCGGAGTTCCAAAAGTGGAAGAATTTCTCGATGGAATGAATGTTGTTCTTCGAAGTCGGTGGCGTTATGGGCCATTGAGAGGAAATCTCTTACTGGAGTATTATTTTAAAAGCTTTAAATATGTAAATAAATCAGATTCCATTTGTAAAAGGTAAAAATGCTACATCAATCTCCGGGGTAAAGGAGCTGTAATGATATTATTACACATTATAAAAGCGCGTGTAGTAGGTTGCTTGTTAAGTCTCCAAGTCTTTTGGACTTTTAAGTAAGTAAATTCTTTAATCTACTCTTTGATTCTTCCTTAATTTTTGTGTTTTGAGTCAAAGATCCGAAGATGGACTTTCATGAGATGAAATGGGCATTTGACTTTCTAATGTAAGAATGGATCAGAATTTTGAACTAGGTTTGTTTTAGCTTTTGTTCATTTAAGTTTTGTCTCATGTTGGCCATGGAAGAAACAAAATTGCTTACAAATTTGGTTAAAGTATGTAAGTTTTTTTTTGTTTAAATGAACAGTGGACATGAATGTTTAAATTCAAATTAATTTCAAAGTTTTATTTTTCAGTTTTAAGTGAAATTTAAGCATTGTATATGCTATTAAATTGCAATTATTACATCATGTTCTTTTAAGAAAGTTTAACAAGTAAACTAGTTGTAAGTAATATGATATTGGAAGAATTCGTTCTTTTTTGATATTCCTTAGACAAAAAATATGTGCAGCGATTCAAATAACTTATTATTTTAAGTTCATAAATTTTTATTATTTCAAGTTCGTTCGTTCGTTTTTTAGTTCACATGAAATTCATTATGCGTTATATAAAATATGTTCTTAATGTAAAAGTTTTGTGAATAATTATGTATAAATTTAGGAATATTAAGCATTCATGTAGTAGTATACTCATTTTACTGTGAAAAGGGACCATTATTTATTAATTAATTAGCCGAAAAAAGCTTTAAAATATCTTTATGAACTTTTTTTTTGTGACAATTTGTTACATTTAAACCATAAATACAGTTTCTGTGTGTTGCTGCTTAAAATTTTTCTATAAATCTCTAACAGGAGTATTATTTTAAAAAGTTTTAAATATGTAAATAAATCAGATTCCATTTGTCACCCTGGAGATTGATGTAAAAATGCTACATCAATCTCCGGGATAAAGGAGCTGTAATGATATTATTACACATTATAAAAGCACGTGCAGGTTATTCGTTAAGTCTCCAAGTCTTTTGGACTTTTAAGTAAGTAAATTCTTTAATCTACTCTTTTATTCTTCCTTTATTTTTGTGTTTGAATCAAAGATCCGAAGATGGACTTTCATGAAAGGAAATGGGCATTTGACTTTCTAATGTAAGAATGGATCAGAAATTTTGAGCAACATTTGTTTGGTTTGTTTTAACTTTTGTTCATTCAAATTGTGTTTCATTTTGGCCATGGGAGAAGCGAATTGCTTGCAAATTTGGTTATAATATACAAGTTTTTTTTTTCAATTCTTTCTATTGGTTCACACTCTCCCTATATATGTCTTGTTCAAATTTTCAGTCGCTAATAAAATACTTTGCATTCATCCACTCAAGTTCAAATACCTTTTTTTTTAACTTGTAGTGGATGACACTGGATGTTAATACAGTTTTTTTCAAATATTAATTCAGTAATTAAATTTAATTAATTAATTTTAGTTTTTTTAGATTTAAGTTGCATATATCTACCAATAGATGGCGCTAGATAAACTTAAAAAAATGAATGAAAATTATTTATAAAGGACTTTCTGCAATAGAGTGAAAAAAAAGTAGGAATTGACTTAAAATTTTTTTTTTATGTTACTTGTTTGCAAAGGAACAGTGAACATGTATGTTTAAATTCAAATTAATTTCAAAGTTTTTAATTTTCAGTTTTTAAGTGAAATTTAAGTATTGCATATACTATTAAATTGCAATTATTACAACACGTTCTTTTGTGAAAGTTTAACAAGTAAAACTCTTATTAATAATATGATATTGGAAGAGTTCGTTTCTTTTTCAATTCCTTCTATTAGCTCACCCTCTCCCTATATATATCTTGTTCAAATTTTCAATCGTTCATAAAATACTTTTTATTCATCCACTCAAGTTCAAATACAGTTTTTTGAACTTGTAGTGGATGACACTGGATGTTAATACAGTTTTTCAAATATTAATTCATTAATTAAATTTAATTAATTAATTTTAATTTGTTTTAGATTTAACTTGCATATATCTATCAATAGATGGCGCTAGGTAAACTTAAAAAAATGAATGAAAATTATTTATAAAGGACTTTCTGCAATAGAGTGAAAAAAAAGTAGGAATTGACTTAATTTTTTTTTTTTTTTTTTTTATATTACTTGTTTTCAAAGGAACAGTGAACATGTATGTTTAAATTCAAAGTAATTTCAAAGTTTTTATTTTTCAGTTTTAAGTGAAATTTAAGTATTGCATATACTATTAAATTGCAATTATTACAACACGTTCTTTTGTGAAAGTTTTAACAAGTAAAACTCTTATTAATAATATGATATTGGAAGAGTTCGTTCTTTTTTATATTATTTAGACTAAAAAATTTTCAGGGATTCAAATAACTTATTATTTTAAATTCGATAATTTCACAGAAAATTCATAAGGCACTTTATAAAATATATTCATAACGTAAAAGTTTTTTGAACCCAAATGTATAAACTTAGGAATATTAAGCATTCAAGTACATTCATACTCATTTCATTCATACGCATTCATATTCATTTTTCTGGGAAAAATTGCTTTATTTATTAATCAATTAGCCGAAAAATGCTTTAAAATATTTTTGTGATCTTTTCTGTCATTACCGTACAATTTGGAATTAAACCATAAAGACAGATTATTTATTATTTTCTGTAAGAGTGAAATTTTATATCATTCATAGATGAATAAAATATAAAATTAAAAAAAAATTCTAAATTTGCTTTTTAATTTGAATATTATATTTTTTTATGTTACATAAATTTATAAGAATTTTTTTAATAAATACAAACTTGTTAAATAAATAATTTATTAAAATAATATATTTCTCAATTTATTTATACTTCTTGTTAGAATATTTCTATAATAGCTATTTATATTTATTTATCAGCTGAAGAATAAATTATTTAAAATTATGTTTTTTAATAAATAGTGGTATGACTTCTCACCATGATATGAATAAGCTGACATAAAAATATTATTATATTAAAGTGAATCTAAATCTCTTTTTATGTAAATTTTTTCACGCTAATTGTAAAAATAAGTTGTTTTTTTTTAATTTACTTTTAAGCAAAATCAAAAGTTAAGGTAGGAACAAAAATTCTAAATTCTGACAATTTTGTAGAATTTTATTCTTGTTTTAATTGAAAAAAATCTAAGTTCTGACGATTCTGTGAAATGTTATTCTTGTTTTACGTGAAAAAAATTCTAAATTCTGACAGTTTTGTAGACTTTTATTCTGGTTTCAACCGAAAAAAATTCTAAAGTCCGGAATTACATAACTAACTCAGCCTACAAATAAAAAATATTTTTAAAAATCAGTAAAAAGGTTTAGATATAAATAAATAAACATTATAAATATTATTATTAATAATTAATTATAAAATTATATTATAAATAAATAAATAGAAAAGCAAAACTATGAATTGGTAATCGGGATCTATGGAATAGTATTTTTACGCAAATTCTTTTTAGACGTAATCTGCCCCTTAAGTTTTAACATTTTTTAAAATTTTATATGAAAATTTTTATACTAATTTTTCCTAAATTATCTAAATAGCTTTAAACTGCTTGTGAATTTTATAGACAGCTGGAAATTATTTTGTGCCCTATGTACCTCAGAAAATTAAGGTAAAAAAAGTCAAACACATAAATGAATTTTATTAATTCAAGAATTAAAGATACTACTAATTGAAACATTGACGACTGACTTTCACAACGTAGCCCTCTTTCCATTTTTGTGCTCTGGTATAACAAACCGACTTTCTTTTTTTTTTCTATCCTTTTTCACGGCGTTTTTTTTCTTTTTTTGTCTCTCCAGTGTTCATCTTTCTGTTTTCAACACGGTGTTTGATGACATGTTGAGGTAACTGTTTGTTTAAAAGGTTTGTTTAAAGGGGTAACTGTTTGTTAAAAGGTGAAAATTACTTTTCATCTTCATGATTTAACTTTTTAAAACAAACTATTGCCTCAGCATGTCATCAAACAGCTTATTGGACAACATAAAGATCAACACTGGAAAGACAAGATTATTTTGGCCTTCCATTGTTGATCTTTATGTTGTTCAACAAGGTGTTTGATGACATGTTGAGGTAACTGTTTGTTTAAAAGGTTTATTTAAAGGGGTAACTGTTTGTTAAAAGGTGAAAATTACTTTTCATCTTGATGATTTAACTTTTTAAAACAAGCTATTGCCTCAACATGTCATCAAACAGCTTATTGGACAACATAAAGATCAACACTGGAAAGACAAGATTATTTTGGCCTTCCATTGTTGATCTTTATGTTGTTCAACAAGGTGTTTTATGACATGTTGAGGTAACTGTTTTTTTAAAAGGGTAGATCTTCAAGATGAAAACTACTTTTCATCTTGCTGATTTACTCTTTTAAAACAAACTATTGACTCATCATGTCATCAAACAAGACGCTGGAAAGACAAGTTATTTTGGCATTCCAGTGTTGATCTTTATTATGTTGTCCACAAGGTGTTTGATGGCATGATAAGGTTTTAAAAGAGTAAATCATCAAGATGAAAAGTCATTTTCGAGTTCTGATTAACTGATGGACAATTTGGAATTAAGTTGGAAAGTCGAAAGTTTAAGTTGTCTGCAGGACTTGGAAAAAAATTCTGAAGAGAAAGGGGCTGTTTCAACCTTGGAGACTAATTTCCAGATCTAAGAAATAGAGAGAGGCATAAGTTAGAAATTTCTTTGAGAAAAAAGTGCTCTGCCAGCATCAATTGTCTCTAAAGAGTAGAAATTTACCAACTGCTTTACCATTTCGGAAGACTTGCTGAGAAATCTAAAGCTAAATGGTATAAAGTGTTTAATATTTGCAGGTCCCTATGGTTGTAAGAGATGAAGATAGGATACCCATATTCAAGTGGACTTCGAGTAGTGTAATTTGCAAATTGAATTATTTGCCAGGAATTAAAACCTCAGAAATTAGCTTTAATTGTTTTAATTGTATTTATCTTTTTATAGCTTTTCTTTTTGAGATAAAAGAAGTGTTTTTTGAAAGTGAAGTTATGTGAAAAAAAATTGTGGCCGTAATAAGGACATATTATTTATTTAGGTTACTAAACAACATAACATTTCATGTCTATCAACAAATAAATCCCAAGCACAGTTGGGTTATCAATATACAAGCAATTGAACAATCCAAAGCGTTGTACTTCCCATAGCACGAATTCGAATTTCTAGTCCTTGATGTATTCTGTTAAGGCATGTGCAAATTTTATATCTCGTTGATAAGATGGAATAAATGTTCAGACATTGAAAAATTCTTATTATGTCCCTTATCGATCATCGAATATTAAATCATATATAATCGCTGATAAAATTTTTTAATTTTTTTCGCTCATAAAAATTAAAAAATTCCTGAGTTAACCATGTCTTGAATCCAATTGTATAACCATGCTTCAGTATCGTCATAACAATGAATATGACATAGCATGTTTCTGTTGTTTTTAAGTTGAAAAATATTTCTAACTGTTACTCGAAGCAAAAAAAATATTGACAATTTTTATTGAAAGCAAAATAAAATAAAATAAAACTAGCAAAATATGCAATAAAGATGCATAGCTTAATCAACCAAATTATATTAAAAATCAGATTATTATCATCATCATATTTGTCTCTACAGCCCATGGTGGGCCTTTCGCCAAATTTCGAAAATTATATATTTTTTCTTTTCACTGGCAAAGTATGTTGGACCTACACCAAACCCGCTGGTTTATCGCTCTATGGTCATATTAAACAAGGACCTACACTACCATAGCACAGCCTAGACTCTAAACCGAAGCCTATGGTATCGAGTGCCAGAGCAGACTACTATGAAATTTATAATTATTATTTTAAGATTCTTATCAGAACCATTCTTTTAGGAACTTTTAAAAAGTATTCGGTATTATTTGACTTTTTGACATTCGGCTAAAAATAATTAAAATATGACAAGTACACAAAATAATGAAGAAAATAATAAGAATTTCCTTAAAAACCTATCGTACTTTTGGCATACCAAAAAATTCTGTTTCTTTTTATGTCTCCTTAAATAAATATATATATGGACTTCAATAGTACAATACACAGTAGAACTATTTTAAAACATGAGTAAAATAAGATCTGCTTTCACCAAAGTTTCCTCGACCACATTCATTCTTCAATGTGCACGTTCATTCTTAGTCAGGTTTATTAAATCGAAGTCCGATGTCGCGCGCAAGAGCTGCGAGAGCCGCAGGAGGAAGCCTAACAAAATAGATCAAAAGCCGCCGACTGTTCAAATAAAAGCCATTAGCGGCCTTAAAGCACCGGGCGCGATTCGACAAACAAGCATCAACAAAACGGGAGGGGGTGTCGGATAATCGAAAGTGCATTAATTCCGCCCTTCCCCACCCCCTCGGCATCCCCTTTCGCCACCCCCGCATTCAGTGGAGGAGGAAAAGACGCCTTGTCACCCTTCTATTAATAATGCTTGTTGTATGAAGATACAGAGATGAGTTGCAGAAGGGGTTCATCGAGATTCGGAATAAATCAGTTTCTTCTACAAGCTCTAAATAACCTAAATAAGGCTACTACGGTAAAAATTAAAACCTTCGAAGATTCTTCTACATACACAAAGCAAAATAATAATTATTTTTAATATTCATTTTGTCCAGTTCCTCACCCTAGAGTTTTTTAATGGATTCTTAAAAAATGTATTATGAAATTCAATTATAGGATATAACCTAAAACTGAAACAACAATAAAACAACAATACAATAAAATATACAATAACAATACAACAATCTTATAACAACAATAAAATAAAAGGTACTGAAATAATTATTATCATTGAATATTAATAATTAACATTGAATATTAATAATTATCATTGAATATTAATAATTATCATTGAAAATTAATAATTATCATTAATTATCAATAAATATCATCGTAAATTTATGATTCTCTATAAATCATATACGTTCTAAATAACCTAAATAAGGCTACTCTTGTAAAAGTTTTTATTTTATGGAAGATTCATCTGCATATATAAAACAAAATAATAATTATAAAACAAAATATATATAGTAAAACAAATATATTATCAAAAACATATCTAGCGAAGTATTCCGATAACATGAAGAAGATAAAAATGAACACACACACATATATATATATATATATACAGATTAAATTTAACTTAGATAACTTTCTTATTAATACAGGAAGAATGTGCATATTGCTTGTTTACTAATTTAATGTATGGGGAATTTTTGAATGTCAGTTTATAAATAACTAAATGATTGAAAAATTAAACTTGCTACTTAAAAATTTAAAAAATTCAAATGTTATAAATTACTGTCCAGTTTAATGCATGCCAATCAACATCAGTTTTAGTTTTATCTTGATATTAGAAAGACAATTTCATAGAAAATGTTATTATAGAAGCCA
This sequence comes from Caerostris darwini, assembly GCA_021605075.1. Lineage (NCBI taxonomy): Eukaryota > Metazoa > Arthropoda > Arachnida > Araneae > Araneidae > Caerostris > Caerostris darwini. The sequence goes on along the minus strand of BPLQ01011078.1, from coordinate 870,886 downwards.
TTATTCTAATTTCTGTTTAAAATATTTAATTTCTGTTTTTAAAAAAATATATTTCCCAGAAATTTGTTAAAAAAATGCTGTATAATTGTTTATTTTGATTTTTTTCACAAAATAATAGGGGTAATTTCAAATAAGTTCGTGAGAATGTTTTTTTCGATAAATATTTTTGAAAATAATTTATATTATTAATAATTTATAATATACCATTCGATCTCAAATTTTATTGAAAACAATCGTTTCAAAAGAAACTTAATTTAACTTGCTAATATTATAGCAATATTGAAAATCTCAATATTTTTTTCAATAAATAAATTTATTATTTTCTCATTTGAGATAGATATATTTATAATATTGTCTTTACTTTAATTTATTGAAACATATAAATATGCATGATTTGCTTTTATGGATATAATTATTTTTTGAAAAATTTTGAGTTTTATTGAAAATAATCGTTTCAAAATGCACTTAATTTAACTCGTTAATATCATATTAAAGATAAACTCAATTTTTATTCAATAAATAAATTTATTATTTTCTCAACTGAGATATATTTAAATACTGCTTTTTAAATTATTGAAACAAATAAATATCCATTATTTGCTTTTCATCAAAATATAAATTTATCTTTCTATTAACTAATGCATCAAAATTTACTAAAGAACAACAAAATGTTTAATATGCAGACAAATTAATTAAGATAAATATAAAATACAAAGAAGGCATTTGATGAAAGTCTTGAAACAAATTTATAAAACGGTTTTAACGACAAAATTAATTTCTGTTTTAAAAATGCACGCTCAACACAAAAATGAAAATTATTCTAGCTTGCAGTAATGAATAACAAAGAATAAAAAAATACCAAAATTATCAATGATAAATTCATTATCATCTCAAATGAAACACCATTTCCTAACAAAACGTTACTTGTCAAAAATTCCTGGGAACTAATTAACAGCAATATTTTTTTACTACAAATCTTAATAAAAAAGGATCACAACCTTTCTTTACACGTCCTGATTACCCTATCTTTTAATATATATCCATTTACTGCAGCAAAAAAAGAAAAAAAAAGACATTTCTCGTACGTCCTTGATGGAGCGAAATCAGAGATACTAAGAGAGAAAGCATGGTCTGTTCCCTTAGGAACAGAAAAGAGCTTATTTAAGCAAAAGGGTAGAAAGATACCTCGGAGCGACTTTTAGGGTAGAGTGCTGCAGTAGCAAGCAGTAGCAAAACGTGGAGTAGCAACTCTTTGGATGCTGCTCCAAAATGTCTTGAGGGAGCTTGCGTATTAAATATAATGCATTTACGACATAACAATAAATTCGGGCTTGCTAATGCAGTCGTTTCGACAGGGAATTACATTTAAGAGAGCTAATTTAATCGCTGGAGTTGGTAGAGATTGAATTTAATGGGTACTGTTGATCTATGTATTTTATGTTTGAGATGAACTTTGTTTGTGTAGTGGTTATGGATAGGTGTAAATAACCTAAGGATAATCAGCAAAGAATGGTAGTAAATATTAAGTGTTGAAGTTATTTTGTTGATCTACCTTTTAATTCCAATTAATATTTATAAAAATTATGAGGAAAATGCATCACAATTAGTGGTTCAATTTTGATGCATACAACTAATGTGTGGGAGGACATTGCTGATAGAGTAAGTTACAATTATTGTTTTCAAAAATAATATTCGATAATTGGGATAATGCATGTGAGCGTTTCGTATCGAATATAAGGTTGCCATTTGGGAATTTTCAGAATTTCTTAATTATACGACAAGCAAATACCAGGTTTTCCCTTTTGAAAAGCACTTTCTTACCTATTGGTGGACTGTTTGTAAAATGCATAAGTGGAACACTAGATTTACAAAATATAAAAAAATTTAGTACTTAAAACTGTAATATATTATTTGATCAATATATTAGCTGGAGAAATTTAATGCAAATATGTCAATGACGTACAGGTTTAGATTGCTGCTTTGCGGTCATTTTGTGCACACTGTGGGCTAATTAGATTGGTACCTACAGTTTAACGGGGATTCCGAACCACTAACAAACATCCATGCCACCGCCACGATTCGAACTTGAAGCCTGTCGTATCAAAGGTAAGAGAGCTAGAAAATTTACCATCAGGTCGCCAAAAAAATTTAGATGGATGTGAAGTTGTTTAGTTTTTTTTAATCTAATATTTTTGCTAATTATAAAAAAACCCCGAACATTTGCACTAATATAATACAGTTTTCTGAAATTTGTTTCATTATAACTTATTAAAGAGAAAAATAAATTAAAATTTATTTAAAATTTCCGGTCAAAAGCAATGAGCCATATTTGCTGCACGGAATAATTGAAAATCAAATATTAATATCTTCAGTAATTTTGAATCAAAGCAACTGATCTCGAGCTTTAGTTATTATTCATCACATCAAAATTATGCTATTGAATGAAAAATGTGTCCATAATTTAAAAGTCTGACGCCATATGCGCAAACGCAAATAGGTGGTTTTGGTAGACTGTTTGTAAAATGCATAAATGGAACACTAGATTTATAAAATGTAACATACTTCAATGATTCGGAATCACATAGCAATATTGGGTTGGAAATGTTTTCCATGCAACTACATATGGCGTAACAGAACTCTTCATTTCACGCAGCTTTTCAAGATCTTTCACGCAGCTCACGCGATTTTTCCAAAGATTAAATGCTTCACGCCATCCATTTCTTGGAATTGATGAAAAATATGCTTTTATAGCCTCATCAATCTCATCTTCGGAATGAAAACGGCGACCACGTAAATTTTTCTTGAGATTAAAAAAAAAAGCCAAAAGTCACACATAGTAAGATCAGGGGAATAGGGTGGATGCTCTATCACTTTGCCGTGTTTTTGTTTAAGAAATTCGATTGTCGATCTTGCCGTATGAAAAGACGCATTATCATGGTGAAGCATGAGTCCCCTTACATTTACTTCTTGAAGAACTTCTGGAATAAACTTAGTGGTGTACCAGTTAGTGTAACTGTCTTCTGTCCCTCCAACTTGACCAATCTCGTACTTCTGAAGAAAACGACATACATTGCTTTTTTCATTGCTCGTTGTCTTTTCACCATTATTGGTTTGGAGTCATCTTCAAAGATATTAGGATGATGAAAGGAGTTTGGAACTAGCAAATATTCATCTTCTTCATGGGGTTGCGGATTTTAATGGGTGAACCTGAATAACCCTTGGATGCGCAACAATAAATCATGTACTTTCAGCTATAGCCTCTTCAGACGCCTGAAGAAATCGTTATCTAAAAGGGCTTGTTTCTAGAGACTTGTCATAAGCGGAGAATGAACGATACGACTCGAAACATGCAAGAGACTGTACTAGATCTGGTACAAGACAATCCAAGTTCAAACCCATGAGCCATAGCCCACCATACCTGAATATCTCACTGTAATGTCAGGAAGATATTGTATGAGACTTATCCTCAGTGTCCTGCATGGCGGGAAAATCTACTCATGGATGGAGGTAAAGTAGCAGCTTCTGTTATAATGGACCACACGTAGGCAGAGATCTGACTTGGTTTCGAATCTCTGAAGAACGATGTACAATTATATAAGACAGAGACCTACGGTTTAAAGTGGATTCTATGTGAAAAAGACGTGTATTCATAGTTATTAATATTGCCCATATTTCGTATATTTATATATTTTGATTAATAAAGTGCACCTTCCTATACTTAGTGTGCTGTCATTTTGTGTGTACAGTACAGCGTCATACACTACACCAGTCTTTTTGCCATGTGATACTGGGTCGTCTGGGTATATTTATTTTTTAATATTACAATACTATGAAAAAAAATTATATTTGATGAATAAAAAATTATTATTATTATTATTATTATTATTATAATTATCTTTTGGAATTTACAAAATTGACTCTTTTGAGAAGATGTGATGTAAATTTTATAAAAGTAAGTGACGTAATATTTAGAAAAATTAAATATATTCATTTTGTTATTCTTTTCAAATATTATCGCATTTTTATATAAAATAACCTAAACTTTTAGAAAATTATTACATTTTTTTCTCTTTTACTTTTTACTTTTATTTATTTATTTTTAAATTCAGTTTTTAAATCCTGCCATATGGGCAGACAAGGGAAGAGAAAAAAATGCAAGAACGATTTAGAAGGCATCTCTCATTTTCTGATTGAGATCCAAAAACTTCATCAATCATATACAAAGTTCTTTTCCTCTTTTACAGATGGATCACCAAGCAAAACAAAAACGCTGTCTACCGAAATTGAGCGACGATAAATAACAAAACAAAAGCAGAAAAAAAAACTACCACTTTTTTCCTTCCAAACTTTAGTAAAAAGAATCTACTCCAAAAAAACTATTGCCTTTCAAAACAGTCACCCCGAATTGAAATATAATCACTTTTCGCGAAACCTACTCGTATAAATCCAACAGGATTTTACGCCGGGAGATATATTCTACTCTTTCGGCCTAGGAATAATACTATCACCAACAGTAAAAAAAAATTATAAAATGCGAATTTCCTATTTCCCATGTTAGGGAAACATTTATCATTTGATAGGCAATGGGCTCTAGAGTAAAGAAGTGACCTATAGTATCTGCACCCAGATCTATGTGTGAGGTACTGAAAGGTCCAAGTCCATTATTCTGGGGTGCATTCCCACCCCACCATTGGGGAAGTTACTTGTAACTTTATCGGAAACCGAATCTATTGAAAGCCCATTTGTTGTCGGCACCTTGTAGCTAACAGGGGGGTGCATGCCTTTTGTGTTGGGGTTAAGCATTGTAGGAAATGAGTACTTGGGTGCTGCAGTATGCTGGAGTCCATAAAGAATGGTATATCACTTCGGTGCTGGGCATCAGTGTTTTTTTTTCTCTATGAAAACTCTTGGCGGTCTTTTTCAGTGTTGGCGTTAAAAATAAGTATTAGTATAAACATTGTTTTTATGACAGAGACTCGAGTTGAAATGTTTTTATATTGTGTAATTCTACTTCAGATTTTTTATGAATCAAGACAAAGCGGAATGTTTTAGGTAATAGTGCTTATCGGCATTTTTAAATATAAACTCTTTGTTTAGTAGTTTACTACTTTGAAGTAGAAAAACATATTGATGATAATTCGTTATTATTGTCTTTTTTCATAGTTTTCATAAGATTAAAATTACTTTACTTTCTTTACTTACTTTAAATCTACCTACATACAAAGAAGTCAGAAATATTGATATTGTGAAAATTCTTTTTTTTTTCTCTAAGGTTGAATTTCGCTAGGAAGTACGCAATAATCATGAATGATGTTCATGTATGATATTTATGTATATCTTCTCATTAGAATAGACATTTCTCATCTCATGGTCTATCACCAATTACGATGGAACAACTCATGGTATAGTTCATATTCAATCTGTAGTAGTCATCATCATTATGTAGTAGTTATAATAATAATATTATGTATTATTATTATTTATGTATCATACTTATTTTTATGTTAATTTAAAATTTTTAGATTTATCTTATACACATTTTTACATACATTTTTCTAAGATAGAAATTTCCCAAATTTAGTAGAAATATTAAAGTAGGATCTTATTAGTAAAATATCTTATCTAACAACCCTATTTTCAATACTTGTGATAGAAAAAAAAAAAAAATAAAACAATTTATTTTAACAAATAACTACTCATTAATTTCTATAGTGATAATAAAGAAAACAAGTAATTTTGCAAAATAATAATATTAATAATTAAATTTATTATTGTTTAATATAAACTAGTTTGTTTGTGTGTTTGTTATGATTGCCTTTTTATTCCTTTTTCATTATTTTATTTCTTTATAGAAGAAATTTAGATGGCTTTATATAATCTATTCTTCATTGTACTCTTCAAACAAAGTAAAAATACTATAAAACAAATTCAATAACATTATTTAATCACTGTCCTTATCATTTATATATTGTACCATATTGCTAATAATTATATACGTTTATTAATATTATCATGAATAGACTTACATTACAAGGAATTTTATCCAAATAGCTTTTTTAGGCTGAATAACTGTTAAACACATTGCTCGACCCATTTTTCACAAAATTTTGCAGCAATGCAGCGTTTTGGCGTTATGTCCTGTTGTCCCACCGTCATTGTTGCAACCCTAGTGTAAAAGGGGGACTAATATAGGCCCCTCAGTAGAGCAGGGATCGCTTATCTAACAATTCCCCATTCGACCTTTCTGTGAGATGATCAAGATAAGGGGATAAACAGCACGTGCTGTTGTATCTGTGCCCGCTGGCCAACTAGAATAGAATTAGCCGGCCTGTCCTTTAGTAGGACGCATCCCTTTCTCATCTTCGCCATTTATACGTAAATGATCTGGATTCGAGTGTTATAAATTTTATTAATGAATGCAATAATAAGCCAACTTACGCGAACTCATAGTTACGTAATTCTTGGTTCTTCAGTTTGGCAACATTGTCGCCTGCTATTGTTAATGTTCCTTTTGTTTGAATGTCCATTTTTCCCCTACATTTTTCCCATATTATTTATGCTTTACTGATACAAATACTGTCAACATAGAAATCATCTTGTGATTCAAATTAATTTATCTATTCTATGTGAATTATCTGTTTTATGAGACCTATTATATTTATCTTTTAATTTTAATTTTTTTATCTTACTTTTATTTATTTTTAGTATTTTTTAATTTTTTTTCAGTGCTATTAGGATAGTAAAAAGATAATTTAAAATTTTGTAACGAAAATTAACTGTCCAAAAAATAATTGAGGCATATTTAAAAATTATAAAGGGTAAACTGTAATTTGTAATAATTTTAAATTATTCAAAATAAAATATTTTTATGAATTTTTTGATTTTTCGTAAGTGTTTTATGGAGTAATAATATATTATAAATTCAAAGAATGAAAGAAATAATTTCTCACATGAGATAGACAATAAGAATTCATTTCTTACCAAGTTTTAATCAAACGATGCAAAAAATGTAGTCTATGAATTAACTTAGGGACAAATATAGCTACTTATAGCAAAAAGATTTGCTCCCAATAGCCTTTTTCTCATGAAATAAAAAGCTTATTAACCATGATATTCCTTTCTTTTTTCCCCCATTGTAAATAATATAACGGGTAACTAATTTCCAAAACCTGTTTAAATATTTAAAAAATATATATATATATATATATATATACAATTCAATTTTGTATTTTGTTATCCTCAATAACTTATTTTGCAATAAATTAAGGTTTTCCTTTTACAGATTTTGACATTTATTCGTGCCTGCAAACGTGAGAAGCAAATGCAAATAAAAGATAATTTGTAAATAATTTTTATGATAAAAAAAATGTATTGAATGTACGTCATATATCATATTATTATTTTTAATAATGAAGAAGATGCATTAAAGTATGCTAGTTTTCTGTTTAAAATTCAGTAATGCACAAATTCAGCTCTCACGTATTTGCTGCAGAATTGGAGTTCTAAATTTAATTTTGAAATATCATAAAGCAGTTTTTAACGTTAGTTGTGCTTGTAAGTGATATTACTCTTCCATTTTAAAAGAACTAATTCTTAAAAAGGACCGGGATTTTTTTTTATATCTTATTCTAAAATTATAAGAAATAACTTTAATGTTTTTTACAATTCATCAGTATTTATATTAATACAACTATTTAAATTTAATTATGCATTTACTTTGAAAATGACAATTAAGATTACAAAATGATTTTTCAAGATTTTTTTATCTTGATCAGTTATACATTATGAATGCCAAATAATGTAATAATATCAGAAAATCTTTTTTTAAATGATTTGGAGGATTTAAAGAAGCTAATATTTAATTTAATTATACAGTAAACATTTAAAATTACGCACAGCAATTATACCGTACACTTTATACAATTATACAGTAAAAAGTTAAAGCACAGCAGCCCAAAGTGGGCCAAGGCTTTCCTTTGTAGAGATTTCTATGCATTCCTCTGAGTGACAATGGTCCACCAATTTTTAACCTTTAGTACAGCAAAATCTTTTTCAAATGCGTCTATCCATCGCAACTTGACCTTTTTAACCTTTAGTCGTCTTCATCCTCTTTGTACCTGTGGTTTTGTCAGAACGAGCCTTTTTACAGGGTGTAAATCATTCATTCTAAATATATGAGAAATCCAGTTTAAGCTATAAATCTTAATAAATTTTATAATATCTGGGTCTTCACAGAATTTACAAATTTCTCAGTCTTCTCCAACAATTACTTTCCTTAACATCTCCAAGAATAGTCTTTAAAATCTTCCGCTTAAATATAACCCAAATGGGCCTCATCAGGTCCAAGTTTAATTCTTTACAGATACAAAATATTTACCGCTTGAAGATTTTTTTTGTACCAATAATGAGCAAAAATTCATTATACTGGTTTAAATACACGACAATTTATGTCATAATTTTGTTGAGTTTTAATTAAAAGAATTGTTGGAATAAATAACTGAAAAATTTGTATCATAATACATTGTTACAGAATTTCTTATAGTATTTCTTGCAAAAAATAAAAGATATTTCCTTCCTTTCATTTATGCTGAATGAACGGCATATGGAATAAAATGTTTCTAGTGGCTTTCTTTAGTGATTCTATTTCTTCTTTCGTTCGAGTCCAGCCTCTTTCTGTCTTAACACCCACATTCCATCCGAAAACTTCCCAAGACGACCGTGGCAAAGCACGCACAGAGACCACCTCAAACCAACTGCCGGCCACCGCGCGTTCGTGCAAATTCGAGCTCACACGCCACAGTGCTTCTTTACCGCTTTTTATAGTTTCCCTCAAAACTCAATCTTTTAAAACTCTTTTCGGTTCTTTATTTTTACTCGAAAAGCCCCTCTTCCGCACGCAAGTTTTTAATGGCCAGTTTCTCCCCTTCTTCTTGTTAATTTGCCCTCCTTTATACATATTAACGTGGCAAATTAACAGCGAGTTCTGCGGCAAAAAAGTATACTGAAAAGACCCACATACTTGAAAGGGTTTAAAGTTTTTTTCTTCTTTGCTTGCTGTATTTCTGAATTGTTAGCTATCATCGGAATTTAATGTTTTAAGATGTGGACTGAATATTGATGAATAGATTTTGAGCCAATAGATTTTGAATAGAGATAGAATAGATTTTGAGATTTTGAGCCAATATTTCGAATAATATGGAAATCTACCAGTAGTTATAAAAATTCTGTTAAAATTATTATGTATATATTAAATCTTACAATTACTAAAATTACATTGATATTGTTGACCGCTCCAATTCTCTGTGTTACAGGTTTCTGGTTCGAGTCTCAGCGGTACCATGGATGCTTGTAGTGGTTAGAAATCTACTTTAAACTGTAGAGAGTTAGGCATAAGGCTGATAACTATCACTTAAAAAGAAAAAATTTCCTGTCTCGAAATCTACCAGTAGATAGACGGTCTTAACCTACCATTGTTGACTAGCACTCTGGCGCTCTGTGTCACAGATTTCGGTTTAAGTTTCGGCGGTGCTATGCATGTTTGTAGTGGTTCGGAATTCACTTTAAACCATAGGTCACTGTCTAATATGACTGTAAATTGTTAGGCATAGGGCTGGAAGCCCTACCCAGTAAAAAGAAAAACATCTTCCGTTGCGAAATCTGCCAGTAGGCAAACAGCCTTGGCCCACCATGGGGCTGCTGCGCCAATGAAGAAGACTGACATTGTTGTTGTTTCTTATACCACTTGGTAGAAATCTAGACCAAGCCAATGAACCCATATGGATTCATGGTTGAAGGGAAAGGGGACAGCTTCTGTTGTGATGGAACAAACGTAGGTAGAAGTCTCACTTGGCTCCGTGACGCTCTTAGAGTCGTACTAATGAGACAGGTACCTACTTCTTAAAGTGGATTCCTGTTGTACCGAGCGTTAGCCGCTCGGCCTTTCAAGCTTCACTGATATTGTTACTTTGTACATTGGGTTTCCTTTCCTATATTTTTCAAATTGAACAAATGTAAATGATTTTATTATGCAACTCTTTAACTGAACTTGACATGCATTCATTTGGAATATGAATTGTTTCGTATGTAAGGATATAAAATGGTATAAGTCCGTAATTAATTTGAAGTAAACAGTTTGAAAAAATTCTCTCGAAATTATCTCCACACAGCTTTTCATCCCCTAAGGGCTGGTAAGGTAATCCTGGAGAATAAAACAAATTACTCTTCAATTATTCTCGGGTGAAAATACTTTGTTTTAAAAATCCGAGTATAATATCTCAGAGCAACATCCAAGATATTTTCTGAAAGAAAGATCGTTAATAGAAAAGAAATTTAACAATTAATTCAATGCCTTCAATCGCTTTTTAAAATATCTCTATTTGATAAGGCAATGTTTAGATACAATGAGAAGAGTGCCCATTAACGAAATGCAGAATTTCATTTGTAAATATATATATCTTAATGAGAAATCTCAAAAAATTATTTTATTAAATAGAAAGTGGCATTATTATAAAAATTGCTATGCAAAATTATTTTAAAGGAAAAAGATTAATCAAAATTTCTTTTATTATTGGCATTAATTGAAATACCTTTTTTTATTTTACTATATATCTAGTCAATAGACTCGTATTTAACTAAAAATATGAATTCTTATTTATTTATTTATTTGGTCGTCAGTAATATCTTGCTGATATAAATGACATTTGTACTAATAAAATGTTAATTGCATGACATATTTAACTGTTTGAATTGTAAATATTAATAAATACATTTTTATTTATGTTTAAAATCATGAAATTTGTTTTTGATTTATTTCATGTGTATGTGTTCCGTTTTCAACATGTATAAGTCTATGAAGGCCATTCGAACCTGTAGTTTTATTTTGCGGTATAAGTTATTGTAGATTTTAAGTTATATACTTGAATGGGTTATTGCGGTATTTTTAAAGTTTAATGAGTGTTTTCAGTAGATGGTTTAGAGTGTTCTTTTTGGTACGAGTTATTTTTATAAAAGGTTAAAGTCTAAAGAGACATCACAGTAATCCAAATGATATACAGATTTTAATGAAATCCACAATGTTCTTAAAATGTTGAATCCATTTTAAATTCCCAAGAGAAATATCTGCCAATATAAAAAAAAAAAAAAAAACAACAATCATTCCATAATTCCAAATAATTTTATTTTGTTTTAATTAAGTTATATAACAATCCACCTTTTGTTTATGAGATATGTGAAAAGTTAATAGTAACGTAATAATAATGACTAAGTTAATAATAAAGTAATAACAATATTTTAAAAATAATAATATCTAATAAGAAATTTTTAATGACTACGATACAACAGAAAGAAAACTATGCACCATATATTAAGTTCAGCTTAAATTAACAATTAATGGAAAAATAAATATAAAAAAAAATAGTGTATAGAATTCAGATATCGACCTCTTTCAAAAAAATTTAAAGAATTTATTACCGAGAAAAAAAAAGGAATTTTAAAGGAGTTTTGTCAGGTAACGTTTTAAATAAAATTTTAAAGAAATTGCGCCCAAAAATCACTGTACAGAATTTTTACGTAATACGTGATATTACTTGATTGAAACGTAACTGCAACTGTGCATTATTAATATTATTGCATGCATCGCAACAAAAATATTCGAAAATTGTCATTAAATAAAGTAATAATTACAAAAAATCCCATATAAACTTACAAAAGTTATATATTTATCATCTGGAAATTTATTTTAAATAATTCATCGTAATTTTGTAAAATTTTGTTCATATCAGATGTAGATGTTTTGGATTACGTCTTTGGTTAATTTAATCAAATATATCTTATTTATAAAATTTATAAAAATTTTCAAATTTAATATTTCACAATGAAATTAAAATATTAAAGATTTAAAAAGCTAAAATTAAGAACAACATATGAAAATTAAAAAATTTTAATTAATGTACGAAAACTAAATAATACCAGAAAATTATATTAAAATTTAAAAAATCTAATATGTTTATATATAAAAATTAAAAAAAAAAACTAATATGTATACATATAAAAATTAAAAAATTTAACAATATAACAACATATGAAAATATAAAAAATTTAACAAGTTAGAAATTAATTTTCGGTCTTTATATAAGTTAATATTGCTGGGATAAAAGATTTTTTATCACACTACCACTACTATCAGTTCAACAATGATGGATTAAAAAACTTCAAGAATTTTATTCTACAACATTTAGATAACGTTATTTTTTAAGTACATTTATCTAGAAGTTTTATTTCAATCCATAATAGTTTTATTTTTAAGCCAATTTTCTTTATGATTCCTTTCTGCATGACAGAAATAATTTCATCTGTGATGTAAGAGCGAAATTGCAGGGCTCTTAAATTAAAGTTATTGCGGAAAAGTTAAGAATCATCTTACAGCTATCAAGAGAACTCAAACCAACACCTTGTGTTTAAGACACGCGATCTTTATTTTGCAGCTGTTGAATTAAAAAAGGAATTTCTTAGGGTTCAGCTTAAAAATGAAACGAAGTTAGCACTCTAATTTCGTAACGGAAGAGAGTTTACGGGGTAAACACGAACTTGATTAAATGTTTGGAACATTGGAATTACTTTTAGTTAGTTATTAAGAACAATTATTTTTCCTCTCTTCATGAATTCTTTTATTTAAAAATGGACTTTTGTTTTAAAAACGCTCACGGAAGATAAAATTACATTAAATTGCAACATTGGGTTAAAAATATAACTTAAAGTTGTTTGCATAAACATAAATTTTAGAGTCTATATGTAAATAGATAATTCACTAACTAACGTCGTACAGAAATATTTGTTATTTCTGTATTAAGGAATGGCAACAAACATGCAGACGATTTAAATAATAGGGAGAAAATTTATTCTATTAAATTAATTATTAGAACTGTGAAAATTATAATTAGAAATTAATAATTGGAATTGTGAAAATATTAATTAGAAATTAATAATTAGAATTATGAAAATAATAATTAGAAATTAATAATTAGAATTATGAAAATAATAATTAGAATTGTGAAAATTATAATTAGAAATTAATAATTGGAATTGTGAAAATTATAATTAGAAATTAATAATTGGAATTGTGAAGATATTAATTAGAAATTAATAATTAGAATTATGAAAATAATAATTAGAATTATGAAAATAATAATTAGAATTATGAAAATAATAATTAGAATTATGAAAATAATAATTAGAATTGTGAAAATAATAATTTGAATTATGAAAATTATAATTAGAAATTAATAATTAGAATTGTGGAAATAGTAGTAAATGTAAGTTACTTACGAAATAGTTTTTGTTATCTCATAATACTAAATGCAATTAATTAAATTAAACGAAAAGGAATTACAGAGAACGATTTTATTTTTATATTTCTGATTTCTAAAAGTTTCTTTAGCCTCAGATATTAAAAAGTTGTGAAAACAAAGTCTAGATTTTTCAAATTTTCTCTTTTCTGTATATAGCTTAAAGTTTATGCTTGCATAAACATGAATTTTTGATATTGTGTGCATATATATATTTCATTAACTCACATGACACAGAAATCGTTGTTATTTCCATATTAGTGTATGGCAACAGAAGTAAATGAACTAAATCAGAGGAAGTGGATTTGCTCTTTTAGAGGAAATTAGATTTGTGAAAATAAATGAACAGAAGTTTATCGATTTTACGGTTTAGGACGAAACTTTCAGTTATAATATAAAAAAAAAAAAAAAAAAAAAAAAATGCTATCTCAAGTCAAATTTTTAATAGGAATAAAATAAATAATAAATAATATTTTTTGGTAATAAAAAGAATGAAATATGAATACTTTTTATTAAAATTTAATTTAATTTAAATTTATTATTAACTTTTTTAACATTAATATTTATTTATAAAAAAGGACTTACTTTATCAGAATGTCTATGTGCTTAAGTTGTATATAAATTCCTTAGATCCATCCGGAAAGAAAATAGTAAAAAAAAAAAAAAAAAAATAGTTAGTTTTATTTTAAAATCATACGTGCCTGCTTTGTTTGGCATAAAAAAGAACAAATATTTTACTGTCAGACCAAAAAATGTATTTCAAATAATCCAAACATCACGGTATTTATCCGACGAATTACTTTAAGTTGTCGATCCAGCAATAAAACGAAATGCGTTCTTTGTGCACTCAGGGAATGTTTTGTTGGCAATTCTTGTCGAAGAAAGAGAACATCTCGGGAACTCGGTTGCAGGAGGATCTTAAAGCAAGTTAAATTGTCACAAAGAAGAAGTCTGTTAAAAATTTCGTACCACAGATAATTTATAGATTAAATGGAACTATTGTGTAGTGTATTCTCCCCTAATGCTGAGGGTTCTAGTGAAAATGATATTAAAACACTCATCAATTCTACTACGCTCATCAGAAAAATACAAAACGTTCCCTGTCATACCCAGGCTGCGGAATGCATCAAACTTGTGACAGTAGCCTCGAATAAAATATGAGAAACATAAAACAAGCAACATTATATCCGAGAAACAATGAAGTCTAGATCGTTTATGACGCATTTCCCCAAAAATATTATGTTAAAGATTAGGCAGCTTGATAGCCAATTGGTTAGCGCTTTGGCTCCTGGTACCACAGGCCTCAGATTCGAATCCAGGCGGTAGCGTGGATGTTTCTTCGTGGTTCATAATCTACGTTAAATTGTAGGTCCCGATCTAATTAACCCAAAGTGTGCAAAAAAGGACTGTTGAGCGACAAACCAAAAGATTAGATTTTAAATGTGTAGAAGACATAAAACATAAAAATTAAAAAAAAAACACATTAAGTCAAAGAATCCTATTTCATCGAAACTTTTTGTAAGTAGTTGTAAACATAATATAAATCTCACACTCAACAATTGGATAGTTGGTTGGGTAGGGTGTGGGTGTCAGTATAACTCGATGTGCAATCACCTCAAAATTGTGGCGGCCTGGTGGCCAAGTGGCTAGCGCTCTGGTCTTTGGTATCCCAGGCTTCAGGTTCGAATCCTGGCGGTGGCATGGATGTTTGTGAGTGGTTCGGAATCCACGTTAAACTGTAGGTCCCGGTCTATTTAGCCTAAAGAGTGCACAAGATGACCGTAGAGCGACAAACCAAACCTCAATATTGTGAGTTCTGGCTCATTTTGCTTTAGCAAAAGGAGAGAAATGCTGCGCAGTGAAAATCGTGAAAAATTAGTAAATTTCTGTACCTAAATATAAATAATAAAATAATATAAATATAATATAATATAACATAAATTTCTAAGACGATGAACGAACGAGAAAAAATTAGATTATTGATTAGAAGTTAATTTATTTAGGTTATTTAAACCCTAAAACTTACATAAAAACTAAAGAGTGTTTATATTAAAGATTTTAACTAATGTAAAAAAAATTACAAAAAAAAAAAGCGCGATTTTTTTAAAATTGTTCATTAACTTTCAGTACGATGACGGAAATAACAGTTGATTTTAAATTTTTTTTTATGCAGGTTTTTATTTATTCTCTTTTTCTTTTCTTTTTTTATATTACAATAGGCAGCTTTTCTATACTAAAGTGTTTCGAAAAAAAAGTACTCATTTTTTCCAATCTTTAAATCTTTCCAAGATGCTTTCAAATATTTCCGAGATTTTAGAAAATTTATCTGAGGAGTAAAATTCAGGAAATAAGAAATGTTTTCTCTTGCTTAATAACTTTATTTTCCGGAATATTTAGTCTAACAATATTTTCATACAAAAGATGATTATTTAAAATAATCCATTTAAAAACTTATTTTTTTACATTAAAAATTCTTCATAATATTTCGGAGAAAATAATACCAAAACATAAGAAATTCGTAGAAATAAAAGAAAAAAAAACTATCGAATCCAATTTGGAATTCCATGCGGGGAACTGCCGAAGAATCCTGAGAATACGAAATGTTTCGCTAAGTATGCGGCTAGTGAAGTGTGACACAGTGAAAAAGAAAATAAATGTATAACCACTACTTAGGCGCTGAAAGAGTAAATCCGCGATGCCGGATCATATAATAGAATAATCCCGCCCGTTTTGTTGCCGGATAATTTGAAAGGATAAAGGAATGCAGGGATCGCATCTTTCATGTTTACTGTCAGGATTTTTGGACTGCTGTTTGGCTCTTTAGCTTTGTTTTTGGCGATTTAAAGTTTATAATTTTTCTGAAACAGCATGTTTTGGCTAATACAAGATAGGTAAAAATTATCATTGAATTTCATGCTGATCACTAGATAAGTGTTGAATGTTAACAAAATTTTCACTAAACGTTTTTGAGATCGACAATATATGAAAAAATTTGCTACATCAGGAAATTTTTCTACATCATATTTTTTAGGTCGTTTCACAGATGAAAGGTTAAATAATGAAAGTTTTAAAAATCTAAACATTTGATGCACGCCTAAAAAAATTCAATAAAATTTTTTACCTTAAGTTTTATAGCTTAAATTTTCATTTTATTAATAAATATACACCATTGAATTTCGAGTTCGGCATTGAAACAATTGTTCTTTCGAGATGAAAATGAGACCAATTATATTTTTAAATTAGAATAATAGTGATTTCAAGACCAAATTTTTGTTTAATAAAAAGTGTTTTTCTCAAAGTTTTAAATTTTTTTATAAATATTAATTAAAAATTTTGTGATACATGACCTTCAAATAATGACGATTCTATGGTTTGGTACATGATAATGATGATTCCATGGTATAACTTTGGTCCATGGCAATAATGATTCTATGGTATGAGTATTGTCCACGGTAATGATGATTCTATGATATGAATTAGTCCATGGTAATGACGATTTTATGGTATGAGTTTGGTCCATGGTAATGATTATTCTATGTTATGAATTGGTCCATGGTATTGATGTTTCTATGGTATGAGTTTGGTTCATGGTAATGATGATTCTATGATATGAATTGGGTCCTGTACGTAATGTGTGTTTCATAACAGGGTAGAAATGATAAAAAAAATCTTTTTAATCATAGCCAATTATTCGATTGATTACATGTAATACATTATACATTATTAAAGAATATGAAAATGAATATTAAAATATGCTAACAAATACACAGGAAAATAACATTAAAGAATAAATATGGTTAATATTTGGTATCGTATGATTTCCTGGTTAATTTCCATAGACAAATCTTTCTTTGGTTGACTGTTAACTATCAAACTTAATGATAAAGTTAAAAGAATACGAATATGCATGTTAAATATATTAAAGAATACATAGAGGAAAAAACATTAAAGAATACATATGGTTAGTGTCTTATATCACGGTAGAACTGTAAGCAAATCATTTCTTTCCTAGCTAACTTTCACAGCCAATTCTTACTACGGTTGTGTCTGGGATTATTTGATTCAGGCTGGCGTAAGAATTGGCGATCTCTTTCTACGCCGCAGTAACCCCCGCCTATTTTTGTGCAAGGTGCCAAAATAAACGTCTAGGGGAGCAATGGATTTAGAGGCAGCTTAATTCGAACCCCACCCCCACACATCTGACGTATTAATTCCCTCTTCGGAATCGCAGCCAACATCGATTCGAGACCTTTCTCTTGTTCTTAAGCCTCGCCTGACACAGCGGCACTTTCTTTTTGATGTGGAACTTTGCAGACTTAGCTTTTCATTTGGTATCAATCGACCAACGAAGTGAATTAGAATGCTTCTTCGGGTTTATGTTTGTTTTAATCATGATTTGTATGCAAATCTGATGAATTATTTAAGACGAATATTGTCTAGAATTTTGTTGGCTCTGTAACATTTTCTGGGTTATTGATTCTTAATTATTATTCTTCATTCTAAAACATTCTTCTTAATTCTAAAACATCAATCTTGATTATTGAATCCTTACTATTGTTCTTGATTATTGAATCCTATTATTTTTATTCTAAAATATTATTCTTGATTATTGAATCCTATTATTTTTATTCTAAAATATTATTCTTGATTATTGAATCCTATTATTTTTATTCTAAAATATTATTCTTGATTATTGATTCTTTATTATCACTCTTGATTAATCATTATTGTTCATGATTCTAGAATATTATTCTTGATGATTCTAAAAATTCTTGATTATTGACTTTATTGTTACTTGATGATTATTCTTGGGATTCTAGAATGTTCTTGATTCTTTACTTGCTTGATGATTCTAGATTATTATTTATTCTTGACTTGCTTGATGATTCTAGATTATTATTTATTCTTGACTTGCTTGATGATTCTAGATTATTATTTATTCTTGACTTGCTTAATGATTCTAGATTATTATTTATTCTTGACTTGCTTGATGATTCTAGATTATTATTTATTCTTGACTTGCTTGATGATTCTAGATTATTATTTATTCTTGACTTGCTTGATGATTCTAGCTTATTATTTATTCTTGACTTGCTTGATGATTTTAGATTATTATTTATTCTTGACTTGCTTGATGATTCTAGATTATTATTTATTCTTGACTTGCTTGATGATTCTAGATTATTATTTATTCTTGACTTGCTTGATGATTCTAGATTATTATTCTAGATTTTTGATTTACTTGAAAATTCTAGAATAACACTCTTGATTTATTTGATGATTCTATAATATTATTTTTGATTCTTGACTTCATTGTTGATGATTATTCTTGATTATTCCAGAATATTATTCTTGATTCATGTCCTACTTGATGATTTAGAATATTATTCTTGATTCATGTCCTATTTGGATGATTTAGAATATTATTCTTGATTCTCGACTTGCTTAATGATTCTAGAATATTATTCTTGATTCTTGACTTCATTGTTGATGATTCCAGAATGTTATTCTTGATTCATGTCCTACTTGATGATTTAGAATATTATTCTTGATTCTTGACTTGCTTAATGACTCTAGAATATTATTCTTGATTTTTTACTTGGTGATACTAGAGTATTATGATATTTTTAGAATATTATTATTGATTATTCTACAACCGACAGAATACCTGTTGTACTAATACCACTAATGCTTTACAAATTGTTCATACATTCTTAAAAATCATTAACAATACATTACATTAAAATCTTATGTTATTTAAAAAGTAGCATCAAAAGAGCATTTATATAATAACAGCTATTATATCTCTGCTGTGTGGCCTCTATAATGAAATATCTATATTAATTAAGATAAAATCAATAAAAAATATTATCCATTAGTTTTAAGAAATTATTTCTTTTTTATTTCTTCACATACAAAGACAAGATAAATGTGAAGGCATTCATTTAATGCACAATAGGCTTTTATTTTCACTAAGCCATAATATGGATTAATAAAAATAATGATAGATATTATAGAACCATTAATTAGATTTCGATTTTCAAAACATATTTTTTAAAAGTATAAACAGCAGTAAACAGAATTTGTTATAAATTAAATTAGCTTTTTGAAAAAAAATAATAATAACGACACGTTTGTTTTGATTGATTTGCTAAAAGATTTTTTTGACCTACAATCCTAAATGTTCAAAGAAATAAAATCAGTTAATTAATATTCCATCATTTTGAAAAAAAAAATATTATTACGGCAGATTTATTTTTATATTATAAAATAATAAATGCTGTAAGAATTAATAACAAAATCACATGCTTGTGAAGGATTTATAAAAAAACAAATTTTAACTCTTTAATTATATTTTGATTGATTTTATTGGAATTTTCTTTTCCTTTTTTTCTTCAAAAGATGAATGCAATTATTTAATCAATTTTTCAGTTTTCTTATTATTCAATCAATTTTGTTGCTACTTTATTCTTTATATTTTTTTATTGTTTTTATTGAATGATGTATTATTGAAAAGTTTGTTCCACGTGTGTTAATAAATAAAATCCACATCCGCGTGTTAATAATTAAAAAAATCGTATCCTACATAATCATAGCATTATTTACTCCTTTTTAAAATAACTAAGGACTTTCCTAAATTATAGAAGCCTTATTTCAGTTTCTGGTTTATTTATTTTCCTACGATATTAATTCTTATATTAATGATAGCCTCAGTTATATTTAGTAATGAGTTAAAGAAACAGTAATGTATTAAGTAAACAGTAATATATAATTAAGTAAGTAAGTAGTAATATATAATTAACAGTAATATATTACAATATAGTATACATTCTTTCGCCAATTTTTGCCAATTTTTTTTATATTTTTTAACTTCTTAATTTATTTTTAAACATTTTATTTTTTTATTTATTTGACGTATCTTTTTGAAATATCTTATTTCTGCAGACAAATATTTAATTAAAAGTCAGATTATTTCTTGCAAAAGTATTTAATTTAGTGCAAGTTTAGCAAACGCAAACATTAATGGCTTTTAATGGAAAAAAATGGCATTTTTTTTTATTTGTGTTGTTGTTATCTTTTATCCCACGTAGTCGACAACAACATCTAAACTAAGTCCAAGAACCCTGTGGTCTCAAGGGAGGAGGGAAGACGCTGTAGAAGGGCTGTGACTTCTGGGAGGATTTTTAGGGGAAATTACTCCACATTTACGTATCGTATGGCAGAAAACCTGGAAAAATCCTAACATCCAACATGTCCGACGAACGAGGCAGGACGCTGAACATCACAAACGCCATCGAGTTCCTCGTAGTTCTAGCTCCGTATCAATATTCTGCCGTCACCTTCCAGAAAAGGTGAGATGAGGGCAGAATGACAATGGATTCTATTTAAAACTCGAACAGCCACCAACGAGGATTGAGAGATTGACAGTACCTTCCGAAAGGATTTTTAGGATAAATGCCACGCATTTGCCTATCGTATGAGATAAAACCCAGAAAGCTCCCACCAGGCAGATTAACTATCAATGCGAGATGCTTTACACACATGGTCTCAATCACCTCACTTCTGAAAGCAGTAATTACAATAATGCCGTCAATGGATTTGAACCACAGCCCTCCTGTATGCTAGCTGCGCATGTTTTCATTGGGTCGGCAATCTTCATAACAGAATGCTATGCGTTGTTTTCAAATGCTAAGTTTTTAAACTTAAGGTCCTTCACTACTTGAATTCCAGATTAGTATGTTCAGCGTTACTTAAGACGCAAAACAAGAGACTTGTGCAATGCAACCACTTCATTCCCCCACAATTTATAACAATTAATGTGAGTAATGGTATCTGGATTTACACTTTCCTTCTCGAGACCAGAGAATTTTTGACCCACAAATTTATCTTGATGATCTCTGATATAGATACCTGAGCTATCAGTTCTGATTCATTTCTTGGAACTCGAACCGAGAACGTCAGTTTGAAACCTGACGCATCAAAGTTCTCTGCAATGGCAATTAGTTCAATGTCAAAAGAATTAATGCATTATATTACATAGAACAACTTTTCTGATTTTTCTAATTCAACTAAATATAAAAATAGTTTAACACTAGAAATCTACATTGATTATAAATAATAATAAAAAAAAATCTATTTTTACTAACAACTGAAATAATAATTGATAACGAATATTCAGTCATATATTTTCTGATGCGAATAATATTAAAAGCAATACAATAATATATCCGACAACAAATAAATAAAAAAAAGGGACCAATATACCCCCTCCCCATCCGAAATCTCCGCAACATCCCCAAATCAAGTGGGAAGTGCAAATCCCCCCGTTGCCAACACCGGGATTTACCGCAAGGGGATGACACACGACTTTTGTTTTATGCATGGCGCGGCATTACTTTTGCGGTCCTGGATCCAAAATCTCGTTAAACCCCCCTTTCCCATCCCCCTGACACTTAATACCCCCACCCCCTGATCGCATCTCTCGCGACAAATGACGTCTTTGACCCCTTGCCAACGTCCCCTTTTGCGAAGTCATGAATAAAATTTTGTTCGGCGGTTCTATTTTGACTGCGACACCCTCTGCCTTTTTTTTATCCCCACCCCCTTCTCGTCTCTTTGGTTGTTTATTTATATTCCTTTTGTTCGCTAACAGTTCATGAAGGTTATTGTTGTGTTATTATACTAAGGGTTGGAAAGACGGTGTGTTTTCAATGGGGTGAAACATTTTATTATAATCTCCCCAACATCATTTTGCGTTTGCACGTATGGCTTCAGGCTTTTAAATTATGGACTCATTTTTCTGAGTGAAAAATGAGTCCACATAATTTGAGGTGACGATATTAAAGCTCGAAATTAGTGGCTTTGATTGAATATTACTGAAGGTTTTAATATTTGATTTTCAATTATTTTATGCAGCGAATGTGACTGCCTGATAGCCAATTGGTTAGCGCTCTGGCCCTTGGTACTTCAGGTTCGAATCATGGCAGTGACTTGAATGCTTTTTAGTGGTTTCCTCCTCCTTGCTGTGCTCTTTGCAAAGGTAATCATACCTCCAACTTTTCGGGGTGCCCTCGCAACCCAGCAAACTTTGTCCCTGCCGCACCTCCCAAAACCAACTACTGGGAAGAAAGAATGAAAATGATGAAGACAAACAATTTACCATTAAGTGCACCAACATCTCTTCAAAACACGATTTCTACAAACTCAGTAAAGATGGACAAATTTCCACCAAATCAAGTCGAACCCCAACTTTCAGGTCCTTCCACTTCATCCTCCACTCCACAAGAAAATCTTACCGCCCAAATTCTGCAGTCCCTTGTTAAAGAGGTACATGCTCTCACTTCAAATATAGCTTCCTTGTTGGCGGCTCTTCAATCTCAGTCACCCCTTTCTCACAACATTCAATAGTACGACTAACCTTAATTCGATCAACTGCATAAGCTGGAATGCGAATGGAATTAGAGAAAAATATCGTCCTCTCTTCTGCCTTGGCAGTGTGTACTGCGGAACTATGTTAAAAGACAAAAGAACAAAAACATTCCATTTCTGAAAACTTCAAACTCTACCCTGCAATAACAAACTTTACTTCCGATCTTCAGTTTCAAATGTTGTTCGTATGTTTTTCTGCCTCCTTAAAGTTTTTTATTTTTGTGATTGTATATTTGTATATTTATAATTCATATTTATTTTCATTATATATATGTTTATATGTCTGTCTGCTATGTATTTACGTATTATATGCTTCTATTGGGCATTTATGTATTTTGATATTGCTTGATTGTCATCTCCTAGTTTGCTCGCCCCCTTTTTTTTTTTTGTGTATATATATATGTTTTTTTTTTTTTTTTTTAACTTCTTTCCCCCCCTATTAACTGTTTGCTTTAAATTTTTTAATTCCTGCTAATTCTGTGATACTTTGTTTTTATTATATTTGAATTCTGAGCAGATGTGCACTACGTGCACAGGTACTCGACTCTCCTATCCAATCTAGTAGTGGTTTCCTGGTCTAATTAGGCTAAAATGTGCAATAAGTAAATAAAAATAAACTGATTAGAATCATTTCAAAGCCTTTTATAGAACTATAATGGACACAGAGAAAGAAAAAAAATACTTTGTAACCGTGTTTCTTCCTACACTTTGATAAGAGAACTCACTGTGGCCTTTAGAAGAAATGGTCAGTAGGCCTCGAGACTCTCACCCGAGAGGAAGCACAGGGTAACCATGCGCTCCCGCTGAGAACCGTTTACTACAGTCTCTCACCCTGAGAGGAAATATAGTATCGGGTTTTCGGCTTAGAAGTTGAATCCTTCCACAAATCACAAATAAAATTTTGTTCGGCAGTTCTATTTTGACTGCGACACCTTCTACATTTTTTTATTCCCCCCTCGTCTCTTTGGTTGTTTATTTATATTCCTTTTGTTGGCTAACAGTTCATCAAGGTTATTGTTGCGTTATTATACTAAGGGTTGGAAGGATAGTAGGTTTTCAATGAGGTGAAACATTTTATTATAATCTCCCCACCACTATTTTACGTATGGCTCCAGACTTTTAAATTATGGACTCGTTTTTCATTCAATAGCATAATTTTGAGGTCATGATATTAAAGTCCCAGATTAGTTGCTTTGATTGAATATTATTGAATATTTTAATATTTGATTTTGAATTATTTCATGCAGCAAATGTGACCCACATCATTTCCCTGTAAGTAATATACTACTGTGCCCAAAAAGTAAAACCAATTATTTTTTTTTCAAAAACTACTTATTTATGCTTCCAAATTTATTTCATCGCCTTCAGATTAATTTCCTTCGGACACAATACAATTATGCCAACTTTTTTTTCCAATCATGCATTCAATGCATGCTAAAAATTCATGCGTTCTCTGCCTACTTTGAACTGTTTATACCGCTTCTAAACATTTCTTTCCGATATAGGAATGCTCACCGAATGCCTTCTGCAACATTCTATACGATTCCGCAAAATAAAATTTAATGTTCTAATTTTAAAGTTCTTTGCTCTGAATTCAAAAATCACCGGAATCACTTTTTGCGTCTCACAAAGCTAAACGTAACTTAAACACTAATGAATATTTTGACGTCAAATTTCATGCAGATGTCAAGGACAGTGTCAGCAACGTAAAAAAGAAAAAAAAATGAAATTCCATTTTTTATTTCCAACTAAAAAACAACTTACGGGAATTTTAAATTGAAAATTGGTCTTACTTTTTCGACACAGTAGTATATATAAGTAATTATGAATATAAGAAATTATTTTTCTCTATAGTAAGTCATAATAAAGCCAACTTCAAAAAACTATACAATATTATTGCAAATGTTCGTTTTTTATAATTAGCGAAAATATAAGATTAAAAAAAAATAACTAAAAAACAACTTTACATCCTTCTAAAATTTTTTTGGCGAGTTGATGGCCTTGGCTAGCGCTCTGGTCTTTGGTACCACAGGCTTCAGGTGCGAATCTTGGCGATGGCATCGATATCTGTTAGTGATTCGGAATCCACGTTAAACTGTAGGTCCCGGTCTAATTACACCAAAGTGTGCACAAAATGATCGTAGAGCGGCAAATCAAACCTGTATGTCATTGATATGTTTACATTAATTTTCTCCAGTTAATATGTTGATCAAATAATATATTATATTTTTTATTACTAATTTTTTTATATCTTGTAAAGCTAGTGTTTCACTACTATAGTTTTTATATCTAGTAGTTTTTATATCTTGTAAAGCTAGTGTTTCACTACTATAGTTTTTATATCTTGTAAAGCTAGTGTTTCACTACTATAGTTTTTATATCTAGTAGTTTTTATATCTTGTAAAGCTAGTGTTTCACTACTATAGTTTTTATATCTAGTAGTTTTTATATCTTGTAAAGCTAGTGTTTCACTACTATAGTTTTTATATCTTGTAAAGCTAGTGTTTCACTACTATAGTTTTTATATCTAGTAGTTTTTATATCTTGTAAAGCTAGTGTTTCACTACTATAGTTTTTATATCTAGTAGTTTTTATATCTTGTAAAGCTAGTGTTTCACTACTATAGTTTCTATATCTAGTAGTTTTTATATCTTGTAAAGCTAGTGTTTCACTACTATAGTTTTTATATCTAGTAGTTTTTATATCTTGTAAAGCTAGTGTTTCACTACTATAGTTTTTATATCTAGTAGTTTTTATATCTTGTAAAGCTAGTGTTTCACTACTATAGTTTTTATATCTAGTAGTTTTTATATCTTGTAAAGCTAGTGTTTCACTACTATAGTTTTTATATCTAGTAGTTTTTATATCTTGTAAAGCTAGTGTTTCACTACTATAGTTTTTATATCTTGTAAAGCTAGTGTTTCACTACTATAGTTTTTATATCTTGTAAAGCTAGTGTTTCACTACTATAGTTTTTATATCTAGTAGTTTTTATATCTTGTAAAGCTAGTGTTTCACTACTATAGTTTTTATATCTAGTAGTTTTTATATCTTGTAAATCTAGTGTGCTCCATTACAACAGAAGCTACGACTTTCTATACATCCATGAGTAGATTATTCATTGGACGTTCGTTCCGCCCTGCAGGACACTGAGGATTAGACACAACAGACATTATATTTAAAATATATATCATTCAAAAGCATAAGCAAGTCTGAATTGATTCAAATTAAATTAGTAATCAAATAATAAATTAAAAATACAAAATATTTGTAATTTCCATTTATAGAAAAAAAAATCTTTTTGCTTTTAATAATAATAAGCAAAAGAAAAAAAAAAAAAGATCTAATACAGAATTTTAAAACACTAAAAAAATAAAAACTTATAACATATAAACTAATTACTTTACACTTTCGACACCACGGTCTTTTAAATTTGTAGATATTTCATATTCTCTCGTCTTTTTTATTCAGTGAAAAAAAATATAGCACATAAAAACAAAACAAATGTCTTCTTTATTCTTTGAAAAACATAAATGTACATGCAAATATGAAACATGCAACAAAAAATACCACTATAAGATGAAGAGGAAAAAACATTTTTCCTTCTCAAAACAGAAATTCTTGAATCTTACGCAAATACATATCTACAGTATGTGTACACATTTTGCCATGCCGGTGCCTCAGGGTTCTCGAAGCGAAAAGAGCACAAAAAATAAACAAGAAGACACCCCCCCTTTTAATGCACCATTTGTATCTTAAGGGCCGACATGAAAGATGTTTTCGAATTCTATCTCCCACATTTATGTTAAAACACCGCATGCACATACAGTAAGCATACTTTTATGCATTTATACATACAGATGCGAGTTTTTGCCATAACGAAATCCATTCTCTGAGTTATCAGTTGTGGCTGTAGAAAATGCGATTATATCAATGCATCGAAAGATATTGAACTGTTCAAGTATGTGCATAAATATACCTATTACCGTGCCAGTAACTTGGAAAGCTTTTCTGTTCATATTATTTTAGCAAAACCACTAAAAAACTTTTAAAATATTTTTTTTTATCAGGAGAAATATAAAAATATGCTTATGAAGACAAGCAGCAGTTCTTGAGCTGTATAGGCACTTTGAAATGTTTTTTAGCAAATTTAAAAATCGGTAGAATTAAAAAATTGCTTAAAATAATAAGTAATATTGCTTGAGTGTTCTAGATTCTTATTTTAGTGCCGTAAAACAAATGTATTATGTAGAATAGTCTGTTTAATTTCATACATATGAATACAAACTATTATTGTTTATTGGACAATATAAAATACATTTGATAAAGTATACACTAGTTACAATAAATAGCATATACTTGTATACATTATTGCATACATAGATAAACATAATAAGTATAATGTATATCTATATATTTTATGTATATCTATAAATGAATAACTAAATATTTTATGTTACTTTTTCTTACATCAGGGAATTTACCTTCCTTAAAATATACAATGAAAGGTTTCTGGCAATAGAAGAGGAAATATTACTGCTTTTCAAATGGAAATTCATAGATAACCTGTGCCACATTTGTTTTTATTATGGAGAAAAACACGAATATCCCCACCATACATTCAGATTGTTAATGCGAGAAGTTTACATATGCTATCACCATCTTCCCCTTCTTTTCACTTTTGAAAAGAATGATAATGCACGTGAACTCTTATATATGCTCGTTACCAAAGACCTTATGGGACACCAATTTTTTAACACGAAGGAACCCAAGGACCCCAGATATACAGTTACATCATTACAATAATCATATTTAGTTTAATAGCCCATGGTGGGCCAAGGCCGTCTGTCTACTGGCAGATTTCGAAATATGAGATTTTTTTCTTTTTATTGGGTAGTTTTGCTAACCCTGTGTCCAACCCTCTAATTTGTTGCTCTACGATCATATTAGACTGTTACCGAAGGATTAAAGTGGATACTGAGCCACTACAAACATCCATGACACTGCTGGGACTCAAGCATGGAGCCTGTGGTACTGAGAGCCAGAACGCTAGTCATTCTCGGCTATCAGACTCTATACAGTAACATTAACAACAAAATTATAGCTACAATGACTTAAAAAAACCATTATCAATTTGGTAGAAGAGTCACCAATAACACTTTTAGTTGCTAAAGCGAAACGAATACAAAAACTGAACATGATATCCACCGATATACAGTAACAAAATTACAATGGCTTACAAAACCATAACGATTTGGTAGAAAAGTTACGAATGACACTTTTAGTTGTTAATGCGAAACATGAATAAAAAATGAAAGAAAGCTTTTCCATTTGTGTGAAATATAAATTAAAATATATACATTTATTTAACATAATAGCTTTAGTAATATAGATGTATGCAACTTATTATATATTTATTAACTATTATATTATTATTAAATATTTGTAACTTATTATATTATTATTATAGATGTATTAACTTATATTATAAGGATACTTCAAAATTTCCGAATAGCATTATAGGTCTGTAGACTTTCCGAATAGCATTATGATCTCTGGCTTTAATATTGACTTGCGTCGATTTTAAGCAATATATTATTTATTAAAAATATGCAGGAATTCCATTTGCCCATAAAGTTAAGAGATTAAGCACAAGCAAACGCAATATATATCAAATATTCATCAAAAACAGGTTTTTCGTTTGATATAAAAAGAAAGCTAAATCCATGATCACGAAACACTATGCAGATAAAGTTCAAATATTAGCCGGCCTGTTTTTGTTTGTTTTATTGGTTTAGATATGATAGAGCTATGCATCAAATACTGTCATGATGTGAGGGATATAGGAAAATTGCTATGCACATAAAAATAGTGGGAATTTTTATTATTTTTGTCTATTTTAAAGGCTATTTCTTGCATGAGAAATATTGCCAAAATGTATAATGCAAGCTTGGGTCGTATCCTAGATGCAGAAGGATTTAGGGATGAGACATATCCGTTTATATGCGACGTATTTTTATTTTACCCAACATAAAAATAACGGTTCATATTATTACCAGCCTAAACTACTAAAGTTTATGATCATATTATCTTGCAGATATCTTTATCAGTCTTTATCAGGTTACAGTGCATCTTTCATTTGAAAATATTTTTTAATTCTAAATAGGGTTAATGTAATTTTTTATTAATACACACACATGCATATGCACTTATCTATATTTTCACCATTAGAATTAGTCTTCTAACAATAAAAACGATGATCTTTTTGATTATTATTTTGTGCATCTTGATATTGTATGGATACATTAACTTCGATAAAGCTGTTTTTAATAACGTCTTGCACATTTTTTATTTAATCATTTTTTTTTGGTAGCAGCTATGTGAATCATCAATATATAACAAAACCATAACAACATTTGCTATATTTTAACCACAAAGGGACTCACATTCAATCCCTGAAAAGAAAATTTATCATGATCCCAATTTGGTAGTCATGATACGTGTCAGCTGCGGCAAAGAAGCTGAAAATCATTTGACAAACACAAATATCATAAGATGAATGTCCAGAATTGCATCATCAGAACAAAGAGGACATTTATATCTATACAAAATTTACAAAAACGTATAAATAAGTTACAAATAAATATTTAAAATATATAAATATATAATACGTATAAATAGTTTATAAACTATGTTATTTCTGTTCACTAGATGACTGGATCCAAATCAAAAAGATATCTAGCGACGTATTCCGATAGCATGGAGAACACAAGAATGAACTTCCGTTTGCAGTCGGTAAGATATTGTACGGGTATATATATATAGACTTACCACATGTGTGTGTGTGTGTGTGTGAAAGAGAGAGAGAGAGAACGTGCGTGTATGTGTGTGCGCACTCATCATTGATTCCCGTCAAATTATTATATGCTGTCCTGTTTTATGAAGTTGATGGCTGAAATGATGATGATGTAGGCAGCTCTGCATGTTGTTTTTCTCTCATGAACTCAACCCTTTCGTTTTGCGTGATACATTCTGAGCATCATTACATAGGATCTTTTCTATGTGGCTTAGCATTTGTTTATTCATGTTATCAGATTGCATAAAATTTCGCTGCATAAAATTTTATTTTCGGAAAACATCTAGGTATTTACAGGTGTGTCAGAAACATTTTTTTTATGATTATTATTCCAACTATTAAAAATCAAAACGCTAAGGCCACAGCAACTCTACTTTGGCCACTAATAATTCCCAATTCGAAAAAACAAACATGATTATGTTGTCTGTTTATTAAAAAGAATTATCAATCATAATTTAGCTAAAAACTAGTATTCCAACTATTAATTAAATTATTCTTATTTTATTATTAATATTATTCCAACTGTTATTAAATATTATTCCAAATATTAAAAATCAAAAAAACTTTGGCCACAACAACTCTACTCTGGCCACTAATTATTTCCAATTCGTAAAAAAAATATTATGTTACTAAAAACAATTATCCATCGTATTTTAGCTACTGAATCAAATTGAAATAACCATTAATTCAAAAAGCACTGTAATTAAATTCAACTAACTGTAACTATGATTAAAAAACAAAAACACATTTAGATCTATCTCACGCGACTAAATGAGGCATTTATAGGTGTATTTGTCAGAAGCATTTTTTTTTATTATTATTCAAACTATTAAAAAAATCAAAACTCTCTGGCCACTAATTATTCCCAATTCGCAAAAACAAATATGATTATGTTGTCCGCTTATTAAAAACAATTACCCACTGTAATTTATCTAAAAATTATTATTCGAACTATAAATTAAATTATTATTATTAATATTATTCCAACTCTTATTAATTATTATTCCAACTGTTAAAAATCAAAACGCTCTGGCCACTAATTGTACCCAATTCGCAACAACAAATATGATTATGTTGTCCGTTTATTAAAAACAATTATCCCCCATAATTTATCTAAAAATTATTATTCCAAATATTAATTAAATCATTATTATTTTTATTATTAATATTATTCCAATTCTTATTAATTATTCCAACTATTGAAAATCAAAACTCTTTGGTCACAACTCTTCTCTGGCCGCTAATTATTCCCAATTCGCAAAAACAGATATGATTATGTTGTCCGTTTATTAAAAACAATTTTCCATTATATTTCAGCTAAAAAATGAAATTCAAATATCAATTATTTCAAAAAACACCGTAATTAAATTCACTTAACTGTAACTGCGATTAAAACAAAAAAACACTTTTAGATCGTATCTCACGCGACTAAATGAGACATTAATCACTCCAGGCCGATCAGAACTGAAACGAATACATCATTAATTATTTAAAAATTAATACAGCTTTAGCTGCATAAAATTTTATTTTCGGAAAACATTTAGGCATTTATAGGTGTGTCAGAAACATTTTTTTTATTAATATTATTCCAACTATTAAAAAAATCAAAACTCTCTGGATACAACACTCCGCTAACGACGTCTCTTGCCAGCAAATAATCTCTTCATTACTTCTCTCAGCGCCAATAACTGAAAGAAACTGTGTTATAAAATAATAAATAAAAACGCTTTGACGGCGACACCCATGTAAATAAATATCTTCCGATATTGATGTTGATAAATGACCAGTTATGAAAGCTTGCTCAACAAGATTCATAATTGAAAAAAAAAAAGAAAGAAAGAAAGAAAGAATGAAGAAAAAAAGGAACTCATAACTTCAAGGAACTTCTCGTGGGATGCCCTCTCCCCCCTTCCTTTTTGAACAATAAACTGCTTCCAAAAGTCATTTGCACCTTTGCTCAAGTACTGAGGCGGATATAACATAAAGTTGCAGGGTTACTGTAGAGATTCATCTCTTTCGAGAATGCTTTTGGCGGGAGTTTTTCATAACTATTTTTATTTATTTATTTTATCGAGCTAAGCGTACCTTTTAGGTTATTGCTTGGTGCGAATTGTTGCTTACGAGCTTAGACATTTTTAAAATATCAAAATGCTAAGAATTTGTAATTCTGAATAATTATCTTCTTTATTTAGTGGCGCAATCCGAATATTTAAACGAAGAATATGCAATTATGCTTAACAAGAATCAGCGACCTGGTGGCCAAATGGCCTAGCCCTCTGGCTTTTGGTACCACAGGATTTAGGTTCGAATTCTGACGGTGGCATGGATGTTTGTTAATAATTCGGAATCCACGTTGAAATGTAAATCCCGGTCTAATTAACCCAAAGTGTGCACAAAATGAGAGTAGAGCAACAAACCAAATTAACAAGAATTGTTATAAGACGAATGATAGTTTCAGAGACTATACACTTGTATAAAAATTTAAATACTGTTGTTATCTTATAAAGCCTTATCCCTCTATCAGACTTTTTATGAATGGAAATGTGTAATGCTCACGTGTTGTAAATGTGTAATGCTCAAAATGTAATACCCATTAAAATTCACCTCGTAAGCCCACCATTCACCCCTTAATTCGACATGTAGCTTTGTCTTCAAAATTAAACAGAAAATAACTACACATGTAATGGACACCATACAATTTCGCTTTAGAGGTAAATATTAAATTCTTCTTCATCGGTACAACAGTCCCATGGTGGTGCCTATTGGCAGATTTTGAGACAGGAGATGTTTCTTTTTACCGGGTAGAGTTGTCAGCCCTACGCCCAAGGCTCTAAAGTCATATTAGACCGTGCCCTACGGTTCAAAGTGAATTCCGAACGATTACAAACATCCATGGACCGTCGGGACCGAAGCGCTCTGGCCTTTGGTATCACAGGCTTCAGCTTCGAATCCTGGCGGTGGCATGGATCGAAACCTGTGGTACCGAGCACCAAATATAATGTTACATGGCATATATTCAATGACAACAAACAAGTAATATAAAAAAAAATTTAAAGTCAATTCCTACTTTTTTTTCACTATATTGCAGAAAGTCTTTATAAATAATTTTCATTCATTTTTTTAAGTTTATCTAGAGCCATCTATTGGTAGATAAATGCAACTTAATTCTAAAATAACTATAATTATTTAATTAACTTTAATTAATGATTTAATATTTCAAAAAAATGTATTGACATCCAATGTCATCCACTACAAGTTCAAAAAAATGTCTTTGAACTTGATTGGTTGAATAAAAAGTATTTTATGAAAGATTGAAAATTTGAACAAGATATATATAAGGAGAGTGTGAGCTAATAGAATTAATTGAAAAAAAAAGAGCTAAAACTATATTTTTCTAGTTTGTTTCTGCAGAAGAGACTAATACATTCTTCTTCACAACTGAATCATCTTCTGAGATATAAACTATTAAAATGCTTCATTCTTCAACATTTAACTCTAAATACAAATAATACATTAAGATAAACCCTACATATAAAATTCTTTCAGTTACTAATCGGAACTAATTATTGATGTATTGAGAATACATAATTTTTGACATATAAATCATCGTGGAATATTTAATTTTGAATTGAATTTAAAGCCTCACAGAAAAATGTATTGCAAATACATAAATTTGTGTTTCTTTATTGAAATGAACATTTTCTTAATTAGAGTGTATTTGCCTGCATAATAATCAACAATAGACACAGATATAAATTAATAAAAATAAAACTTTTTTCTCGCTCTATCTGCCCGTTTCGAATTTATGTGGTGTTATTTCACCATGTAAGGTCACAAAACAATGTCATTCTAAGCATATTTACAGTGACAAGTTCAATCAGCTTTCAAAAGTGAGGAAGTTTTGTCATAAAATATACTGAACATACATAAATTTTTTAGAAAGATGAAGCTCGAAACTAATATCTAAAATTATAATGTCTATAATTAAATATTCTCCTTACAACGAGTTGTACAAAGTTATATTATAGTATGCGTACTGACTTTAAGCCTTCGTTTGGGATCTAAAAACCTAGATAGTAGCAGAAGTGTCAATAATGCTGGTTGATCAGAATTAAAATCAATGTTTCCCTAAAAATTATACTGCTTTTTAATGTATAAAACTTTATATTTACGAAAATATTAAAATACTTATTTAGAATTACTGGCTAATCAAATATAAAGATTAATATCACAACTACATCAAATGATACGATACAATTGAATGGATGATATACTTTGTAGATAGTTTGTTAAGAGCCATTGAATGATTCTAATTAGAACATAAAATTTAGATGTATTATTTAGATTACTTTTTTAAGGTCTAATTTGATTAGAATTAGGTGTTTTTTAATTCAATTGAATAAATTAAAAAATGTAGTTGCTAAAATTGATTAAAAATATAATTGGTTATAAATTATAATAAATTAGAAGATTTATTGAGTTACTGCTGGAATATTTAGCAATGAAAAAGCTGAAGTTGGCATTATAAATAACAAAACTCTGTATTAGATGAAACAACTATACAAACATTTTTTAGAATATAACTACCAAAATGCAAACAATGCTTTTTTAAATTTCAGTGAAAGAGTGAACATACTTTCTATACTAACAGTTGTTATTGTAGAAAGAATAATACATTCCATTCTTAGCAAATTATAGTAACTAAATTTATAATAACTTACCTAAAGATCAGAGAACTTTTGAATCACAAGGAGATAAAGTAATCAAAACAAATTTAGAAGTATTATTTTTGATACTGTGGAACGTCAAGCTTGACATAATTTCGTTCGTATTTTTTGAAACTACGCATGTATACATTTTTGGAATAAACACACGTTTTATATATTTGTATTCATACTCTTAAGTATATTGTTGTTGTTACTAATCCCCCTGGTGCAGGAAAACCTACACCAGACAACCCCATCGCAGGCGACTGGGCCATGGCTAAGGGTAATATGTATTTTAATTAATTATTATTCATTTTAGCGAGGAACCACGAGGGCTAAAAACTAACTAAATCTGAAGACAATGCTCTACTATCATATTAAATCGGAACTTACGGTTTAAAGTAGATTCCAAACCACCACAAATATCCATGACACCGCTGGAACTCGAACCCGAAACCTGTGGCATCGAGCACCAGATACTCGATCATTCAGGCCACTTTTAAGTATAAATGTACTAATTTATTTTTTAAAAACTCATATTTTTAATATGACGACTAACATAAATAAAAAAAAATTAAAACAAAACGTCGTTTATATTTATTTTACATCAATGTGTATGACTCAAATAAATAATCCATTCAAAATTTAAAAACAATATAATTTAAAAAAATAAAAATTTAACACTGCTAATTAAAAAATCAAAAAAGAAAAAAAAAGTCAATCCTAAAATAAATTATATCCCAAAATGAGACATCATTGTTCATCTTGACAAATGGCCAATAATAAAATAAACTGCAACACCAATCTCCAATCCTAAAGAGCCAATATCCCTTCTATTAATTAAACTAACCCCGAAAAGAAGGCTTGATGAAAATAAATTTTGGGAAAGAAGATTAAATAAAAAAGATAAGAGCTGATCTCCAAGCAGCAAGGTCGCTAATTGTATCATCAGCAAGGTCTCTAATTGTAAATCAACGGTTTGCAAGCACCAAATCTTTAATTTTTTGGACGCGAGCTTCGTCGGTTGAGGTTGGTGATCGACCAGAGGGCTCATCGTCTTCAACGCTTTCTTTGCCTTCTCTGAACTGCTTACACCACTTCTAAAGATTGCTTTCCGATATAGGAATGCTCACCGAATGCCTCCTGCAACATTCTATACGTTTCCGCAAACAAAATTGAATGCAAGTTCTTTGCTCAATTAATTCAGACATCTCAAAAATCGCCGGAATCAGTTTTAGCGTCCCACAAAGCCAAGCGTAACTCAATTGTAGTAACCAACTTTATTATAACTTACCCAAAGACCAGAGAACTTTTCAATCACAAGGATATAAAGTAATCATAACAATACAGTAAAAGAAACTCTATGTATTGTTAATAATACATTAATTATTCCACAGTAATTAAAAATAATAGTGTCTTAAAAGTATTATTTTTGATACTGTGGAATCTGTGTGATTTTTGATAAAGTTTTGTCACACTTGAGTCTATGTATGCATACAAACTTGAATCTACATATGTATGCATTTTTTTGACCACACATATATTTATATGAAATAAACACATATATTTATATTCATTATTATCATCATCATCATTATTGGCGCAACAGCCCAGTGTGGGCTAAGGCCGTCTACCTACTGGCAGATTTCAAGACGAAGGATGTTTTTCTTTTTTTACGGAGTAAGGGTGTCAGCTCTACGCTCAATGCTCAACAACTATACAACATATGAGTCCGGGACCTACGTCTTATAGTGGATTCCGAACCACTACAAACATCCATGGCACCGCCGGGACTCGAACCTGACACCTGTGGTACCGAGGGCCAGACACTTGGCTATCCAGACCGATTTGTATTCATACTCTTAAGTATAAATGTATTTATTTTTTAAACTTATATTTTTTATGTGGCTGCTATCCGAAATAAATAAAAATTGAAAAAACGTTTATATTTATTTTACGTCAATGTATGCGACTTAAATAAATTACAATTTAAGAAATAAAATGAAACTGCTAATTAAAATTTCCAAATAAAAATAAAAAATCCTAAAGTAAAACTTAAATTATATCCCAAAATGAGACATCATTGTTCATCTTGATAAATGGCCAATAATAAAATAAACTGCAACACCAATCTCCAATCTTAAAGAGCCAATATCCCTTCTATTAATTAAACTAACCCCGAAAAGACGCGCTGATGAAAATAAATTTAGGGGAAAAAAAGATGAAATAAAAAAGATAAGAGAGCTTATCGCCAAACTGGATTCATCGCCAAAACAAATCACTGTCACGGCTTTAACCTTTACCTTTCTTTAATCAAGACGTGAGACGTTGCAAGTGATAAAATTGGCAGCTCAACCACCAGGGGGCGTTGCTAAAGGGATTCCCAAACTTGATTCCTTTTTCTCTAAACCCCCCTCCTATGTTTCACCTATGGTGTCGACCGGGTCGTACGCAGTTTGTAAAGGCAATTAACTCCTTAGAACAAGCACTGTCAGTGGAAAAAATTGGTTCTCTGTCTTTTTTACTTCTTATTTCTTTACACTTGCGAGTATAGGGCGAGTCAGGTTTAAAAAATCTAACTGACTGACAGGATCTTTTTTATTTTTGGTTCTTTTCGTCATTGCGTTTCATCATAAAGGTATTTGCACCCGTCTTTTTGGACCGTAGGTGGTGAATGCCACGGTTATTTTCAGTGTCAAAACCGCAGAGCTCCTAACTACATTTCGGATCATTTCAAGGAGCCCTGCAGAGCTTTGTTGGTTGCGTTGAATGGTCACGTACGAGGAGGCACGACCCTATCCATAATGTGAATTAATGTGTGGTGACTATCCGACTGTTTAGTTGGTTGGGGAATGCGTGCGCTGGAATAGTTTAGAATTGTAATTGAATTTTGACAACTTCTTTTGTGAACAGTAATGAAAATCTTCTGGTACTACAACAAATAATAATTGCTCATCTGCGTACAGATGAGTTCTTTTCAAAAGAGATGTTTGGAAAAAAATGTCTTGACTTCGTGAAATGTTTGCAATTGCTTATCAATTCAGACCCTTTTTTTTATATATCTTAGACATTTAATCATCTTTATTCATTTAAAAGCAGTTTTTAAAATTGGGAAAAATAAATTATATTAACGTGTTAACAAATTGAATCCAATCTTTTTATTTAAATTCAGTAATTGCAGTAAAAGCAGAGTTAATTGACTGTTCACTAAAATTTTTAATTTTAATTATTTACAAATTGACATTGATTTAACCATGTTTTTGATTTTTTAAATTCATTTTTGTTTGTGCCGATGTGACTATTATACGACATTGTACAAACATTGTAGACACAAATATTATGGATTGCACACATTGTATATGATTATTTACAATGTTTTTAATCCATTATTCAAAGTTTGGTGAGGCATGAAGGACGAGTGGCTAACGCCCTGGCGCTCTGTGACACAGGTTTCAGTTCGAGTCCCGCCGGTGCCATCGATGTTTGAAGTGGTTCAGAATTCTCTTTAAACCATAGGTCCATAACCACTTTTATTTTTTTTAAATTATTTTTTGTTTGTGCCAAAAAGAAAATACTATTCGAAATCATGTACAATATTTTTAAATCCATTATTGAAAGTTTGGTGGGACCTGATGGCCGATGTCTAACGCTCTGTACCGCAGGTTTCAGTTCGAGTCCCGGTTGGTTCTTTTCATCATAAAGGTATTTGCACCCGTCTTTTCGAACCGTAGGTGGCGAATGTCAAAACCGCAGAGCTCCTAACTACATTTCGGATCATTTCAAGGAGCCCTGCCGAGCTTTGTTGGTTGCGTTGAATGGTCATGTACGAAGAGGCACGACCCTATCCATAATGCGAATTAATGTGTGGTGACTATCCGACTGTTTAGCTGGTTGGGGGAATGCGTGCGCTGAAATAGTTTAGAATTGTAATTGAATTTTGACAAGTTCTTTTGTGTCCGGTAATGAAAATCTTCCGAGTACTACAACAAATAATAATTGCTCATCTGCGTACAGATGAATTCTTTTCAAAAGAGATGTTTGGAAAAAATGTCTTAACTTCGTGAAATGTTTGCAATTGCTTATCAATTCAGACACATCTTAGACATTTAATCATCTTTATTCATTTAAAAACAGTTTTTAAAATTGGGGAAAATAACAAGTTAATAAATTGAATCCAATTTTTTATTTAAATTCAACAATTGTAGTAAAGCAGAGTGAATTGAGTGTTGACTAAAAAATTTTAATTTTAATTATTTTCACTCTTACATTGATTTCACCATGCTTTTGATTTTTTTTTAAATTATTTTTTGTCTGCGCCAAAGAGACTATTATACGACATTGTACAAACATTGTACATGTGACTATTATACGACATTGTACAAACATTGTACATGTGACACAAACATTATGGATTGCACACATTGGATATGATCATGTACAATGTTTTTGATCCATTATGGAAAGTTTAGTGTGACCTGATGGCCGAGTGTCTAACGCTCTGTACCTCAGGTTTCAGTTCGAGTCCCGGTTGGTTCTTTTCATCATAAAGGTATTTGCACCCGTCTTTTCGGACCGTAGGTGGTGAATGCCACGGTTATTTTCAGTGTCAAAACCGCAGAGCTCCTAACTACATTTCGGATCATTTCAAGGAGCCCTGCAGAGCTTTGTTGGTTGCGTTGAATGGTCACGTACGAAGAGGCACGACCCTATCCATAATGCGAATTAATGTGTGGTGACTATCCGACTGTTTAGCTGGTTGGGAGAATGCGTGCGCTGGAATAGTTTAGAATTGTAATTGAATTTTGACAACTTCTTTTGTGCAAAGTAATGAAAATCTTCCAAGTACTACAACAAATAATAATTGCTCATCTGCGTACAGATGAGTTCTTTTCAAAAGAGATGCTTGTAAAAAATGTCTTAACTTCGTGAAATCTTTGCAATTGCTTATCAATTCAGAAGCTTTTTTTTTATATCGTAGACATTTAATAATCTAAGAATAGTTTTTAAAATCGGGAAAAATAAATCACATTAACGTGTTAACAAATTGAATCCAATTTTTTTATTTAAATTCTGCAATTACTGTAAAAGCAGAGTTAATTGATTGTTCCCTAAAAATTATAATTTTAATTATTTTTTAATCTTACACAGATTAACACTGCTT
Source organism: Caerostris darwini (assembly GCA_021605075.1). Taxonomy (NCBI): domain Eukaryota; kingdom Metazoa; phylum Arthropoda; class Arachnida; order Araneae; family Araneidae; genus Caerostris; species Caerostris darwini. The sequence goes on along the minus strand of BPLQ01011078.1, from coordinate 831,391 downwards.
TTAATTTTTTTAAAATTATTTTTGTTTGTGCCAATGAGACTATTATTCGACATTGTGCATGGGACACAAACATTATATATTAAAAATATTGCACATGATTATGTACAATGTTCAGGCAATGCGTGCGCTGAAATAGTTTAGAATTGTAATTGAATTTTGACAAGTTCTTTTGTGACCAATAATGAAAATCTTCCGAGTAGTACATCAAATAATAATTGCTCATTTGCGTACAAATCAGTTCTTTTTAAAAGAGATGTTTGTAAAAAAATGTCTTAAGTTAGTGAAATGTTTGCAATTGCTTATCAATTCAGAAGGTTTTTTTTTATATCTTAGACATTTAATCATCTTTATGCATTTAAAAAACAGTTTTTAAAATTGGGAAAAATAAATCACATTAACGTGTTAACAAATTGAATCCAATTTTTTATTGAAATTCAGCAATTACAGTAAAGCAGAGTTAAATGAGTATTCACTGAAAATTTAAATTTTCATTATTTTCAATCTTACAATGATTTAACCATGCTTTTGATTTTTTTAAATTATTTTTTGTTTGTGCCAATGTGACTATTATACGACATTGTACAAGCATTGCCCATGTGACACAAACATTATAGATTAAAACCTTTGTACATGATTATGTACTATGTTCCGGCAATGCGTGCGCTGGAATAGTTTAGAATTGTAATTGAATTTTGACAAGTTCTTTTGTGACCAGTAATGAAAATCTTCTGGTACTACAACAAATAATAATTGTTCATCCGCGTACAGATGAGTTCTTTTCAAAAGAGATGTTTGTAAAAAAATGTGAAATGTTTGCAATTGCTTATCAATTCAGAAGCTTTTTTTTTTATATATATATTTTAGGCATTTAACCATCTTTATTCATTTAAAAACAGTTTTTAAAATTGGGAAAAATAAATTATATTACTGTGTTAACAAATTGAATCCAATTTTTAAAAAATTTAAATTCAGCAATTGTTGTAAAGCAGATGAATAGCCAAAATTTTAATTTTAATTATTTTCAATCTTACATTGATTTAACCAGGCTTTTGATTTTTTTAAGCTCATTATTCAACATTGTACAAACATTGTACATGTGACACAAACATTATGGATTAAAAACATTGTACATGTGACACAAACATTAGGGATTAAAAACATTGTACATGTGACACAAACATTATCGATTAAAAACATTGTATATGTGACACAAACATTATGAATTAAAAACATTGTAACTGGTTATGTAAAATATTTTTAATCAATTATTGAAAGTTTGGTGGAACCTAATGGCGGAATGACTAACACTCTGGATCTCTGTTTACAGGTTTCAGTTTGAGTCCCGGCGGTGCCATGGATGTTTGAAGTGGTTCGGAATCCACTTTAAACCATAGATCCTGGTCTAATACGATTCGTTAGGCGTAGGACTGACAGCACTACCCCCTAAAAAGAAAACTGTCTACCGTCTCGAAATCTGCCGATAGGCAGACAGTTTTGACCCACCATGGGGTTGTTACGTAAATGATGATGATGATATGGAATTTTGGTTAAAACCCTTTAATCGTGCATATTATCAAGTTTAATGAATACAGACACAATAGAATTGCCAAAACAAATTTTGAATTTAGACTTCTGACGATTCTAAATTTTGAAAGCTAGTTTTTCAAAATAATATTGATGGAGTTTTCAATTTTAATAAAAGAAAATAACCTTTTTTTAATCGTAAAACTCTACTTTCTACAAACTTGAGACTTCAAACTATTTGCTTTATGAAAAATAAGTAACGTAAAAAGCTATTTAGTATCATAATGGCTACATATATATATATATATATACATATATATGTGTGTGTGTGTGTGTGTGTGTGTGTGTGGTGACTATCCAACTGTTTAGTTGGTTGGGGGAATGCGTGCGCTGGAATAGTTTGGATTTGTAATTGAATTTTGACAAGTTCTTTTGTGCAAAGTAATGAAAATCTTCTGGTACTGCAACAAATAATAATTGCTCATCTGCGTACAGATGAGTTCTTTTCAAAAGAGATGTTTGGAAAAAATGTCTTGACTTCGTGAAATGTTTGCAATTGCTTATCAATTCAGAAGCTTTTTTTATATATCTTAGGCATTTAATCATTTAAAAACAGTTTTTAAAATTGGAAAAATAAATTATATTAACGTGTTAACAAATAGAATCCAATTTTTTTATTTAAATTCAGCAATTACAGTAAAGCAAAGTTAAATGACTATTCACTACAATTTTTAATTATAATTATTTTCGACCTTACGTTGATTTAACACTGCTTTTGGTTATTTTTTTATTTTATTATTATTATTATTATTTTGTTCCAAAGCGAAAAAATATTATTCGAAATCCTATAGAAGGCTTTTTAATACACGATTGGAATTTTAGTGTGATAAAAACTTTTAATCAAGCAAATTAACAAACTATTTCAATTGCCTTCAATTTCATATGAATGGAATTTGCAAAAATGAGTTTCAAATTCAGACTTCTGACGATTTTAAATTTTGAAAGTAGATTTTTCAAAATAATATTAATGAAGTTTCCGATTTTAATACTAGAAAGCAACCTTTTTTAATCATAAAACGCTAATTTCTACAAACTTGAGACTTTTATTTTTAGACAAACTTTTGCTTTATGTAAAATAAGCAACTTCTAAACGTAAAAAGCTATTTATTATCATAATATATATATATATATGTAATGTTTTTTTCCCTAATGCAGCTGGCAAATATTTAGACAATTATTTTTATGCCTGCACTAACGTTACTCGTTTAGCACTACCCAGGAGGTACTACTCATCTAGCACTACCCCAGCACTACTCGTGTAACTCGAAGATATGCTACGAACGTGAGTAACACTACCTCCACAACGCTCTACGATCGTATTAGACCGTGACCTCCGGTTAAAGTGTATTCCGAACCCCTTCAAACATCCCTGGCACCACCGGGTTCGAACCCGAAACCTGTGGTAGACAGCGTTAGCCACTCGGCCGTCAGGCCCCCTATAATATATATATTTGATAGAGCGAATGTAAATATATACATTCACTCTATTAAATATACAACTTGAGCTTTAAAAAAAATTATAAAAATTTGAAATTTTTAAACATTATAAATATAAAAATGAAATAATTAATTTTACTGTACCTCAAACAAAATAAATTTTTTTCTGTACTTTAATTAATATTTTAATAAGCAGTCAAAGATGCTTCAATTGCAATTTAGTAAATTGAAACAAAAAGAGCAGATTTCTTGTAAATTTAAATTTTTGAATGGTTTATACAGGTTTTTCAATTTTAACTTTTGTTAACAAATCTTTTAACATAACAGTAAAGAATCTGAAAAGATTATTTATCAGACTTCCCTGAAAAGGCTATTTATCACTTCTTAACAAGAGTTCGTATTTTAAATTTAAATTTATAAAATGCTTGTTTCAAAAATTATTAAATTTACTTATACTTATACAAAAGCTTACAATTTGGTGGGCAAATTATTTTTCCGTTTAACTCATTAATATTTTTCACCTTATTTTCTATTCTGAACATAAAATTATTTATGCAAATAAAAAAGCAAATTGAATGAAATTATATGATAAAAATTGAAAATTTGAATGCATGCAAAATTATATATTCAGAAATTTGCATATGAATCTAATGATTTAGCTGCCTAATTTTTTTGTATTTTCATTTTTATTTTTTGGTTTTTTTCAACTTGTCTGACTGGAAATCTAGAAAGAAAATTGTGAATAAATATTATTCAGTTTTAATTGAAATTGAAATTTATTAAATTACGAACATAACGTGGTTTGTTCCTAATTTATTCGTTGTTCGTAATATAACGTAACTTTATCTTGCAACATAACGTGTTTTGAATAAGATCTTCAATAAATTGTTAAATTATAATTTTCTACTTTTTATTAAATAATTTTAAAATCTTTTACTGAGCAATAAATCATTTTTATGAATTGACTTGACTAAAGTTAGGATGCTCGTAAAGTAAATTTTAAAGAGTTTATAATTTTTATTCTTAGAAACTAAGTTTTAACTGTTAAGTAAAACGCTTATAATTAATTATAAATTAAAAAATTTTTTTAATAATTTATATAATTGAACAAGTTGTATTATTTTTAAAAAAGGAATAGTTTAAAATATTAAAAAAATCAAAATTAAAAAATTAAACAATAATAATAACAATATTAAAATTTTTAATATGTAAATACGTAATACCTAAAAATACGCTTAGAACTATTTAGATATAATTTTAATTTTCTATTGTATATGAAAAATAAAATTTCGATATTATTCTTGTTCTTCATTGGCGCAACAGCCCCATGGTAGGCCAAGACCGTCTGCCTATTGGCAGATTTCGAAACAAGAAACGCTTTTTTATTACGGAGTGGTGTTGCCAGCTCTATAGTTATATTAGACAGGCACCTACGGTTTAAAGCAAAATCAGAACCATTGTTGTTAATTGTTATGGTCCCGGTGGCTAGTATTCGGTACTACAAGTTTCGGGTTCGTGTCTCGGCAATACCGTGGTTGTTTGTAGTGCTCACAATCCCTTTAAAATCGTGGGCTCCGGTCTAACATGATCGTAAAGCTTTGCGGGGGTATTGTTACTCCACTTCCGTAGCTTATCTTCAAGCTACACGCACCTCCTGGGTAGTACTAAGTGAGTAACGTCGGTGCAGCGCCTAACTGGCAAACAATTGCCTAATTGTTTGCCAGCTGCATTAGAACAAAAAATATTTGTTATTTTAAAGAACATGCTCTTTTGTGATAAAATGACTTAGAAAAAGAAAATTTTCTTTTTCTAAACATGTTTGTGAAAATTGCAACACCATGGACTTACGCGAGTGAGCTGAAATTTTCAGAAAATGCAAATTAGCGCATGATATGCAAATGATTAGAATTTCAAATCCGTAGCGCATGCCCTCTGAACGGCATAGGGATCCGAATAAATAGACGGCTGTAGCGAGGCGTGTATGGTTATCTGTGGTTATCTGTTAGTGGTAAACATTAGCTCAATCGTTACTTATGCCTCTTCGACGAAAGAGAGCAAGATTTGAACAACTTACAGAGTTTGAACGGGGGAGAATCATCGGCCTTCGTGAAGCTGGATTGTCTTATCGTGCAGTAGCCGCTCGTGTGCAGCGTAACAGCAGCACAGTGATGCGTCTTTGGAAGCAGTGGAGGGCGAGTGTCGGACAACTCGGAAATCCGGGAGTGGACCCCGAAATGTGACGTCAGCTCGCGATGATAGACACCTGGTCCGCATGGCGCTGACGGACCGTACAACTTCCTCTAGACAATTGGCAACACAGTGGTCAATAGCTACAGGTGTTTCAATGTGTGCTTCATCAATTCGTAGACGTCTGCTGCAGCGTGGACTGCGCGCAAGGACTCCTTTATACAGGATCCCTCTCACGCTAAACCATTGCAGCATGTCGTGTTTTCTGACGAATCCCGCTTTAATTTGTAGTACCATGATGGCCACATTCGTGTCAGACGCTATGCCGGTGAACGCCACCTTCCGGAGTGCATTATCGAACGCCACAGTGGACGAACATCCGGAGTTATGATCTAGGGTGCCATAGCATATCATGGACGATCTCAATGGCTAAGAATTGTGGGCAATCTGAACAGCAACCGGTACATCAGTGAAGTTCTACAGCCCCAAGCTGTTCCCTTCCTTCAAAGCTTGCCAGGCGCTGTATTTCAACAGGACAATGCCCGCCCTCATATCGCTAGCACTGTTCAATCAGGTACAGCTGGTACAGCTTCTTCCTTGGCCTGCGTATTCCCCGGATATGTCGCCGATTGAACATGTGTGGGATTTCGTTGGTCGGCGTCCCGCTCGTGATCCTCGTCCTGTTGCTTCTGCAGACGAACTTTGGGTGCGCATACAAACAATATGGAATGCTCTTCCTCAGGTAGACATTCAAAATTTGTTTGACTCCATGCCACGTCGTGTAGCAGCACTTATTGTAGCGCGTGGTTGCTACACAAAATACTGATTCCAATCTCTTGTTATTGTTTGTTTGCTTTGAACATTTAATCATTTATTTGTACCACTACCACTCAACTGTGTATTAAATTTCATTCAATTATGACGATTCCTTCATGGTGTTGCAATTTTCACAAACATGAGTTTATTATATATAAAAAATAAATAAATAATAATAATAATAAATAATGCTAAATCATAAATCATAATATTCTTATTATGATATTGTTTTTCATGCCTCCTTTGCCCTATTAATATGGATATAATATAGATAACATCTCCCCTTAATATAGATAGCACTAAAAGAAGAATATTTCTAAATGTTCTTACATAAAAATAAATAAATAAATAAATAAATAAAAATTTAAATAATCATTAGAAAAGTAAAAATTTTTTTATTCCATGCATCCAAAAAAAAAAAATAAATAATAATAATAATAATAATAGCAAGTATTTCGTTTTCAAAAGAACTTGGATTATTCCTTTGCACCAATCAGCTCACGCATCTTTACAAAACACAGTGCTGAAAAAAAATCCCCACAATCCCATTTAATTTTAGTACTCGAATTAGTTAATAACAACCCCAAACAGAATACCGAAATTTTTAATTCACCCCCACCTAAGTTGATCTTCCGAAAACTCTAAGGTTGTTAATTTTTCTGCGACGGGCAAAATAAATTAATTCATTATTGAGCCAAGACTTAGAGGTGATAGAAAAGCCATGGAGTTTTAGATCCCCGAAAGTAATTAACGGGTGGCATTTTAATTAATTTTTTGGCGATAACTATCGCCGTCTTTGCCCCTACACCCTACCCCCTACTCACCGCACCACCTTTAAGAGATTTCCCGTTAAGGTATTCGCTGTGCAGTAAAGGAAACTTTCAAGGCGGGAGGGACACAGAACGCTAAGTGATTGATCAACTTCTCCCCAGAAAGGACCAGGTGGTAAATGTACAAAATTAATCTTTTGGGATCCCTCCATCTTTTCGCCCCTCCTGTTCGCTTTTGGGAAGTTCGAAACCCCCTACGTTCTCTCCACCTATTGTTCTGGTGTTGTTGAGAAGGCATTAATCAAGTTTTGTCGTTATGGCTGTAGTATTTTGTGTGGATACTGCAGTTTTGACTCTGTTGTGTTTATAGCCTAGGTAAATTGAAGTTATTTGCTTGCTTTTTGAGATTTATTTTTCTCTAGGGTGCTGCTTTTTTGGGGAGTTATTAATAACTTCGAAGGGGGTTATGGAAAAGTCTGTTTTTAATTTAAGAAACTAATGGATTTTTCTTCGCGTGCTTAAAAAGAAAATATAACAATTTTGTTAAAGGTATCCTTTTTTTAATATTTTTTTCCTACTGTCTTTTCTTGCAGTTAAAAACTATACTAAATATTTAGTTTTTCTGACTTAACTACAACAACAACTGAAAACATCAATAACTATTGATTAAAACTCTGGAAAAAAATCCTATCTTTCAAATAAATAGGTTCATATTAATTTGAAATTTTTTTAGAAAATGGTAATTTTAAAAGGGGTCCTGTTGGTCGAGTGCCATAGATTTCGAGTTCCAATCCCGGTGGTTCCATATATGTTTGTAGCGGTGCAAGATCCACTTTAAATCGTATCTCCCGGTCTAATATCATTGTAGAGTGTTGGACGTAGGGCCGACAACCCTACCCCGTAAAAAGAAAAATATCATGCCTCGAAATCTGCCAGTAGGCAGACGGCCTTGTCAATAGGGCTATTGTACCACTGAGGATAATGACGATATTTTTAAAAGATAAAAAGGTAAAATATCCAGTGGCAAGAATAATATGGGTCTGATTTCTGCAAATGTACAAGCTATAGTAACTCTTTTTTAAAAAAGGAAGAAATTCGGTGACATATACAGTTATACACCCCTATAGGAGTTTTCCAATTTTCCATCCGAAACACACACAAATGTGGAACAACGTTTCCTGACAGGCAAAGTTCCTTTTTTCCAAAGTTTTCTTTGTATTCGCCATGGACTTTAATTACTACATCCTACAAGAATCAATTAATAAGTCAAAAGATGACAAAAAAAAAGTTATGTGTTATAAAAAAAGCAATTCTTATACTGAAAATCTTTTGGTAAGTTGGAAACCCCTATGTTCTCTCCACCTGTTGTTCTGGTGTTGTTGAGAAGGCATTAATTAAGTTTTGTCAAGTTTGTTGATTTTTATTCGCGTACATTTAAAAGAAAATATACAATTTTTAAATATTTTCCCCCTTTGTCTTTTCTTACTGTTAAAAACTTTACTAAATCTTTGGTTTTTCTGATTTAACTACAACAGTAACTGAAGTAATCAGTCACTATTGATTAAAACTCTAGAGAAAATGAATTATTTTAAATATATCGGTTCTTATTAATTTGAATTTTTTTCAAAATATTTTATTTTTAAAAGACAAAAAAAAAAAAAAAAAAAAAAAAAAGCTCATTTATTTATCCAATAGCAAGGAGAATATTAATTTTTTCAATGGGTTGGATTTCTGCAAATGCGCATGTTATAGTAACTCTCTTTTATAAAGGAAAAAATTTGGCTGTATTTCCACATCGGTAATTATATAAGTTATGTATATTATTGTTGCCAAGGCGGTGTCTGAATGGCAGAGTGGCTGGCGTAGCGCTCTGGCGCTTGGTACCACAGGTTTCGGTTTTGAGTTCCGGCGGTACCATGGATGTTTGTAGTGTTTCGGAGTCCCCTTTAAACCGTAGGTCCCGGTCTAACATGATCGTAGAGCGTTGCGGGGGTATTGTTACTCAGCGTCCATCTCAGCGTTATCTTCAAGCTCCACACACCTCCTCCTAAGTGAGTAACGTCGGTGCAGCATTTGTCTTAAGGCATCTATGAAACCTGTCTAGATGTTCGCCAGCTGCATTAGAACAAAAAATGTTTACCAAAGTTTCCTTTGTATTCGCCAAGGTTTGGTTTTGGCCTGTCGCTCCACGGTCAGGTATTTATGTATATTATTTTTGTCATTATGGCTGTATTTTGTGTGGATACAGCTTTAACTCCATTGTTCTTACAACCAAGGTAAATTGAAGTTATTTGCTTCCTTTTTGGGTCTTCAGATTTTTAAGATTTATTTTTCTCTAGGGTGCTACTTTTTGGGGAGTTATTAATAACTTCGAAGGGGGTTATGGAAAAGTCTGTTTTTAATTTAAGAAACCAATGGATTTTTCTTCGCGTGCATAAAAAGAAAATATAACAATTTTGTTAAAGGCATCCTTTTTTTTTTAATATTTCCCCCTCTGTCTTTTCTTATTGTTAAAAACTATACTAAGTCTTTAGTTTTTGTGATTTAACTACAACTAAGCAGCTGAAATCATCAATCGCTATTGGTTAAAACTCTCTTTTTTGAAACAAATCAGTTCTTATTAATTTGAATTTTTTTTTTAAATGTGTTCTTTTTTAAATGACAAAAAGACTCGGTTCATTATTCAGTAGCAAGAAGAATATAAATTTTTCAATGAGCTTGATTTCTGCAAATGCACATGCTATAGTAAATCTCTTTTAAGCAGGACTAATGCAGTTGGTAATACATAGACAATTATCTTTATGGCATAATCAAGGCTTTTACCGCTGTTACACATTTAACACTACCCAGGGGGCACGTGTAGCTTGAAGATATGCTATGAACGCGAGAAACACTGATTATGTGTTATTATGTCAACATTATGTCTGAAAAATACTTCATAATGCATTGTATTTAAAAGGAATAACTTTATGCTCCGTAAAATTATTAAATTTGAAATTCATTCAATTGTATTTTCCTTGTTCAAAAAGTTATTTTTAAATTTGTTCTGTTGTAATTAATAATAATTGTAATTGAGTTATAAAGTGTAAAATGTAATATTTCTGAATGAGTGATATTAATAACTATTTGCCCGACTCGTGGCTCAGTGACAACGCGCGCCGCTGGTGAGCATAAGGGCTGAGGTTCAATCCGCTGGCGGCTTTGTTGTAGACACTGTTTTAAAAAACGAGTCGATTCGATGGCGTTTGTGATGTTTAGCATCTTGCCTCGTTAGTCGAACTACATGGTGGGAATTTTCCAGGTTTTCTCCCATACGATATACAAATGTGGGGTAGTTCTCCCGGAAGGTACTAGTCTCCTTCAGCATAACGGAGCCATTTCAATTGGAGGGCCTGATGGCGAGTGACAAGCGCTCTGTTCTCGATGCCACAGGATTCGAGTTCCGGCGGTGCCATGGTTGCTTATAGTGGTTCGGAATCTACTTTAAACGTAAGTCTCGTTCTCATATGACTGTAACAGCGTTGGGCGTAGGGCTGATAACCTTACCCCATAAAAAAAGATCAGCGTCACGAAACCAAGTTAGACTTCTGCCACAGGGTGCTTCATCATAATAGAAAATGCCCCCCGCCCTTTATCTCCTTCTATGAGACCGCACGGGTTCTTGGACTTGGTCTAGAGGTTGCTGTCTAACAAATTGGATAAGAAACAACAAGAATTATTTAAATACAGTTATACTTGCTCTTTTCTGTCTAATCCAACTATAATTATCATTGCTGCTAGACATTCTTAGCGTTATTACTATTAAATCAGTAGTATATTAAACATTATATTTCTTATACATTTTTATTAAAACACTGCAATTAATTTATTCTAGAATGTACGAGTAAACTCGTTTATTATCTTGAAGAAAAATTTAACTAGCAAAATATGCTTATGAAGTACATAGAGCTGAATTATAAACCAAAACAAAAAAAAAAGCTATCGAATAAAAAAAATAAAGAGGAAAATTTTGTTCAGAAATTCTTAAATATTTGAAGCAAACAAAAAATAAGAGACAAAAAGAAAATAAAAATGGTAGAGTTACCGCCATTTTTCATAACTCGCTGTTGCCCTTTTAGATTAAAACAACTCTCGATTTTCTTTATCTTGCTTAAGTGCGTTAAACAAGGAAAATAACTTAAGTTTCGATGAAACTGTGTATATTAAAAATGGAAAAGAAATCTTTTAGGTGAATGAAGCATTTTTCTTTTAAGTTTTACACAAGTGATTTATTATTTTTATTCTTTTGTCTGCTGAATATTTTTTGGATTATTTTTCGTAGTTTTTTTTTTTTTTTTTTTTGTTATTATTATTTGTTTGTTATTTCTGCGGAAAAAGAGATATTTTATTTGTTTGCATTATAAGTAACAATAATTTCTTGTAAGAATTATTTTGATGCATGGTTAGTTTAGAATGTTTATTTTGAAAATTATTTGTTTTGATATTTGAAAACTTTAGATTATTTTATTTTAGTTTTATTTGTTTAAAATACTAGAGTCCAATACTAGAGTATCAGATTTCTAAGTTTATATACTCAGGCTATTAGACGCCTATTAGTTAAACTGGGTGTTCATAATCATAATTTGGGAATCTCTTGTAGTTTCCTAAAACTAAGTTGAGATAATACACTAGGTATTTGACGTGTTTACGGGTATTTACGAGTATTTTAAGGGTATTTACGAGTATTTTAAGGGTATTTACGGGTATTTTACAATGTTTATTATTTCATTGAAATTTTCAATGAAAATTTATGTAATAAAAATTTCTGAAACAGTAGGAACATAAGATTTGCCAGATTTTCTGTTGTCTATAAACACAGAGAAAAATTATTATTAATTTTCTTTTAAAATACTTGTCTACAATTTATAATTACATACTAATTATTGAATCTGGGTCTTTCTTGAATCTCTTTTTCGCTCATGTTTCCGATTTCGGGTTCGAGTCCCTGCGGTTAGGGCACTAGTCCCGGATTCCGGTTCGGAATCCACTTTAAATGGTAGGTCCCGGCCTAATATGACTGTTGACCTATAGGAGTAGGGCTGAATACTCTACCCCTTAAAATGAAAACATCTCATATCTCGAAATCTGCCAGTAGGCAGACGGCGTACTGGCAGATTTCAAGAAATTTATTTTGTTTTTTTTTTTTTTTTTCTTCTGTACAATTAATTTCTATTAAGTAATGATACAGTACAACTATCATTTATAGGATCAAAAGAAATTGATTGCTTTCAAAAAAGGAAAAAATTGTTTCTATAAGAAAGGATCAAGATATTGGGATCAGGCATAAGAAAATGATCTGTTAAATAAACAATTTATGCAGCAAATTCGTGTATTTCCAATTCTTCCTGTTTGTAGTACAAAATTCTCAGAGAAAAAATTGTTTTCAATTTTGTTCAAGTCTGAAGAAATTTCTGAGAATTTCTAAAACACACCGAAAAAACATTTAAAACATTTCTAAAACACTCTAAAAATATATGACCTGTCATATAAATTAACGACGATTTTTTTCAGTGTGTGTGTGTGTGTGGTTTTGTTTTTATTATTCTTTAATAAAAACCAATTTTTGCATAATTTTTTTTTGAGGGGGGGGGACATCCTATAATTATCAATATAATAAGAGCAATTTTTACAAATTTAATTAGTCCCACCATTGTGCATTTCCCTAAATAAATCAATTTTTTTTTAAATATTGAGACATAAATTTTTAACATTACTTTGCTATTCTTCTTCATTGGCGCAACCACCCCAAGGTGGGTCAAGGCCGTCTGCCTACTGGCAGATTTCGAGTCAGCCCTGCGCCCAATGCTCTACAATAATATTAGAGAGGGACCTCTGATTTAAAGGGGATTCTGAACCACTACAAACATCCATGGCGCCGCCGGGAAACCACCGAGCTCCAGAACTTACTTTGTTATACGGTGAAATATATTATTATAAATATTGTAGCCATATAGTGATGAAATTTGAGGGCTAAAATTCTTTTTTTGTACAGTAAAAATATAATTAATAAAATGTAATAATAAGGAAGAGGCAGAAAAATTAAATAGAATTCAGACACTAAAAATTTATATATTTTCAGCAAATAGAACCTTAGATCGCTAGCAATATATAACATTGAAAAGTGTTTTCTAAAACATTTACGTGTAAATTATAAACCAAACTTAAGAAATTTTAAAATATATATTTAATTTGACAAATAATATACAAGAAATTAATTGCGAATACGAAGTTACAAGCATGTCAAAGAACAAGAAATATTTGCCTTAAATTTTTAATAAACCTTTTTTTAAATATACTCTAAATTAATTTAAGAAAAATTATCTGTTATAACTAAAATATTAATATTAAATTAATAAGAAAATATTAATGCACTACTTGATTTTGGAAAAAAAAATACATACGATGGAAACAATTTAAAAATTGTAAGTGATTTAATAAAACATATGCATATGCAGCAAAATTAGATGTATTTATTCTTTTTATTTTAATTAAGATGGAGTTATTAATTATAAAAAAAAATTTTTTCTGTGCAGTAGTACAATAAAAGGTAGTTTTCTAATTTCATAAAAACTTTTAATTATTAAACTGTGTTAAATAGCATCGCTTGCAATTAATAAAAATTTATGGTTCTTATTAACAAAAACAATTTGGTTGTCAAATATTCGGTCTATTTTTATAATTATTTCACTCCAGGTATTATCCTATTAAATTAATAATTAATGCACAATTAAGCTGTTTTTGTTGCAAAAATATCCTTAATAAATAAAATATTTTATCTCTTTTCTCACAAGTATGACATGAATGCAAATTTGAAGAGATTTTCTTCCAAAATGTGTTTTAATTAATAATACATAAGTATTTCAACTGATTATTTAACTTAACAAAGAAAAAAAAAGGGAAAATATTTAATATAAATTACATAAATCAAGAATTGTTTCTTCTAAAATATTAACACATGTTTCAGTTTACATTAAAAAGCAAAAAATGTTGTTACAAAAAAGAGCTTTAAATTATGAAATATATTTTATTTAAAATATTCATTGTAATTTCATTTTCATTTGATAAATAAAAATTGACGTTAATATAAATGCTTTTAAATATTAAATGTGAGTTACTAAAAAGTATATCTTTAAATAATTACTTACATATTGATAATGGAAAATAAGGAATTTTCAAAAGTCAGTCATTTTTAATTTGTGCAATTGTTTATTGTTATTAATGCTGTTTTTTATAAACTGTAATAATTCATTCGTTTAAAAGTTCTTAAATTTCGTTTAAACGAATGAATTATTACATTAATTATTATATGATGTAGATTTATTATTTTTTTTTAATTTTAAATCAAAGAAGCCATATATGGAGTAATTATTATCTTAATAAGCAATAAAAGAAGCAATCAAAATTAAAATATAAAAAACTAATGAAAAAATTTTACTTTTAATTTTCTAAAATATAAATATAAAACCATTATTCATTACATTTTATTATTAAAGATAAATTTCTTGATCATTTTACTACATCCAATATTATTCTAGATAATATTCAATCCAAAAAATTCTTTATTCAAAATCTTATACAATTCATATCTCACAAAAATAGCAAATGGCAAAATTCTGACTCAAATATACAATTATGGATGTGAAAATAATTAATCTTCAATAATAAATAACTATTAGGATAAAGGCATTGTTTTGGTTTAATAAGAAAATAATTATGGTCAATGATAATTTTAACTTTAATTTTTTTAAGCATGTGTATTTTAAACTATTCAGATTAATTATTTACTTAATACTGTTCTTTTAAGTTTTATATTTTCATTATAATTATTAAAGTTTATTAATTTTATGATAGTTCCTAAAATTTTGAATTAGTTTGTAAGCCCGTAGAAAAGGAGATTTGGAAAACATTGTCTTATGTATGAAAAAAATGTGAGCCTCTTCAAAAAAGAAAAAAAAATTAAAAATTTGAAATTTATTTTAGATTTCAATTGAACATATGAAAGCATGTTTTAATTTTTACTTTACAATGGAACTTGAATCTATTTGGCTCCAAAGTTGGAACTTGAATGAATAAATTGTTGTTCCAAATATGATGAAATTTATATATAGTATTATTTTATTTTATGTCCCTCATGGTTTTTTTTTTTTTGTCACTTTTAAAAGAATAATATATCATTTTCTTTAATACAGTATTCTATGTAATGTTTTCCTGATAATTATTTTTAATCTATAGATGTTTTTTGGTTTTTTTAGAGAATTTTCATTTGATTTCATACGAAATTTTTGTATATGTATTTATTCACCATAAAAATTTCACCTTTTAATTTAAATTCGGAGCTATATAAGAAATATTTTCATACCATTAAAATCAGTTCACTTTTTAATGATGTATTTAAAAATATTTTAATTGAAATTCTTTGATATTTTTGTAAATATTGAAAAAAATATTTGTATTTATTATTACAATCTGATTCATTATCATACCAGAAATTCTCCAACAATTTCTGCATTTCTGTTATTTCATAATTCTACAAATTCCAAATACTCTCACAAATATAGGCAAATTCGAGTGTCAATTTCCTACCAGAATTCAGTCATCTTAAAATTTTGCGTTTTCCAATAATCCTGAAATGGAAAAAAAAACCTTTGTTTTTATTATTACACTCTGATTCATAATCATACCAGACATTCTCCAATCATTACTTCATTTCTCTTATCTAATACTTTTATAAATTCTACAAATTCCAAATAATCTTACAAATATAGGCGAATAAAATTATTCGAGTGTTAATTTCCTACGAAAACTCATTCATCTTAAAGTTATGCATTTTCCAATAATGCTGTCAATTTCCTACCAGAATTCAGTCATCTTAAAATTATGTATTTTCTAATAATACTAAAATGAAAAAAAAAAAATGTTTGTATTTATTATTCCATAAGGATTCATAATCATACCACAAATTCTCTAACCATTCCTGCACTTCTCTTATCTCATACACTTACAAATTCTACGAATTACAAATACAAATACTCCTACAAATTCTTCGAATTTCAAATTCTCTTACAAATTCTAGGAGTGTCAAATACACTTACAAATTCTACGAATTTCAAATTGTGTTACAAATTCTACAAATTCCAAATACTCTTAGAAATATTGGTGAATAAAATTATTCGAGTGTCAATTTGCTACGAGAACTCAGACATCTTAAATTTATGCATTTTCCAATAATACTCTCAATTTCCTACCATCTTAAAATTATGTATTTTTCAATAATACTACATTTTAGTATTATATGAAAATATAAATAATATATACATTATACAAACATTATTTAGTAAACTATGTTTGTATTTATTATTACATAAAGATACATAATCATACCACAAATTCTCCAACCATTCCTGCACTTCTCTTATCATATACTCTTACAAATTCTACGAATTTCAAATACTCTTGCAAATTCTACGAGCTTCAAATACTCTTATGAATTCTACAAACTTCAAATACTCTTACAAATATAGGCGAATAAAATTACTCGAGTGTCAATTTCCCACCAGAATTCAGTCATCTTAGAGTTATGTATTTCCCAATACTACTGGAATGGAAAAAAATATCTTTGCATAAGGATTCCTAATCAAACTTGAAATTTTCTTGCAAATACTCTTACTAATTCTAGGAATTTCAAATACTCTTGCAAATTCTACGAGTTTCACATATATTCTTAAATACAAAATTTTTCAAATACACAAATTTTACAAATTTCAAATACTCTTACAAATTCTACAACTTTCAAACACTCTTACAAATTCTACGAGTTTCAAATACTCTTACAAATATAGGTGAATAAAATTATTCGAGTGTCAATTTCTTACGAGAACTCAGTCATCTTAAAGTTATGCATTTTCCAATAATACTCTCAATTTCCTACCAAAATTCAGTCGTCTCAAAATTATGTATTTTCTAATAATACTACATTATAGGAAATGATAATATATGCATTTTACAAACATTATTTAGTAAAAAATGTTTGTATTTATTATTATATAAGGATCCATAACCATACCACAAATTGTCCAACTATTCCTATACTTCTCTTTTCTCATACTCTTACAAATTCTACAAATTTCAAATACTCTTACAAATATAGGTGAATAAAATTATTCTAGTGTCAATTTCCTACGAGAACTCAGTCATCTTAAAAATATTCATTTTATAATAATAGTGAAATGGAAAAAAAAATCCTTTGCATTTATTATTACATTCGTATTCATAATGATACCAGAAATTCTCCAACTATTCCTGCATTTCTCATACTATCTCATACAGGTATTCCTGAATTTTTCATAACACTTATAAATGTTACAAACTCCAAATATAGGCAAATAAATTAATTCGAGGTGTCAATTTCCTAGCAGAATTCAGTCATCTTAGAGTTATGTATTTCCCAATACTACTGGAATGGAAAAAATATCTTTGTAGTTACTATTGCATAAGGATTCCTAATCAAACTTGGAAATCCTCCGAACATTGCTGCGTTTCTCTTATCTCATACTCTTATAAATTCTACAAATTCCAAATACTCTTACAAATGTAGGTAAACAAATTCATTCGAGTGCAAATTTCCCACCAGAATTCAGTCATCTTAAAGTTATGTATTTTCCAATAATACTGTCCAGAATTCAGTCATCTTAAAATTATATATTTTCCAATAATACTAAAATGGGGAAAAAATTGTATTTATGATTACATAAAGATTCATAATCATCTTACAAATATAAGCGAATAAAATTATCAACGTCAATTTTCCAACCAAATCCTGCCCTTTCAAATTCCTCCGACCATTCTTGCACTTTCAATGCTTCTTCTACGAATTTCAAATACTCTTACAAATTCTACGACTTTCAAATATTCTTACAATTTTAAAATTTCATTTCTACAACTTTCAAACACTCTTACAAATGCCAATTTCCTACGAGAACTCAGTCATCTTAAAACATCATCAGTTACGTATTTTCCAATAATACTAAAATGGAAAAAAAATTTTGTATTTATTATTACATAAGGATTCACAATCCTACCAGACATTCTCCAACCATTCATGCATTTCTCTTATCTTATACTCTTACTAATTCTACGAATTTCAACTAATCTTACAAATTCTACGAGTTTCAAATACTCTTACAAATTCTACGAATTTCAAATATTCTTACAAATTCTACGAATTTCAAACACTCTTACAAATTCTACTTCAAATACTCTTACAAAGTCTACGAATTCCAAATACTCTTACAAATTCTACGAACTTCAAATCCTCTTACAAATCCTACGAATTTCAAAACCTCTTATCAAATATAAACGAATGAAATTATTCGAGTGTCAAATTCCTACGAGAACTCAGTCATCTTAAAGTTATGTATTTCCCAATACTACTGGAATGGAAAAAAATATCTTTGTAGTTACTATTGCATAAGGATTCCTAATCAAACTTGGAAATCCTCCGAGCAATGCTGCATTTCTCTTATCTCGTCCTCTTACACCCAGACATATTGACAAATTCCAAATGGTGATGATAAGTGAAACCAATTCATTCAGGTGCCAAGCCGAATAATTATAGAGTAATAATTGTTATCGATTTGTCTGTCATTCCGGCAACGACAAGAACACAACATTTCACGTGGTGTCACACAGACATAATTGACACCGTTGAACCATCCGGAGAGCTCCAGTTCCATTGAAATATTGAACCAAATTATACGTTGTGCCACAGTGCGGTGGAAGATAGCTTTTAATGCTGCTTCATTATGTGATCAATTTAAGTCGTATTGCACAGTTTCGGTGGACAAACTTGTTTAAAAAATGTATTCAAAAGAAGCGTCGATTCATTATCGGTAATCGGTTCCCCCTTTTTTTTTCTCCAGATGTGGGTAATTTGCTGCTAGATGGATTGGTTTTTTAAAAGTTGGATTGTTTTTGATATTTCTGTGTGTGGTAATGTTTGTAGAATTTAATTAGTTATCAGTTTGTTCAACTGCAGATGTGTTTGGCATAATAGCTCAAAGCTATTGATTTTCATTTAACAAGGGTGTCTCGTACATGGTAGGAGATATCCCTAATTATAATTTTCAATGAATCTTGAAATAAGCGAATGATTAATTTACTTGCTAAAGCAGTATTCAAGTTTATTGACTTGCAAATATCATATCCGTGAAAGTCACTTATTTAGGATTTATTGTATAGTTAATATACTAATCATTACATTATCTACTTAAGATTGATTTATAAGTGTCGACTTCTTAATGTATTCAATTTGATTCAGTTTCCTTAATTTATGTAGTCATGTTTTATTCTTATGTACTTAATCTAACGAATCTGATTGGACCAAGAGTTTTTCCAAAGATTGCATTTTTGCTTACTGTTACATCATATAGTTTTATTATTGTCTTTATAGTAATGTCGTGACAGGCTATTAATAAAAGATATTGTAAACTTAATTCTTTTAAATATTATTGATAAAATGTCTTGAAAATGTGTAAAAAATTTGAAGTCAAGATTTAATAAAACATTCCACAACTAGTGCAATGGTATGTAATCACAGTTTATGTGAATGCATAAAATTTTAATTTAATCTTTGTTTTCAAGTTAATTTTTGAAGTTATTTTGAGTTTTATCAGGACACAATTTTAAAAATGAAGGATTCCTAGAATTACACAGTGATTCTCACGATAAATAATTCAAATGTGTAATATATTTCAACTAAAATTTTAATAGAAAATGCATTCAATGCCCTATTTTAAAGAAAATTCCCCGTTATGAGAAGTTCAATAATTTATAGCAGATAATTGAAAACACGTAATAAATCCATTCGAGTGCAAATTTCCCACCAGAATTCAGTCATCTTAAAATTATCTATTTTCCAATAATACTGCCCAGAATGCAGTCATCTTAAAATTAAGGGGAAAAAAATTGTATTTATGATTACATAAAGATTCATAATCATAACACAAATTATCCAACCATTCCTGCCCTTGTCTTACAAATTCTACGAATTTCAAATACTCTTACCAATTCTACGAATTTTAAATACTCTTACAAATTCTACGAAATTCAAATACTCTTACAAATTCTACGAATTTCAAATACTCATGCAATTTCTACGAATTTCAAATACTCTGACAAATATAGGCGAATAAAATTATTCGAGTGTCAATTTCCTACGAGAACTCAGCCATCTTAAAGTTATGTATTTTCCAATAGTACAAAAATGGAAAAAATTTTTTGTATTTATTATTAGATAAGGATTCATAATCATACCACAAATTATCCAATCATTCCTGCTCTTCTCTTATCATATACTCTTACAAATTCTACGAATTTCAAATACTCTTACAAATTCTACGAATTTCAAATACTCTTTCAAATTCTACGAGCTTCAAATACTCTTAGAATTACTACGAATTTCAAATACTCTTACAAATTCTGCAAATTTCAAATACTCTTGCAAGTTCTACGTGTTTCAACTACTTTTAAAAAGTCTACGAATTTCAAATACTCTTACAAAGTCTACGAATTCCAAATACTCTTACAAAGTCTACGAAATCCAAATACTCTTACAAATTCTACGAGCTTCAAATCCTCTTACAAATCTTACAATCTCTTAAAAATTAATAAAAGATATTGTAAACTTAATTCTTTTAAATATTATTGATAAAATGTCTTGAAAATGTGTAAAAAATTTGAAGTCAAGATTTAATAAAACATTTCACAACTAGTGCAATGGTATGCAATCACAGTTTATGTGAATGTATAAAATTTTAATTTAATCTTTGTTTTCAAGTTAATTTTTGAAGTTATTTTGAGTTTTATCAGGACACAATTTTAAAAATGAAGGATTCCTAGAATTACACAGTGATTCTCACGAAAAATAATTCAAATGTGTAATTACATTTCGTTTTAAAAACTTTAAAATTGCACTTAGACTCTATAAAAATATCGTCCAATTATTAATGCATATAACAAGATATTTTCCAATTTATTTCAAAACATTCTCATGGTGTTGTAATCGATGCTCGTCTTCATTTGATCATTTTGTTCTAGAGAAAGAAAGAAATATCCGCTTGTAAATAAATATAAAAACAAAACAAATTTTTTTTTCTAGTCTAAAAGTGCATTAGCAAAATTATTTCATCTTTAAAACTTTAAAAGCACACCTATTTTTTTATTAGGCTTAAACATGCTGTTGTCCTGATATTTTTTCTAGTGCTGTAAACAAATATCTGACGTCTGTACAAAAAGTGAAACTAGTAAACAAAGATAAGATTTGTAAAACTCGAGAAAAGATGTGTATTTCGAAACCATTGAAATGATTGGAAAATTGAATGAATGCTGACAAAATTCCTGAAGAACACATAATGTTTTGCACTTTTTTTCCAAAATGCATTAAAGGACGGGAATATAATATTTGCAACTGAACCCAAATTGGTAGTTGAATTCTGATTTGAACAGCTTGAAAAAAAGTAATCCAAAAATTTCCTCATTTGCAGTTACAAAACTTTTAATTATTTTAAGAAAAGATCTCTCAATCTCAACCAAACTACAAAAAATTGTAATTAATATATTTCAACTAAAATTTTAATAGAAAATGTATTCAATGCCCTATTTTAAAGAAAATTCCCCGTTATGAGAAGTTCAATAATTTATAGCAGATAATTGAAAACACAAGAGAAAAAGATTATTGTTTCAAAGAAGCAAAAACAAACATATTCCTTTTTTCATATTTTCATTTAGCCATTTTAAACGTAAATTACAAACACAATATGCATTTTTCGCACGATTTCCTTGCTATTGAGACGAAGAGGCTCTGACATATTTCCTGTTACTTCAAATTGTTCACTTAAAAATTTAAAAAATTAATTTAACAATCAACAATGAGGGCAATTATATTATTCAAAATAATGTTCATCGGTTTAAATGAGCCACTGTTTGAAACAATAAAATAATGTAGCAAAATAATAATAATAATAATAATAAGATGTTGAAAACATACTTGACCAAATCGTCACTGTCTTCACTACAGACAAACCATTTTCATCAAAATTCTATTTACCTAGACTACCGCAATTGAAAACACTTTCGGTGTTTTTATTCAGTAGAAAATTAAAAACTTCCAAACATTACACTATACACCTAACTACACAATAACTTCCAAACCATGTAGCAAAATAATAATAATAATAAGACGATGAAAACATTCTTGACTAAAACATCAAAGTCAAGTTTTAATTCTGACAAAACGTTTTCATCAAAATTCTACAATTGAAAACACTCATTACTCAGATTATCACAATTGAAAACACTTTCGGTTTTTTACCACTTCTTTTTACTTAGTAGAAAACTAAAAATTTCCAAACATTCCATTACACACATAAGTGCATAAATAATATCTTCCAAGTCATGTAATAAATAATGTAGCAAAATAATCATAATAAGATGATGAAAACACACTTGACCAAATTATCTAAGTCTTTAATACAGACAAACCATTTCCATTAAAATTCTATTTACCCGGGCTATCACAATTGAAAACACTTTCGATGTTTTTAAAACTTCTAAACATTCCATTACATACTTAAACATTAAGATGAGGAAAAAACTAAACCTTAAACAGTGCATAATAATATCTCCAAGTCCTGTAACAAATAATGTGGAAAATAATCATAATAAGATGAGGAAAACATATTTGACTAAATCATCAAAGTCTTTAATAGAGACAAACTATTTCCATCAAAATTCTATTTACCCAGACTACCACAACTGAAAAACACTTTCGGTGTTTTTAGCCAGCAGAAAATTAAAAACTTCCAAGACATTCCACTACACACCTAAGTGCATAAACAATAACTTCCAAATCTCTTCTAATTAATATAACAACGTACCGTGAAGAACGCTGATCTGTAGTCTAATTAAATCTGCTGAAGAAACAATTAATTACACTACATAATACGAAGTTAATGCATGGCAAACTTCTCCAATAATATATAAGAATGAAGGGGACAGAATTCAGCGGTGATAGCTTTTATCTTTTCTATACTCCCCCTATTAACTTCGTGACTGTAAGAATGGATGGTAGATAGAAAGAATGTTAAAGGAGAATAGATTTTTTAGGATATAGGCGTATCAGGGCTGTCAAAAATCTGAAACATGACTAGTTCTTGTTTTGGGGTAAGCGATTTTCACGCATATTTGTTAATGAACCAGAACTAAATTGACGGCCCGAAATAAGTTGTAGTTAACGCGGAAATGCCAAATAAGGTTAACGATGTATTTAGACGCTGTTATGAATACGGTTTTCCTTTTTTTTTATTGTTGTTATTGTCTATTAGTGTAATTAATTGATAAAGCTTGAGTTCATTTAGGTTGTAGGTGGTCATGATTAAGATTCATCGATATTGAGTTGCTGTTAATGTTTTGTAATTTCTGCTTGTGTCAGTGTTTTTTCTATTATTACAAAAAAGAAAGGTCATAATTATCATATGGGGTAGAAAGAAGAATCAGTATCAACTAAATAAAGATGTCAAGATGGTGTGAGAAAAACAGAATTATTGAGGTTATTTAAATTTCATTATGGAATGATTTATTAAGATGTTTACGTTTCATCAACTTTAATCGATCCATAACCTTATTTTAATTAAGGTTTTTTTTTTATAATTCTAAACTAAAATTAAAAATCTAGAAAGTACTAAAGCTGAAAAAAACCAGAAAGTTTTAAAGTTTATTAATTCGCTTTTTTATAAATCAACATGTTAATTTTTGATAAAATTTGTAAAATATACGAATAAAAAAAAATGAAATTCCTCTTTTGAAGAAGTTAGATTTGTCTTAAGTAAAGAGATGGTTGATATTAAAATAGAAATATATGTTTTAAATTTTGATTTTATCATTAAAATTAAATTTGTGATTGAATAATTTAAATGAAGAGTAGAATATTTTCTTTCAAATCAGTCTTAATGTAAAATTCTACTGTTTTTATTAGAAACAAATATGACGATTGTTCTTTTTTATTGGCAGTGGGGCCTGATGGCTAGCGCTCTGGCGTTCTGTACCACAGGTATCGGGTTCAAATCTCGGTTTTGCCCATGGGTGTTGTAGTGGTTCGGAATCCACTTTAAACCGTAGGTCCCGGTCCTAATAGGATCGTAGATCGCTGCGGGGCCATTGTTACTCCGCGTCCGTGGCTTACCATCAAGTTACACGCGCCCCCTGGATAATGCAAAGTGAGTAACATCGGCGCAGCCCTTATGGCGAAAGATCACGGTCTAATTTGCCAGCTGCATTTGAAGGAAAAAAAAAAACTCCATGGTGGGCCAAAACCGTCTGCCTACTGGTAGATTTCGAGACTGGCGAGGTTTTCGTTTTGAGTGTTGTCCGCCCTAAGCCAAACGGTCATATTAGACTGGTACCTATAATTTAAAGTGGATTCCGAACCACTACAGGCATGCATGGCCCCGAGCTACATAGAGCTAGATCACTCTGCCATCAGGTCAACAAATATGAAGATTACCAAATTGAAAGGTTTGGTTTGTCGCTGCACGGTAATTCTTTTGGTACACATTGGGCTAATTAGACCGGGACCTATAGTTTAACGTGGATTCCGAACCACCAAAAAAATACATGCCGTCGACAGTATTCGAACCTAAAGTATATGGTACCAAAGTTCAGGGTGCTACCACTTGGCCATCAGGCCGCCTATCAAAATGAAAGAAATAATTTAATGAAAATACAGGCTTTGAGTTAAATTTTTTAATGTTTATTACAAAAATATGTGTTAAATTATGTATATTTATTTACATAGCACATTTGTTTACAGTTAAGATTTGGAACATTCTAAACTAAATTTCTCAAAACCTAGAAATTTTCAATGCAGAATTCTAAAATCAGATAAATCTCAATTATTTTCGATAATAAAAAGGAAATTTTCCAAGGTCAGAAAAATTCTTCCATTTAAAGAAAGCCAAGCTGAGAAAAGAAATTGAAAAAAGAAATAACACCAAATTAATATATCTGAGGAGATAAGCGTCATTAACCAATTCCCACTGATGTGTCACTGTTTCTTTTTAATCTTTCTATTCTTCATATCTTGTATCAATTTAACATTATCTTTGCTATCTTGTTGTATATTTATACAATGCAGCTGTGTTCTGCTTTGAATGAGATTAGCTTCGTTTTAAAATAAGATATTTAAATAACAAATACCTTTGTTAGTTAAAGTAACTTTACATATTACAAAATTGACATAAACTACTTTTTCCACTTAGAAAATCTTAAAATATTTTGCATCACATATATTGAAGACTTAAACATTCAAGTTTTTCATGCGGTTATTTGGTAATTAAAAAAGTATGTGTCATTTCTATTTATCACATTACACTAGTAAAATTGTTATTAAATATACCATATTTCATTAAAAAATTCCACGCGGCTTTTTTAATCACGTAACTTTCACCTTTGAAATAGAATTTGCATGTTGTCAAGCTTATTTCTGAAAAAGTGGATGAAAATTATTCAAATATCATGTGATCTGATGGCCAATTGGCTAGCGCTCTGATCTTTGGTACTTCAGGTTCAGATCCCGGCGGTGGCATGAGTGATTGTTAATGGTTCTGAATCCACGTTAAATTGTAGATTCCTGGTCTAATTAGCCTAAAGTGCGCGTAAAAATG
This sequence comes from Caerostris darwini, assembly GCA_021605075.1. Lineage (NCBI taxonomy): Eukaryota > Metazoa > Arthropoda > Arachnida > Araneae > Araneidae > Caerostris > Caerostris darwini. The sequence continues at coordinate 805,842 of BPLQ01011078.1, read as the reverse complement.
ACCGTGGAGCAACAAATCAATCTATCTACATGATATTATTAGAATACACTAAACTGTTATCACAATGTAATAAGTCAGCGATTCGCAATTCTTCGGACATGATCTCCCCCCCAACCCCCAAGGGGCATGGGTATATCTAAAAGTATACTTAACTGATTTTATTCAATGCGATGAAATAAATCTTTTTTTTTTAACTTTCTGTAACTTTTGCCTCATAAATATAAAGTTTTTCTGCGATAAATCTATAAACATGTGCGTTTATGAAGGATAATTTAAATGCTTTAATAATAAATACTTCTTTTTAGAAATTGTGAATTTGACTCTATAGAGGTGTTTAAACTCTATAGAGATGTTGTCCAATAATTGATGCATTTACCAAGATATTTTTCATTTTATTTCACATCATTCTGATGGTGTTGTAATCAAAATTATAATGCACGACTCAATTTGATCTTATTTTATTAAAATAAGACTATAAATTCCTATATTATTAGAAACAAAATAAGATTAAAGCTCCTTAATATTCCATTGTTCAAAAATCCTGAATCAAAAATAATATTTTCATTACTGTATGTTAGAAATTTTATATGTTTTTAGAAATTTTTTGGTTAAAATCATAAATTTTGAAACATTAGCTTACATTTTTTTATATATTTTCCATCATTTCAAATATTGCGCTTTTTATTTATATAATAACAATTTTTATTTGATTTTGTAGTAACAAAATAATTTGAATTTTTTTTTTTTTTTTTACAATTTTTGACGTTTTGATACTGCTTTAATATTGTATTAAAAATAAATATAGTAATTCTTTTAAGATATTTTTTTTTAATTTTGTTTTTTTGTAAGCATAATAAATTTAAGCATAGTAAGTAAATTTATCCATATTTGTTATTAGAATGATAGACATATTTCAGTTTTCTACAAACGGCTTATTACACATGTTTGTTCAATCTAATTGTGGAGTTTAAGAACTATATTGTAGTATATCCTGTTTGTATTTTTCTATAATTTTTGTGTATTATCCTGTTTGTATATTTTGGGCATTATCCTATTTGTATTTTTTGGCATTATCCTGTTTATATTTTTGTGTATTATCCTATTTGTACGTTTTGTGTATTATCTTGTTTTTATTTGTGTATCCTATTTGATTTTTTTTTTGTGTATTATCCTATTTGTATGTTTTTTGTATTATCTTGTTTGTATTTTTTGTGTATTATCCTATTTGTATGTTTTGTGTATTATCATATTTGTATTTTTAGTGTATTATCCTATTTGTACTTATTATGTATTTTCCTATTTGTATTTTTCTGTATTGTTTGTGTATTATTCTGTTTGCTATTAGAATTATAAAATATTTCAGTTTTCTATAAAGGGCTTATTACATTTGTTTGTTCAGAAAAAAAAAAAAAAAAAAACCTTTTTTTTTTTTTTTTTTTTTTTTTTTTTTTTTTAAATTTTTTTCATCTCTAAAATTCTAGAACAAAGAGTTTAAAAGCTATATTATCCTATATCCTGTTTGTATTATCCATATTTGTTATTACAATGATAAAGTTATTATCCTATATCCTATTTTCTAATGGCCAATAAACAACATTAACATTAATGTATACTTTTACGTTCAATTTGAGTGGCATCAATAATTCTACTTTTATAGAACTCAGATTTTTAAATAAATTCATAAAAAATAAAAGTTAATGTGTACGAACTGCAAACTGTCAACAATAAACCTTTTCTTCAATGATTTTTGTCAACAAGAAAATCTTTTTCTCATTTCTAATTATTATTGGTATGAAGTTACAAATCATTCCATTTAAGAAGCAATAATAAACAAAATAAACGATTTTGGAATGATATATGATGAAAAAGGATCCCTTAAGTGGATGATGTCTGATTTTGTCTGTACATCATTCTTTCGATTGATACAATTAAGAAACATTATACATTAAAACAAACCAGCTTTATAAAGAATTTTACTTGATGGAAATAAGTAACAAATTACAAAATATTTCTACTTACAGAACGAAATAAAAAAAAAAAAGAAATATGTCTTGCGCAATTTTCACAGTTGGAGAAGGATAAATGGCAATATCAAAAACCAACCAATTACAATAAACCATATCGCGAAACCTCTTTAAAGTGGGAGGAGCCGGGTTTCCGCCGAGGCGAGAATGAATACGTAGATTGCTTTATTTGTTTTTTGACCTTTTCTCACCGCAAGTAATACAGATATCACAATCAGGCTCAGCAGACTCTATATTCTTTGGCAGAGGGAAGTCAGAGGTCACCCAAAACCTATTTTCCGACGTGTCTTCTTTAAAGAGAGTGAAAGAATGAATGCCCCTTTTTTTTTCTTTTTTTCTTCCCTCTCTCCCCTCCATTTCCAGTTTTCCATGTGGTGCTTGCGATGAGTGTGTATGGAGGTCTTGAACCTAAGGCCGAAGAGTAATTAAAATTTTGTCCCTCGTAGTGTTGTTATGTATGGATTCACTGACAGCTTCGTGAGGATAAGAGAGATCTCAATTTTTATCGCCAAGTCAAATCTGGCGCTCTCTCTCTCTCTTTCTCTCTCTCTTTGTGCTTAAGGAAAGGAAGAGCTCAATTGACAGACGATAATCTCAAAAAAAAGATTTTTGCGAAATGTAATTTTTTTTTATGTTCTCGTTTTATTTCGAAAATTATAATTGTGAAAATTAACTAATGTTGATTTTTGAGCATTTTCTTACAAAATATTTTAGTAAAACTTACTTTTACGGCATTTAAAAAATTCAAATATACAAATAAAATCGTTTGCTATTTTCGATTTATATAATCGTTTGCTATTTTCGATTTATAAAATCGTTTACTCTTTCATATTTATATAATCGTTTGCTCTTTTAAATTTATAAAATCGTTTGCTCTTTTAAATTTATATAATCGTTTACTCTTTCAGATTTACATAATCGTTTGCTCTTTTAGATTTATATAATCGTTTGCTCTTTTAGATTTATAAAATCGTGTGCTATTTTACATTGGTATAATAGTTTGCGCTTTTAGATTTACAAAATCGTTTGCTCTTTTAGGTTTTCAAAATCGTTTTCTCTTTTAGATTTTTATAATCGTTTGCTCTTTTAGATTTTCAAAATCGTTTTCTCTTTTAGATTTTTATAATCGTTTGCTCTTTTAGATTTATAAAATCGTTTACTCTTTTAGATTTATAAAATCGTTTACTCTTTTAGATTCATAAAATCGTTTGTTCTTTTCGATTTATATAATTGTTTACTCTTTTAGATTCATAAAAGCGTTTGTTCTTTTTGATTTATATAATCGTTTGCTCTTTTCGATTTATAAAATTGTTTGCTTTTTTAGATTTATATAATCGTTTGCTCTTTTAAATATATATTACCATGCAGTTTTTAAATTATAGATTTTAATCTCAGTTATGAAACAACTGATAGTTTGGTGAGTAATTATATATCTTTTTGTATCCAAATTTTTGTTCGAATATGTTCTTAGAATGCAATATTAAAAACTCGTTTGCACTATAACGAACTTCAAATCGTTTTTAAGAATATCTGATTTTCGATTTCTATCGTTTCTTTCTGTGACCACTGCGCCCTCTGCCTGATAAATTGAGGTAAACTTTTTTAATTATTCTGTCACATTGTATATTCTAGGATTTTAAATATTTTAAGATCTTGATTTTTTCATGTGATAAAAGTAATAGCCATTCAGAAATTTATAGATTAAACAGATGTTATCATTTCATCGTATCAGTCACTTTTGAGTGTAACCAAAATTCTGTTCCTTTCTATATATTATTCTAAAAGTGAAATGATATTATTAAGGTTAAAAATATGTATTATGCAATTCGATTTCTAGAATCCAAATTTTAATATGCTTTTTAATGAAATTTAACAATTGGTATTTATTCTAATTTACTTTCCTTAAAGACATGAAAAGAATGAATACTTCTTTCTATTCCTTCTATTTCAGTTTACATTTATTGCTCGTACCACTCGTATAGTGAAGTTAAATTTAATTCGTAATTTTTATCGCCAAGGCAAATTTGAAGTTCTTTGTGTTTGGAGAACTCAGTACTCAGTTGATAGACTATTGTTTCAGAGCTCGGTTTTTTTTTTAATTGTCTTTCTCGCTTTGAAAGATAGATTTAGCAATGAATTAAAGAAAAAAAAAGCTAGATATTTTAATCAATAGTAAATAATATATTATTAATAGTAAATAATATATAATACGTATACTGGAAAAAAAAATTTTAAGGAAAGAAATTAAAATTCATAGAGAAAAATTCGTTTGCTCCTTTAGATTAAATAAATGGAAACTTGCTTAGAAATGAATTAATGAAAGATTCTAGATATTTCATTTAACAGTAGGTTAGTAAAAAATGTATATTATGTATATTGGAAATATTTTTTTTTCATTTAAGAAAAAAATTCGAATATGTATCATTTAAGATAAGTTTACTCGTTTAGATATAAAAAATTGAATTATATTTAGAAACCAAATAATGGTATATTAGAAAATAAAAGTTTATTCTTTATCCTGCTCTTACATGTAAATTTTACTGTTAGCATAATGATAGCTTGTGACTTATTCAATTCCTTCTATTAGCTCACATTATCCCTATATATATCTTGTTCAAATTTTCAATCGTTAATAAAATACATTTTATTCATCCACTCAAGTTCAAATACATTTTTTTGAACTTGTAGGGGATGATACTTGATGTTAATACAGTTTTTTTAACTATTAATTCATTAATTAAATTTAATTAATTAATTTTAGTTTTTTTCAGATTTAAGTTGCATGTATCTACCAATAGATGGCGCCAGATAAACTTAAAAAAATGAATGAAATTTATTTATAAAGGACTTTCTGCAATATAGTGAAAAAAAAAGTAGGAATTGACTTTACATTTTTTTTTATTATTACTTGTTTTTTATTTCAAATAAGACTCATGTTTTAGAGACTGAGTAATTTTTTTTGTGATTTGATTGGTTTACGATTAATTTGGTGATTTTGGTTTAATTTAGTTTGGTTTATTCAATAGTAATTTAATTATTATGAAATACGTATACTGAAAAAATATTTAAGAAAAGATAATTCGAATATTAAAAAAATCACTTTTTGTAAATATCTAAAAAATGTGATTTAATAATTTTCTTTTCTTGTTTTGATAAAGAAAAGGTGATTTAAAACAAGAATACTTTAAATTTTTTATTTTATTATTTTTTTTTTTTACTTTTTTTAAAACCTAATCAAAAAAAAAATCATTAAGAAATAAGATTATAATAAAATCATTATTTTTTAATGAAATTTAATGTATGGAACTTTTTAAAATTGCAAATACGTATTCAATTATGTTATAATTTTTCTAATACTATATATATATATATATATTTCTTTTTTGCTTATTTATTATGGTTCAATTTTAGTTTCAGTTTTGTTGCGTATGTTGTTCAAATATTTTAAACTTCAAGAATTATATTAAATATTTCATTGTATCATTATGTATGATTTAAACAATTGTGTCATTTGTGGCCCTCAGATAAAACCAAACCTTTTTTTAATTTGTTATTTGTTTAAAATCCATACGGCTAAACAATAGAAGTTTTCCAGATTTTTTCCATATAACATTTAAATGCGTGGTGGTTACCCTTAAACTCCTCAAAAGAGGCAATAAATTATCTCTACTCATTGATGAGTTGCTCATGGAGATCAGGAATGTTAAAGTGGTTCATGGAAAAATTAGATCTTCGTAAGAAAACAGGACCCCCCTAAATATATATATATATATATATATAAAGAAAAAGGTTTGCAGATTCGATTGAGTACAACATTCCTCAAAAAAGTTTTTTCCAAGTAAACAAGTAAATGACCTTTTATGATATAAAACTATGAATATTATTTTGTAAAATTTTATTTCTCATTTTCCAAGACATTTTGATGTAACGTCTATTATTCACAGTCTTCTATTTGTCATGTCCCAGATGCTTTTGGAAGGAATTACTCTTTTGTGTTAAATCGCATAATAAAAGATTTTCACTGTCCTAAATTAGGTCACACATATGTGAATGAAATGAAAGTGTTAAACATGTATATTCATTGTTTGCGAACTATTAAAATTTCTTGATAAGAAGAGATAAAGACTAATTTATGTTTAAAATATGTGAAAAATGAGTATTTGTAAAGCAAATTGGGGTGTTAAAATTTTGAATAAAATAAAAAAATAAAGTGCCATTTATTAAGTGATATAACAATGTGATATCTCTTTTGAATAATTTCAGTTGACATGTTTTGCAATTTATAATTAAGCGAAAGTTATGTATTTTATTCAAACAAATTAATTTTCTGATATACTTATTTAGCAAAACAATTAATTATCTAAGCAATCCTTCAACTTTGAAAACTTATTTATTAATTAATGCATATGCAGTATAATATAAAAATTTAATAAAAAAATGTTCCCATTTAAAAAAATATATATATATTTTCTATGAAAGTAGAAAAAATTATTAAAAAATTAATAGGAACCTAATTTTTTTATTTAAACTATTAAATTCAAATCTAATTCTATATCAGTAAAGGAATATGCATCAAAGTAATTTATAACAATATTTTATTTAAAAATATTTAATATTTTCATCGAATTTTAAAATCTTACTGATTAGATGGTTTCAAAATTCATTATGAATTTATGATTAAAAATACATATAAAAATTAGCTTTACATTAAGACAAATATTTAAAAACTTGTTGATAGATCGTGTTTATCAGATTTCATATCACATTTGATAGACCAAGACGTAATATTCTAAATTACATAAAACAATTTTATTCATTTATATTATTGTTATTATGTTATAAATAATAACAATAATAGTAACAATATAATATCAGTAACAATATTAGTATTAATATGAGTAGTATTAGCATTTGTATTAATTTTATTAGTATTAATTTCTTTAAATCGGAATTTTATTCATTATTATTATTATTATTAATATTATTAATAGAAATAATAGTAACAACATAATAATAATAACACTATTCGTATTAATATTAGTGATATTAGCATTAATATTAATTTTATTAATATTAATTTCTTAATCGGAATGTTATTCATTAACATTATTATTATTGTTATTTTTATTAACGTAATAATAACAATAATAGTAACAATATAATAACAATAGCAATATTAGTATTAATATTAGTAATATTAGCATTAGTATCAATTTTTTTAAATCGGTATTTTATTCATTAATATTATTAGTATTATTATTTTTAATTATTATAAAAATATTAGTATTAATATTAGTAGTATCAGTATTAGTATTAATTTCTTTAAATTGGAAATGAAATAAACCTAATGAAAATGATATTTTCGGCAAAGGTTTACAAAATATTATTTCTCCTACTGTGTTTTATTTCTGTAGGTGCCATATAAAAAATAGATAAATTAACATTTTTTTTATTCGAAAACGAGGGGAGAAAGCCAGATTTTCTCACCTTTTGTTCCTTTTTTTACGAAGAAAGGAACACCAGAAAACTATTTTCTCTCCTTTTAAACACAAAATGATGGATCGTCTTCGGATGGGAAAATGTTCTTCTTTTGTTGCTAGACTGTCAGAATATCAGTAAAAACGTCACTTCCGCATTTTTCATTTCATCAGCGGAAATCACAGGACTGTGAAGAAATGACAAATTACTAGTACTGAATGATGATATTTTTGTATTGTTATAAAAGATTACCAGAAAAATAATCACTTGGATCATGTGCATATGTCATATTTTTTTGTTGTTGATGTCTTGATATACAGTAGTTAATTTTTTTGCTTTATTACAGTTCCCACGCTGTACAATTCGTTTCATTTGATATAAATAATCATCATACAATGGTTCATGGCAATTGTTATATATAATCAGTAGATTATAAAAAATAGTAGTATTTTTAATATAAAGTATATTTTATCAGTAGAAGTGAGAATATCTAAGGACATTAGTATATCCAAAACTTGTTATTCATTATGAAAAAATGAGAAAACATTAAATAAATGAAACATTAATGTTAATATACAAAATAGAAAATTAAGTAGAGAAACAACAAATATAAATTAAATAAATAATTAAAATTATTATTCTACTAAATGTAATTCATTTTTGAACTTGTTAGATGCATTTTAGCAGTATAAATATAAGTTGTGAACATTTTCCTTTATTTCTACTCCATTGACACACAATTCTAACAATACCACTCTATATAACAATGCCACACAATATTAACAATATCATTCTATACCACACAATGCTAACAATTTCACACTATAATACCACCTTATATAACAATACTGCACAATACTAACAATATCCCTCTACATAAAAATACCACACAATACTAACAATTTCACTCTATATAACAATACCACAAAATGCTAACAATTTCCCTCTATAATAGCCCTCTACCAATGGCCCTTTACTGACAAGCAAGTCCTTCTGATCAAAATAAGTAATTTTATGTATGCCTTCTGCATTTTACTTCCCTTTTACTTTAATTAATAAAACAAAATAGTAATAAATTATTATCGTTACCTAATTATTACATTAATTATCACTACTTAATTAAATGTAATAAATAAATCGTGCATAAATTAAAAATACATCATCTATAAATTTACTCCATATCTATACCATTGATAGTAAGTTAAATAAAAAATTAATACTATTATAACCTCTTTTTGTACTTGTTATATTTTCCCTTTGATAAAAAAAAGTACTGAAATTATACCAGTCTTAGTAATGGTATGTATCTCTAAAATCGCCAACGTTTTATCGATTGTATATAATTAAAAAAAGTGAGATATTCAAATCATTATATATATATATATATGTTTGTAACAATAAATTATTTTATTTATTATATTTTCCATCATTTCTTCTCCTCTAGTACACAATGCTAATGATATTACTCTATATAAAAATACTATTTTATATACAATGCCGCTACTAACACACAATACATTAACAAAATAAGTAATTTTATGAATACTTCATGCATTTTTCTACACTTTTCCTATAATTAATAAAACATATTAATAAATTATTATTATTATTTAATTATTATATTAATTATCACGACTTATTTAAATGTAATAAAAATTTAATTATTAAAAATACATCATGTAATTTACTCCCGTATTTATACCATTGACAATAAGTTATACTAAAAATTAATACTTTTATACTTTGTACTTTTATATTTTCCCTTTATTTCATAAAAATAATACTGAAATTATATCAATCATAATAATGGTATTTGTTTCCAAAATCACCAGTCTTTTATCGATTGTATTGTGAGATGTTCAATTAATTTTATATATTTATTTATTTACTTATTTTTTATTATTTTTATTTTATTTATTATTATTATTTGATAAAGACGTTGCACAGTAACAGTATATTATTTTATTTGTAAGCATAAAAAAAAAACCCCATTTTTTTTTATTTAACTTAAGAAAATAAATAACAAATATGAAAAATGTTTGAGATTGAAGGCAACTTTATTCAAATAAAACAATTTCATCCACTTTTTTTTAGTATCATGAGCAGCTTTAATTTATGCTTTCAAAATTAAAAGCCTAAATAACGCTAATCGTTCCTCAGAAAATAGAATAATTTTTTTTTACTTCTTTATTAATGAACTTTGCTTGTCATGCTTAATGATTTATATTTTACTGGTATGAGTAATACAAAAGTCATGTTGTATAACCGTGTATGACGCATGGGTTTATTCATCTTTCATGTTAATAATCAATTTATTTCCCACTAGTACACACTACTAACGATGCCACTCTATATAAAAATACCATGCAATACTAACAATACCACACAATACTAACAATGCCTTTCTGTTAACACACAATCATTTTGATCAAAATAAGTAATTTTGTGTATTCCCCCTGCATTTTTTTACTCTTTTCCTTTAATTAATAAAACATATTAATAAATTATTATTATTATTTAATTATTATATTAATTATCGCTACTTAATTAAATGTAATAAATAAATTTAATTATTAAAAATACATCATGTATAAATTTACTCCCGTATCTATACCATTATAATTATTAAAAATTAATAATTTTATGACCTCTTTTGTACTTTTTATATTTTCCCTTTATTTGATAAAGAATATACTGAAATTATATCAGTCATAATAATAGTATGTATTTCTAAAATCGCCAACCTTTTATCGATTGTATATAAGATAAAAAAAAGGCGAGATGTTAAATTCATTTTATATATTATTTATTTATTTTATTTATCATTATTATTATTATTTTGATAAAGACATTGCTCAGTAACAACATATTATTTTGTTTGTAAACAAAGGAAAATACAATACATTTTTATATAACTTCAGAAACAACTTACAGTTAAATACTAAAAAAAGTTTGAGTTTGAAGACAACTTTATTCAAATAAAACAATTTCACCCACCTTTTCTTTAGTATCATGCCCAGTTTTAATTTATACATTCAAAATTAAAAGCCTAAATAACGCTAATCGTTCCTCAGAAAATAGAATAATTTTTTTTTACTTCTTTATTAATGAACTTTGCTTGTCATGCTTAATGATTAATATTTTACAGGTATGGGTAATACAAAAGTCATTTTGGATAACCGTGTATGACACATAGGTTTATTCATCTCTCTTGTTAATAATCAATTTATTTCCCACAACCTTATTTTAACAAAACGAGTTTTAACTTGCGAAAAAATTCAATTTCCCCAAGCACATTCTGTGCCAAGAATAAATACGTTCCAAGATCATTAACATATCATAGCACCAACGATTTTTAGGGACATGCCAGGTATATTAAGTGCCCCTACCATTTTTCTTAAACCAATTTCACATTATTCATAATAGATTACTTCTCCATCGAGTGGTCTAATTATACTAGGAAAATATTTGCTTAGAGTAATACAGTTTTGATCGGAACCCAAGATTATGAGTTTGGTTGATTATAATAACACTCTTATCCAAACATATAATTACTTAATAAGTACTTATTCCTAAAGAGTAGAAAACGCATTTGTATTTACTTTACAAGCTTCACTCACTCCCAGATGGTATTAAAAATAATAACCCCAACTATAAAAAAAAAATATATATACCATTATTGGTAAAATTACTGAAAGATGATATAAAGGCTGGGGTAAAAAGAAAAAAAACATCCACGAAATTTTTCAAGCCTTTAAAACAAATTACAAAGTGTTAGGCTTAGTTGTTAAGTTTATCACTTTCAGAATTTTTTGGCCAAGATGGATGATTACTTTGAACGTGGAATGCGGTTTATACATTAAACATTTGGGCGTAGTACCATAATAACACCTCGTTTAGGATGGGGGAAGGGATGATTTTTATTATATCGAGGCCTCTTGTTCTTTTTTTTTTTTCGCAACAAGGTTGGGTTTATCGTGGTACACAATCGAATCTGATGAAAAGATGAATATTAAAATGGCGTTAACACTGGGCACTGATGATAGGAGACAGATGGTGGTGCAAAATTACGCAGGCGCAAATTGCACGTTTGGTGGTTTTTTAGGAGATGAATGTTGATTCAAGTTGAAGTAGGGGGGGGGATGGACGTCATCTGAAGACAGGCCTAGGTTTCTTTCAACGCCTTGTAAGTCAAAATACTTTATTATTTAATAATGGATATACCGGCCACTTTTGTTAAATGCATGGTGACTAAACATTCTGGTGGAATCTACCAATATCAAAAGTGGAGGAGGGAATCAAAGATACTTTTGGATATCAGTTGAATAGAGGCTCAAGTTTTAATGTTTATAAATTGAAATAAATTTTAAATAATGGATACTGCGCACTTTTGCTAAATGCACGATGACTAAAGATTCTGGGGGAATCTACCAATATCCAAGGGAAGGAGGGAATCAAACATACCTTTGATGCTTTTTGGTATTAGGCACAAGTTTTAAGGCTTTATAAATTGAAATAAATATTAAGTAAGGGATACTGTTCGCTTTTGTTGATGCACAGTGACTAAACATTCTGGTGGAATCTACCAATATAAAAAGGGGAGGAGGGAATTAAGGATACTTTTGATGCTTTTCGGTATCAGTTGAATACAGGGTCAAGTTTTAACGCTTTATAAATTGAAATAAATATTAAATAAAGAACACTGATCACTTTTGTTAAATTCAGGGCGATTAAACCTCATTTTAGTGGAATCTGTATGCAATATTTTTTAATTTTAGCAATTATATTAAAATTATTAGCAGCTATAAAATTCATTTGTATATTTCTATATTGACTAGATATTTTATGATTTTTAATTCATCTGAAAATAGGGCCAAGTTTTATTCAATACTCAATTCAAAATAATATATTATAAAATAAGGAAAACTGGTCATTTTTTGGTTTAATGTGTAGTGTTTAACGACCAGTGTGTTTTGTGTTTTGTGACCAGTATAACGAAAGATTATTTACAATATTTGTTTTGTTTATCCATTTGATTTAAAACTTTTTTGGCAGCTATAAAATGTATTTGTATTTTTCTATATTGGCTGGATTTTTTTATGATTTTTAATTCATCTGAAAATAGTGCCAAATTTTATACAATACTCAATTCAAAATAATATATTTTAAACTAAGGAAAACTGGTCATATTTTGTTATATGTGTATTGATTAATCATTACTCTCACTGAAAGTATACTTATAATATTTTTTTATGTCTTATTTTAAACGTGTTTACTACTTTATTTTCTAAGTATCAATAATAAAAGAGAAAAATTTATTTAAATGTTATTACTTTAAACATCTGATATACTATGTTTTAGTTCGAATTTCTTATTTTTTTAAGTAAAAAGAAAAAATTATAATCATTATATATATATATATTTGTAAAAAATATTCAAAATATTTATAACTTGGGCACAGGGGCAACGATATGAAGTAAATAATTGTCTTCTATAAGCACTTCATTACTGCATGATAGTTAAAAATAAAAAAAACTCTTAATAAATAAAAATAAATATCAGGTAAAATTTAAAAAAAAATTAAAATACTGGTAAAATTAAAAAAAATTTAAAATACTGGTAAAATTTAAAAAAAAATTAAATATTTGATAAAATTTAAAATATCAGGTAAAAATAAAATATCTTTTGAAGAGTATATCTATAAAGTAGATCTTTATTTTCAATATAAAACAAATTCTTCATAAAAATATATTTTACAATGCGTGTAAAGTTTTCTTAATGATTTAAAAAAAAACTATCTTTTTCCTTTAAAAAAGACTTAAAATTGTTTTAAAATTATTTTTAACCATTATTTTTTAAGCCTATTAAGTATGACCTATATTTGTACACTTTTGTTTAAGAGTGTATGCTTAAAATTATGCCCTTTTTTTTAAAAAAAATATCTATGCTTAAAACTCGATTATGTATTGAAGGGGTTTTATAATCTATATATTATTGTTAATCTATCAATATATTATAAATTATAATGTAGCCATCCATTCTATGAAGAATTTAGGGTTCATTGATTGGATGTAAACTGTAGGATTTTGTGTGACGTTTTATAATAAATAAAAATTTTTAAACCTCAAAAACAAACATTAGAAAATAAATCTTTTAAATTACAACAGTTAAAACAATAGTCATTATAGTAATAGTCATAAAGTAAAATCACATCACAATAAATCTACGAAGAATTTTTTGTTCATTTATTGAATGTAAACTGGTTTTATATTAAATAAAAAAATTTTAAAGCTCAAGCACAAACATTAGAATAATAAATCATTTAAATTACAACAGATAAACTAATAATTTTCAGTTAAAATAAAATCGAATTATATTTGCTATTGCTTAGATGAATGCATTTAATGGATTGTGAATGGATCTTAAGAATTTGCTTTTCTGCTATATTTTATTCTGCTTTTCCGCTTTTCTGTACATTAAAGTAAAATCACATGCATACTTGTAATAACTCAGAATATGTGGATACATTTTTTCGATTCTCACTGTGTTAACAAGCACTTGCAAGCATTACATTACATTGTGCTTATTACATTAAGCACTTGCTTAAAATCTTCTCAATTCTAACTCAGGAGCTTTATTTTATAGTCTTAATTTATACTCTTAAAACAAAAACATTTATTCTATGAAAAATTAGATATATTATCCGAATTAAGTTTGGGCCATTACTGGATATATTAACAGGTAACTTAATAAGATAACAAGAAAACCATCCAAGAATTTACAACTAGCCAACTAGTGACTCACTTAAAGCAACAACAACAACAAAAAAAGCAACCTAATAATCAAAGTCCATGACAAGCTCAACACACTCATCTCCTTTGTCCACACCTTTTTCACAACAAAGCAAAGCTAAACGTCTCGCACAACATTTCTCTTGATAAAATTGGGATTCCACCTACAGGGCCAACATTTGCATGCTTTTCTGCTATAATTTACTGCTTTTCCGCTTTCTGCATTGTAAAGTAAAATCACAATCTGGACTTGCAATAACTCAGAATATGTGGATATATTTCTTCGATTTGCATTGTATTAATAAGATCTTGGTTAATGTCTTCTCAGTTTTAACTCAGTAACTTTATTTTATATTCGTAATTTATATTCTTACTTTTACTGGTTATCGATTATTTAATTCTTACAAAGACGTTTATTCTATGAAAAATTAGATATATTATACGAATTAAGTTTTGTGAAATTACTGGATGTATTAGCAGGTAACTTAATAAGATAACAAGAAAGCCATCCGAGACTTTACAACTAGCCAACTAGTGACTCACTTAAAGCAACAACAACAAAAAAGAAAAACAACCTAATAATCAAAGTCCATGACAACCTGAACACACTCATCTCCTTTGTCCACACCTTTTTCACAACAAAGCAAAGCTAAACGTCTCGCACAACATTTCTCTTGATAAAATTGGGATTCCACCTACAGGGCCAGCAGCATTTGCATGAGAGTGCCGTTGTGATTACGGGGGCACTCCCTAATCGCCGGTTAGAGGAACCGGTCTTTGAGCAAATACGGCCGGTACCCCATGCGAAAATAATGAGGGGTTTGCTTCCAAAACGGACACTGAGCTCCCTACCTTTGATTCAATTATGAGCATGACTTTTGAAGGATCTCTGGTGCAGAAGCCACCATATTTCAAGAGGGCAAGCCATCGCCAGACGTGATTAATTGGCTTCTTTCGTGTGAGAGTTCGTTATTGTGGTAAAAACTCAATTGGGTGAAGTTCTTCGGGTAGAGAAAAAAATCAGTTTTCTTTAAAATGTTGAATTATACGGTTTAGTACAATCCTGCTGTCAATTTTTATTTTTGATACATTATAGTTCATGCATGTACAATTGTATTTCTTTTCTATAAAGCAATGAGCAACAAAGACAATAAATAACGATTGTTACTGGATATTATTTTACGATTTATTCTAAAATACTTGTTAATTTCAGTTAATATTTTATATGTTCATAAAGTGTTTTAGTATGTTCATAAATATGTAGACACATTATACAAGAATAATTTTCTTTTATCATGTCGGAACAAGATTACTTGGATTAACCAGTCAGATTGATGGTTATGAAATCGCCATGTTGAAATTCTTCATGTTATTATTTTTCCGTTCTTCATGTTATTTTTATTATTCATGTTATTATTTTCATGGGCGTGATAAATATTTTCAAAAATATGCTGCTTCAAAGTGCTTATATACATTCGTCTATAAATATTTAAACATACTGGATAAAAATAATTTTCTTCATCATATCGGAATATGATTGTTTGGATTGCCAACCTTAAATCAATGATTACCAAATTATCATGTTAAAATGAGGTTTCATGAATTTCTAATTCATACTAGATGCTTATTTAATATGATAACAAAATATATTCATTTGAACATGTTCATAAATAGTTATTATGTCCATAATATTAAAACGTATTAAATGAATGATTAAAAAATAGATTTTCTTATCATGTCCAAATATGATTACTTGGATTACCAGTCTTAATTTGACGATTGCCAAATCATCATGTTAAAACACTTCTTGAATTTTCAGATTATGGATGAGTGAAAAAAAAATTTTGTATCAATACATATTTACTCGAAATTTAATTTATGGAAATTCCCATGTTATTATTTTTTTCCTAATTTTTTTGAAATTATAAATATGCTGCTTGAAAGTGTTCATAAATATTTATTAAGTGCATAAATATTTAAACATATTAGACGAAAATAATTTTCTTCATCATATCGGAATATGATTAGTTGAATTACCAATCTTAAATCAATGATTACCAAATTATCATGTTAAAATAAGATTTCATGGTTTTCTAAGTGATAGAAGAGTAATTAATATGATAGTAAAATATATTCATTTGAACATGTTCATAAATAATTATTATGTCCGTAGTATTAAAACATATTAGATGAATAATTAAAAAATAGCTTTCTTATTATGTCGAAATATAATTATTACTTATATTACCAGTCTTAATTTGACTATTACTAAGTCATCATGTTTAAATAGTTCTTGAATTTCCAGATTATGGAAGAGTGAAGAAAATTACGTATCAATACAAATTTATTCGGAATTTAAATTGATTGAAATTATCATGGTTTTTTTTAAATGATAGGTGCATGATTAATATTTTTAAAAAATATGCTACTTGAACATGTTCATAAATATTTATTATGTGTACAAATATTTAAACATATTAGACAAAACTAATTTTCTACATTGTATCAGAATATGATTGTTAAAATTATCAATCTTTGATCAATGGTTACGAAACTATCATAAAGATAAATAAGATTTCATAGATTTCTAAGTCATAGATTCATAATTAATATGATAATAAAATATATTCATTTGAGCACGTTCATAAATAATTATTATGCCCATAATTTTAAAATCCATATATATGGTTAAAAAAATAACTTTCTTTATCATGCCAAAATACGATTACTTCTATTACCAATCGTAATTTGACAATTACCAAATCCTTATGTTAAAATATTTCTTGAATTTCCAGATTATGGGTGAATGAATAAAATCGCATATCAATGCAAATTTAAACAAAAGTTACAAAAAACATGCAGATTGAAATATTTAATTAGCGATAAGTGGATTTGCCACTGTTTCTATTTATTTCTTCTTCTTCTTCTTTTTTTTTTTTTTTTTTTTTGATGAATCATACTTATATAACATAAGCAACAAAGTATTTCAAGCCTGAAGGAAACAGAAGCCGAAACTTCATTAGATGGAATAAATGCTGGCAAGTTTCTGAATAAAAAAAAAAATGTGATAAGATAACCAGACATAATTATTCTTGAATCTTATTCCGGCATTTTATTGATATTTAATAACACGAAGATTGATTAATGGACCAAGAAAATAATTGTTACTCTGAATACTAAAGAATATTTTCGAACTATTAACTCGAGTAGGAAGTAAACAGGTTTATTTATAAAAAAATAAAAGGTTATTTTCCTCCTTTAATTAAAATGAAGTGATGTTTCAAGAGATTAAAAGAGAAAAAAATGACAGTTTTATTAAAATATTTTTATTGTTGCAGTAATTTGAACTGAAGTTTTATGAATTTAGTAATTTCGTTCAATTATTGTTGTTCTAAAATGGCTGTTTCTTCATTATTTTTAATGCGCTTTCATGTGTAAGAAATTAAGCATATATTTATTGATAGATCATTAAATGTTAAAATTAAATTAACTAATCATTTTTAATTTTTAAATAATTCTTTTCCCAAGTATAATGACCTGCTCGCAATTATAAACATTTTTAATTTGCCATGCCGATTTCCAGAAAAAATTATTTTTTTAATTATTAATTTATACAGATTTTACACAAAAATAATTTATTAATTATTACTTTATATAGATGGCATTGCTTCATATAGATTACTTTATAAAGATTTTATACAAAAAATATTTCATTAATTATTATTTTATACAGATGGCATTCCCTAATACAGATTATCTTACACAGATTTTATTCAAAAGATTTTTTATTAATTATTACCTTATACAGATGGTATTGCTTGATGCAGATTACTTTATACAGATTTTACACAAAAAATCTTTTAATAATTTATTCTACTTTTTGTCTGGAAGATTATATCACAATAAAATTTCAAACCTCATTCATATGAATATATTTAATATTTAAATAATATTATTAAATTTAATTTAAGAATTTTAATTTAAGAATTTTCTTTAAACAACAAAGTACAGACTTCTACTTTACTAACTGTATAATGTCATTAATTTGTAATAACATAATAATGATTTTAATGCAAATTCATAATATAAAGCCTATATATTACTTGTGTTATAACCTACAAATTAAAATTAAAATTTGATATTTAAAGTAGGAAAAAAAATAACTGATCTGATCTCTAGTATGATTACATCCAATGCATTTGATTCCTGTTCATTTTTTTTAAATGAATCTTTTTTTATACAGTTTAACAGCTGTGTTAAGACCTGTTTAATATTTAAAGTAAGTTTCGATAGTAAATTTATATTAAGGTTGTTACATAAAAATATAATATGTAATGTCAAATAGAACCAGTCATTGCCCTGTCATAAGTAAATTACATAATACATTTTATTTTAATGAGTTTGGTTTATAAAAAAGTATCTCATCAAATTAATGTAAATCAATAAATAATTTTTTAATCATGTAATATAATTTATTCAAAATTATCATTTATTTTCTCTAAGTTATAAGAAAAAAGATAAGTGCAAAAAATCAATCAAATATCCATCTAAAATTTCTTCACACAAAAACCATTAAAATAAAATATATTGGATACAAATAATAAAAGAAAATCAAAATCAATAATAAAAAGACACTAAATCTGACTATACATAATTATTGAGAGTAAAAATTATGATGGCAATTTTTATGACTACCATAAATCCAGATTTCATATATAAAATAAAGAAATAACGATAATATTTAATTAATTATCACAACAAAGAAGTAGCAAATCTGTATAAATAAATTGAAACTATTTTATGTTGTAATTTTTAAATCAAACCAAACAATTATTTTGATTTATAAAACATAGATCTATATGTAATGATAATTAGGCAACATTTTTATAAAAAAAATTACAGAATACATTTTATGAATGCAATAACTCAATTTATCATTAAATTCAAAAATAAATCATATTTGTTGAAAATATTTACATTTAAGAATCAATTTGTGAATCAAAGTGTTATTATGTCAAATAACAAAGATTCAAAGAATCATTACTCAATTCATTAGCAGTCGCAAATACTTTCTTGTTACTTTGGGAACAGACAATCCAGATGCGGAGACCATTAATACCAACTCCTGCCAATTCCCGTTTCGGTTCCCGGAGCAGTGAGCCATTCGGGATGGAAAAGAAGTAATCCCTCCCACTTTAGATACGGGGAATCAAGGAATTTGGCGCATAATACCGGATCCCATCAGCCGTTCCCCCAGGATCACCGCCCAGGCAAAAGGGATGAGCTCACCCACGAATGAATCGACTCCTCTCCAATCGCGGGATTTCGCAACTCAAGGTCTTCTTTTCTGACTCTATTTTGTACGTCTGTGCACTGCAATGTCTCTGTGGAAGAGTAGTTGGTTTTCAATAGCTGCCATTGATAAAGTAGATTTAAGAAAGAGAACAAAGAAAATTAAACATAATATTAAAAATAAACAGCAATTTTTTATAAATTTCATTGTGCGAAAATGTTTTAGATTTTACTTCTTCAACAGAACTTTGAATGATATGACAAGTGATGATTTAATTGGTTATACCAATATAACTAGTTTTTATACATTGATTTAAAAAGATTAATAACTTAAGATTGGATAATTGATAATATTATTAAAAATTAATCATTACACTTCCATAATATAGATTTTTAGGAGCAACAACAATATTGAAATTTAAATGATATTAATAAATTTTAACTTTATATATATATTCATTCTGATGGTCGAGTGACTGGCCCTCTTACGCTAGGTGCCACAGGTTCCGTGTTCGAGTCCGACGGTACCATGGTTGCTTGTAGCGGTTCCGAATCCTCTTTAAACCATAGTTGGGAGTAGGGCTATCAATCCTACTCCGTAAAAGGAAATCTCATGTTTAGAAATCTGTCAGTGAGTAGACGGTCTTGGTCTACTAATGGGGCTGTTGCGCCATTGAAGAAGAAGATTTGATCTGGTTTGTCACTCTACTGTCATTTTATGCATACTTTAGGCTAATTAGACCGGGAACTGCAGTTTAACGTGGATTCCGAACCACTAACAAAACATCCATGCTTCTACCAGAATTCGAAGCTGAAACCTGTGGTACCAAAGGACACATCGTTAGCTAACTGACCTTCAGGAGTTGAAGAAGAAATATACATACACACACACACACAAATATATATATATCTTTAGCTATGCATGTTATCATTGGGCTACAAAAATTATGTGATAATCCCATTTTCTACTATTTAAGCTCAAAATAATAAAGTACATGCAATTTTCTAACTAAATTAGTTATCAATTAATTGATCCTAATCGTGATCGTATTGATCCAAATCATGGTCAAAAAAATGTTGCATGACAAAGAAAAAATATGATTTAAAAAAAACTTTCTATTATAGTAAACCTGATTTTGATTGGATTATTTTCCGTTTTTTAAAACTTTTTTGAATATCTTATATTTCTTTTTAAAACAATCCACCATTAGATAATTATTGCTATTTTAACATTTATTTTTTCACATTAATTTTAACATTTATTTTTTCACATTAATTTTAACATTAATTCTACATAACATCCATTCAACAGTAATAAATGAAGAGTTATATTTTAAAAAGTAATCTTTTTATCAAGCAATATATGAAAGCTTTTTATATGTAATAAATTAGATACATATTTAATATCAAATTAATTTCTCTATGTATATTACATTGCGCATACAGCAAAAATAAAATTTAAAAAAAAAACAAATCTTTCCTATTGAAAAACAACAACCCAAACGTGGCTATTCCTTCAACGAACCAAACATAAGAGGATAAAAAGCATTAAAAAAACAAATAAAAAAAAACACCACCCCTCCAAATTTGCACATTTTATTCGGTAGTTTTAACAATGTGTGAACTCTTTATCCCCACTATCTGTTCGAACAACAACAATAAAAAAAAGAAGAACGAAAAGGGGGGGAAGGACGGCTCTTCTTTTTAGGGTGATTTTTAACAAGGTTTTTATGAGCTCTCCTGACGTATTCTCAGAACAGATGGGGTATTGGGCAGAGTAAATCATTTTACAGGGGATGTTCAGTTGTGTTTTGCTTTCAATGCGGCCTTTTTTTATTTTATTTATGGGGCTGTTTATAAGGTAGGGGGGTTGGACAAAGTGGTTGCGCTCGATTTAATGTATCGCCCAGAGATTCTTCGCGCCTCATTTAGCACCTAAGAAATTTTGCCTGAGGTTTTAGGTGACACATGGTTTGCTTGTGTTAGAAAAGAATAGAAAGCGGTCAGATTAAATGGGATATAAAATGTGCTTCATATGTGGTTGCTTAAAAAGAGATGGTTGGTTTATAGTTAGGTAAAAAAAACTGAATAGACAAATTGATAAAATATGTATATATTGTATAATTTTGGATGCAATAACATAATTTAAATGAAGTTTCCTTTCCAGACCCAAAAGTAACGCCGGCAGATAAAGTATAGGAGATTCAAGTTTCAATTTGAAGACTCTGTAGAAGAATGAGGTTGTAATCTGAAGACTCTATAGAAGGCGCAGGTTGCAATCTGAAGATTCTATAAGAGATTCAGAGTGAAATGTGAAGACTCTATAGAAGGCTTAGGTTTCAATCTGAAGACTCTATAGAAGATTGATGTTGCAATCTGAAGATTCTATAGAAGACTCAGTTTGCAATCTGAAGAATCTATAGAAGATTCAGGTTGCAATCTGACGATTGTAGAAAACTCAGGTTGCAATCTGAAGATTGTAGAAAACTCAGGTTGCAATCTGAAGACTCTATAGAAGACTCAGGTTGCAATCTGAAGACACTGTAGAAGACTCAGGGTGCAATCTGAAGAATCTATAGAAGATTCAGGTTGCAATCTGACGATTGTAGAAAACTCAGGTTGCAATCTGAAGACACTGTAGAAGACTCAGGATGCAATCTAAATACCCATAGAAGACTCAGGTTGCAATCTGAAGACTCTAAAGAAGACTCAGGTTGCAATCTGAAGACTCTAAAGAAGACTAAAACTGCAATCTGAAGACTCAACAGAAGATTCAAGTTGGAATATGAAGACTCTATATAGATTCAGGTTGCAATCCTTGGTGACTTATGTCTCATGTTCGGTAGTTATTGTCCACTTATGTGCAACTAAAAAAGTATCTTTCAATAATATTTAATACAAAAATTTTTATCCACTTCAAATATAGTTTAAAACATATAAAATATCTTAAAACATATTTAACTTGGAAAACATGTACTCAACATACATAAAATAGTTTAAAAACATATTTTATTATGGTAATGAATGCAAGTGGTATCTACTTAAAGCCTAATGTTCTGGTCTAATATGACTATAAAGATTTGAAGGTAGAGCTGGCAACCTTATCCAGTAAAAAGAAAACATCTCCTGTTTCGGAATCTGCCAGTAGGTAGACGGCCATGGTCCAACATGGACTGCAGTGCGGGGAGTTAATTAATTAGTTCATGAATACAAGTTGCTTAGTTTTAATAAAAATTATCTAAAGTTATTTCTTTATTTAAAATTAAATTTTTCTTTAAATTCAAACCTGTGTCAATTAAATAAATTTAATGTTACTTTTGGTCATAATTACGATAGACAAAATTTTTTTTTTTTAAATTTTCTAAATGGATTTTTATTGACAATATTTTATAAAATGGATTACTAAAAGCATTCAAAAAAGGAACGCTGTATTTACAATTATTTCAATAATTTCCATCTTAATTGAATGGAACAGAAAAAAATTTATCAAAAATATTTTTCTGCACTTTATTATTTATAAATATAAAATTCGAATAATTGTTAAATTTGAAAAGAAATTTGTGAATAAAGTATTATTCATGCCGGCATTCAATATATTAAGTTAAATTCTGTGTATTTATTACATCGATAATCGACAACACTATTTTTTGTAAAAAAATGATGCACAACGTAATATGTTAAGCTTGAACATGATCATTAAAAAATGTCCTAATGAATAAAGACTGCTGTAGAAGAGCTTGAATAATTGCAATGCGATTTAACCTGGTAAATTATAATCATCATCCATAAATTAACTACATTCTGTTTTTTTTCTCTAAATGTTTCAGGAAATTAGCTTTATTTATTAAATAATATCCTGCAATAAAGTAATGTATACGTTTCCGCTATGGCTAACACAATGATCCCAGGAGCTAAAAGAGATAGTGATCTTAAAATATTTCCTTTTGAAAATCAATTCATTGCTATTTTACGAGCGCAACTAACGCCTTGCAGTGAGAATTATATCTTTAGCTTGTTAGGGAAAGGTAATGAAAAAGATTCTTGAAAGTATGAGTAAAAAATATGGGATTAAGAAGAGAGCCGATGAAAAATAAAGACATAAATTTGGCCAAAGAAGGTCATGCCGAGAAAGGCGCCAAATTTTCACTATTGGCGAAGAATTTGGCATGAGTTTCGCAACATTGCAAAATAATTATTTGTAAGAAATAATTTCTCTATAATAAACTAGAATAATATTTTATATTAATTTAATATTATTAAAAAACCTATTTAACATGAAATGAAAAATTTACATTAAACAATCATTTTTCCTTTTGGTTTTGCAATGTCTTGGAGTTTTTTTTTTATTTTCAGATTTTTCTAACTAATTGGTAGGTTTCGTGTTTCAGTTATGTATATCACTAATAACCAACCAATGGAAGATGGTGATAGGATATTATCTATCGGAAGGACTCTCAAAAGGAACTGCACCTCATTTGTGTGATATATGGAGAAAGAAACCCGGTAATTCCCATCCGAGAATGGGAATCTGATCAGCTGGGATAAGGAAAGGAATTTAAATCTGATCCCATTATGACTTCTGATGATATTCCAGGAGTGGTCAATCCAAATGATCTTGCGGGCCACTTTGGAAATTCATCATAACTCCGCGGGCCGCATATAAAATCTTATATTCCCATATTAGATTTAGACCCACTACAGATATTTGTTTGGAGCGAAAAATTGAAACATAATTAGTTATTATTTTTGTGTTTACTATTATTCTTACATGTAAACATAGATAGTATAATAATAATGATACTAAACGCCCATTGTAAAGAAATATATAACACTAAAAATGAAATTTAAAAAATATCTAAATATAAAAAAAATATTACAAAAATGAAATCATTAAAAAAATATTTATTTTACTAGTGCGATATCTGTTTCTCCACTCATTCACTTAACTTTTGCAAATCGATTTTAATTTGGGTATTTGCACATCGTGAACGGTGTTGCAGGTTAGCGTCCGTTATGTTTGGACAATTTCATTTTAGAAAAAATAAATAAATAAAGGTTCGCAGGTATAAATTGAACCAAATGCGCTAACAACATCAACTAAGAGTCTGTTTTGCTCTGCTAAAAATAATCAATTGTACGTATGCAGGGATGGCTACTGCATCACTGAGGTCATTAAAAGTAGTGTAAACCTAGCGTCTCATGTGTTCGCAGAATATAATTTAATTATTCTGTGAACTCATAAATAAAACATGCAATATCTGTCACATATTCGCAGGAATATTATTTTAAAATTAAAGTTAATTTTTTCTCATAATTTCGACAGTTAATTTTTGAATATATGGATGCACACATAATGTATTTTTTTAATACGTTGGCCATTATAAAATAAATATTGTTTGTAAAAGTGTGATAAATCTCACGGGCCGGGAAAATATTCAAGGCGGGCTGTAGATTGGCCACCCCTGTGCTAGACTACAATGAATGTAACTGCAGTGACTACAATGAATGTAACTGAACGCTCCTACTTGTAAATTTCACATGTTATCACTAGTCCAAGAGGCGGGTCTCATAAATCTATAAAACCAATCTCTCTACTTGGAAAACCCTCCTACTTTTAAAATGGAGTCCAATGAATTATATGAACAGTCACTATCTATAGTTTTGAAATTGAACTGAATGCGAATGAAAGTGAATGCTCCTGTTTGCTAGTTGCCCACGTTATCACAGGACCAAGAGGCGAGTTCTATAAAACCAATCTGTCTACTTGGAAAATCCTCCTACTTTCAAAATAGATCTCAATGATTTATATAAACAGTTAATACCTATAATTTTGTATTCAGATAAATTGAATTCAAATAAACTGATGATTTATACTGATTGAGTCAGTGCAATTTCCATACTTCTTTAAATTAAAATGATGCATATGATTTCTCAGTTTAGAATTATTAGAATGCTGTGTTAAACTCAGAACATCAATAAATTCCTAGTGTGAAAATAAATTATAAATATTAGATAAGATTATTTGAAATAATAAATCGAAAAAATTTCATTTGTTTTTTATAAATTAATTATATTACTTGTCAAAGAACTACCTTAAAACCAAGTATGCGCATTTCAAAAGCGATAATAGTTCGTTGAGTAAATAACTTTTTAAAATGACTCTTAAGAAATTAATATGATTTTATTGTTTCTTCCGATCAACATAAAATAACTCATGGGTTTTACTGGTTTTTTTTTTTAACTGCAGTTTTTTAAATTAAAAAAAATTCTGCGTCTGGTTTTAACTGTCACAAACGGACAATTTACTAATTACGGAACTTTTCCTACAAATAATCCTCTCCGAGAGATGAAGTCTATAAAGTCTGTTGTAAGTAAATTATTTTTTAAAATTCTTTATTTATTTAATTTTTAAAAATATATATAATTTAAAATTATTTAAACTGTAAAAAAATGGATATATTTACAAAGCAATTTTAAATTAATTATCATTATACGACGAATTAAATACAAATATACATTGAAAGAAAATACATTTTTGTTCAGATCTTAAATTTCTTTGAATATTAATTTAAGTATAAAGAAAAAATATTTTATTTTACAACAAAGCTATAACAGTATTCGCGCTACATGTAAAATATCATGTACTCTATAGAAATAATATCAAATTTTATTGAAAAAAACATCATAATATTCGTAATAAAAAACTCAAGTGTTTCACATTCAGATCCCTCATAAAAAAAAAAAAAAAAAAAAAAAAGGGTAGGGAAAGAGAAAAAAAGGGGGGAGAATAGAAGGAAATTGTGTATGACGAACTCGCTTTCTTAGTGAATATTATTTCAATACGACTGTTTGAAATTTATCATTATCACTTAACGTCCATATATGACAACCACCTCTCATATATATATATATATATATATATATACGAAAATCAAAAGAGTAATAAAGAAGGAACTTAAAGCTCAATCATTTTATATAACAAAGCCACAACAGTTTTCACTACATGTAACATATCATGTGCTCCATAGATACACAATCACATTTTATACCAAAACCATTATAACATTCGTAATGTAAAAGCGCTGAAATCTTGGCGCCAATAAGCGATAACTTCATTTAGCAGCGCGCACAAATCTCGCCAAAGGTGAAGCATTCTCCAACTCTGCAGGGGAAAAGGGCGTGATGTAAAACCACAGCAAAATTAAGCGATTTGTTGGACCTAATTTATGTGCTCAGTATTTTAATATCCATATATACAACCCGGCGAGAAATAAATTGGAATTTAGTCGTCATTTGGGCTCAAGTAACCTGCCAATGTCCTAGCACGGGTGTGAAAACGCCGCTGTTAAAGCTGCCTTTTATCTTTATGCATGGGATGTTGTGATTTAGATCTTCGTTTTTTCTTCCTTGCTAAATGCGATATTTTATGGGATTTAATCAGCAGAGGATGTGACTTTCCGAGATGGTTTGCTCATTTTCTTTCTAGCTGTACAAATCAGTTTAATGTTAAGAGCATCAAAAATGAAAAAAAAATATTTATAATACTTTTTTGACGTCTCAATTTAGCTGTAACATCCGCGTTACTTAATAGAAATTCTTCAGCAGCTGTAAAAAAGTAATTTTTATCGAATGTAAGTAGCAACGCCCGCTACTTGTAACGAGAATATAATAACATATAGAAACCTTTAAATAATTTAATTAAAATTCATGATAGAACTTTGTATTATGTTTAAGAATATTTAAATTAATGTTCTGAAATTGCAATGTCATGTTATAATTCATCACATACATTTTTTTTTCTAATTCTCTATTGAGAAAATCTTAATCAACTCCGTTATTTTCTTTTTTTGGATCCTGAGAGCCAAATGACTAGATCTCTGAAACCACTGGCTTTGGGTTCGTTTCCCGCAGGTGCTATGAATGCTTGTAGTGGTTCGAAATCTGCATTAAATTGTAGTTCTCGGTCTAATATGATTTCTTCAGCGACTCGAAGCCAAGTCAAACTGCTACCTACGGGTGCTTCATCACAACAGATTTGATTTTGGTTTGGTTTGTCACTCTACGGTCATTTTGTGCACACTTTGGGGGTAATTAGACCACTTTAAACCTTAGGTCCAATATAGGTTCAATATGACTTCAGAGATTCGAAGCCAAGTCAAACTTCTACTTACTGGCGCTCCATGACAACAGATTTCGTTTTGATTTGAGTGGTCGCTCTACACTTCGCTTTGTGCACACTTTGGCCAAATTGTACCGAGACCTACAGTTTAATTTGGATGCTGACTAACAAAATAACCCTAATTCCACTAACAAACATCCATGCTAGGATTCGAAGATGAAGCTAGTGGTATTAAAGGCCAGAGAGCTAGCTAATTAGCCATCAGGCTGCTCAATGGTATTAGAAGAATATAGATTAGAAAATATATAGGAATCACTTTTTTATCAGCGCTTATTGCAACACGTTGTCTAAAGATAAGGCAGATGATTGTCCGGCTACTAATTATATCATGAAAGGTAGATAGAATAGTTTATGCGTTAATTGTTATCAGTTAAATCACTTTTTTATCAACACAGACTACAACACGTTGTATAAAGATAAACACATATGATTGTCCGTATACTAATTATGTCATGAGAGATCTCATGATATCGTGTCAATCCTTTAAGATAAGCTGCCCCTTTAGATTTCCCATCCATTAGATTTCTCATGGAATGTCCGTCCAGCTCTGCAGAACACTGAGGATGAGTGACCCCCACATATTTTTTTTTAAATCGGATTAATTTTTCACTTATTTTTTTATTATATTTTATTTCTGGAGAATACATTTTTTGTAAAAGCAATAGTTCTATAACTGTAAAAGTTTTTGGTAAAAATTCAGTTTTTATTAATATTTTAAAAGATTACAAAAAAATCATTTTAATTATATCATTTATAAGAACTGCTAAAAACATTTCTTAATTAACTAGTTATTTTAACGATAAATTATTAAACGGGGTATGTGCTATTTTTTTAAAAGCAAGAAAGAAAAATTCAGATAAAAAAAAATTCTTTCATTTCTTCTGAAGATACAATAAGCTTATTAACTTCTTTATTTACTACTTATTAAAATATTTTATTAGTTTTCATTATACGTTTTCAACTTAAAGAATGCATAATACTTAAGAACTCATATCATGTATTAAACTAAAGAGAAAATGCTACAAACAACATAATTTTTTACCAATTAAATACTATGTATTTCTTTTTGCATTCTATATAACCTTTTTGCATTCTGAGCACGTCTCATTAATGTGAGACGAAGACTTATCATCAAGTCTTTTTGTATGGCAAAAAAATTAAACACATTTAATCTAAGCAAATATATCGTTACAAATGTAAAGGAATGATAGTTCCTAACTTATCTCAGATCTTATCTAAGCTATCTCCAGAGATTCACGTTCACAGCTCAACGTAATTCTCAATTAGATACGAACCGAGCGAACAATCTCGTTGGCCCATCTGCGGATGCTCATAATTTCCCACATGTTTGTAGCAGTTAGCACAAAGAAAGCTAATGAATTAAAACATATTTCTTTTATGACAAAACTGATGTAAGTCAGAGCATCCAATTCTTTATTCTTGATACGAACAATAGTAAAAAAAAACCAGCTGAATATTTATTAGTGTAGGGCATATTGAGAACTAATGCGTTTGATTTGTTGCAAAAAAGTTCAAAATTCAGTTGATGCAGAATCTAAATTAGCAATTTAAATAATGTCAGACCTTTTTTCATTTGAAACATTTTATTTCCTCTTGCACAGTAACTTGCAGCTGTAAATAAAATATAAAAAACAAAAATAAAATACAATATAAAATTTAAAAAAATTACAAAAAAAAAAAAAAAAAAAAATCTAAATCTAAATCTAAATTTTTACGTCTAGTGAGAAAATCAAATGGTATTTTAGCTAAAGTCTAGATGGATTTATCTAAGAAACTATGCTACTCTAATTATGTCTGGGAATGTTGTTCATTGCATTCATTCTAGACGTCTGCCTGTCTTGTATGATGATGTAAAATGTAAAACCTTTTTGGGAATGGCTATTATGGTGTTGTATATAAATAATGGATTTATCTAAGAAATTATGCTATTCTAATCATGTTCATGAATGCTG
The DNA here is from genome assembly GCA_021605075.1 of Caerostris darwini. Lineage (NCBI taxonomy): Eukaryota > Metazoa > Arthropoda > Arachnida > Araneae > Araneidae > Caerostris > Caerostris darwini. The sequence continues at coordinate 776,105 of BPLQ01011078.1, read as the reverse complement.
CTCATTGCATTCATTCTAGATGTACGCCTATATGATGGTGTAAAATCTAAGACATTTTGTGAATGAACATTATAGTATTGTATACAAATGATTTATCTAAGAAATTATGCTATTCTAATCATGTTCATGAATGCTGCTCATTGCATTCATTCTAGATGTACGCCTATATGATGGTGTAAAATCTAAGACATTTTGTGAATGAACATTATAGTATTGTATACAAATGATTTATCTAAGAAATTATGCTATTCTAATCATGTTCATGAATGCTGCTCATTGCATTCATTCTATATGTACGCCTATATGATGGTGTAAAATCTAAGACATTTTGTGAATAAACATTATAGTATTGTATACAAATGATTTATCTAAGAAATTATGCTATTCTAATCATGTTCATGAATGCTGCTCATTGCATTCATTCTATATGTACGCCTATATGATGGTGTAAAATCTAAGATATTTTGTGAATGAACATTATAGTATTGTATACAAATGATTTATCTAAGAAATTATGCTATTCTAGTCATGTTCATGAATGCTGCACATTGCATTCATTCTAGATGTACGCCTATATGATGGTGTAAAATCTAAGACATTTTGTGAATGAACATTATAGTATTGTATACAAATGATTTATCTAAGAAATTATGCTATTCTAATCATGTTCATGAATGCTGCACATTGCATTCATTTGAGATGTCCGCCTGCATGATGGTGTAGAATGTAAGACATTTTGTGAATAATCATTATGGTGTTTAATCCAAATAATGGATTTATCCAAGAAATTATGCTACTCTAATCATGCCTCTGAATGCTATTCATTGAATTTTTATAGTCATATATTGTACTTCGCAGTTTATATCGAAAGCAACTCCAATTTGTCTGTAAACTTTAAAATCTCTCACTTCTGACCTCTCAGATAATGATACGTAGAAACCATTATGATAATTTCCGTTATTACATTTACCATCATGGTAATGTACAATAAAAAACTATGCTACTCTAATTATGTCCGTGAATGTTGTTAATTGTATTATTATAGTTTTAGATTATTGTGCTAGACAGTTGATGATAGGAAAAACGATGATAGACCTGTTAATAGTTCAAGTTGGTGCAAAGCAATGTCAAACTGTATCATCAAACACTTGTTAGTGAAATTTAAAATCTGTCACGCATCCTATTTCTTGAATAATGTCATATATTAGTTTGGTTACTGTGTCTTTGGATGATGATATTTAAAAGTCATAGCGATGTTTTTATTATTTCATTTACATCAGTTAATTTCTATATTCTCATCATTATGGTTGAATCTCGTTACTTCGATTGAAGTGAATAGCAATTACATGAAAAAATAGGTGGTTGCACTATTAGGTGCGAGATATCAAGACATTTCCAACAAAGTTCCCCCCTCCCCCCCCAAAAAAAAATGTAAACATTGTTTTTGTACAAAATCTTATTGTCTATTTTCTTCTATTTCATTAAAAGTAAATAGCATTACTGAACCATCCTGTTTTTACGTACATTAAATTATTTAAGTTTGCATATCATATGATGCTGTAAGTCTTTTCAGACGTGCTGCTTATATTTTTGTACAATTTTAACGGTTGACAGTTTATTTATCTCTTTACGAATTTCTTAAATGTGAGTAATATTTTAGAATTGTGATGCAAATCGAGACAAAATTGTTTTCAAAAGCAAAATTATTATAACTTCTTCAATGGTACGACAGCCTCATCGCCATCAGTGGCGATCATAATAGAAATGTGATCATGATGAAACGACTCATATCGACAGACCTATAGGGTTTTCTCAAATACTGGGCTTAAATTCAGGGCAAGTATACCTGAAAAGCAATGTTCTCTCAACATCATCCGCCTGTGGCCAAGGCCAAGGCTTTCTGCCAGATTCCGAAACATCATATGTTATTTTCTTTTTACAGAGTAGGGTTGTCATACATACGCCCAATTAGACCGGGACTTACGGTTAAAAGTGGATTCCAAACCCCTACAAACATCTATGGTACCGTCACGATTCGAACCCGAAAACTATGGTACCGAATGCAGAGCATTAGTCACTCGGCCATCAGGCGCCAAAAAATTATTATATAGTAAATAAAAAATATTAACAAATTTAAAATGGAATAAATCAAAATTTTTTTATTTAATTAGTCTACAAAAAAAGAGATTATTTATTAAACATAACTATTAATTTCTTATATCTTGATAAATCGTGAATCAATTCATGCTATGAAATGAAAATAAAATAAATACAATAAATACAAAAGATGAAATGAATAAAATAAATACAACAAATATTCTAATTAATTTATTACCTTTTAAAGAAAGCCATTTGCTGCAAATTATTTGTCTATATCTTTATATTGTAATATTATTATTGTCTTTTGACATCATAACTTTCCTTTCAAATTTTAAAATATCGATTTAGAGACCTATTAAGGAAATAGCATACGTTACTCAGTACTTTTCTAATCATTACAATTTGCAAAAAGAAAAAAAAACACATTATTTTCCAATCAGCAACTTTCTAGCATTATATTTGCTTGAAGAATGGTGTTATTACCACTAATATTTAGTGCACAATGATTTCAAAGCATAATAATGCAATTTCAGGCAATTGTACTATTGTAAACTATTGATAACATTCTTGTTATAGAATAATTATTCTCAATTCGTTTCTATAGGTAATAAATTATTATGAAAGTATTAAAAACTCATAAACCTTTCATTAAATTCATATTCTGTACAAATTTATTAATTATATATTCACTTAAAAATATGTTGCCAAAGTAATTATAATTAAATTCGCATTTCATACAAAAACTGAAATATTACAAATTTTCTGCTAATGGAATTTATATAAAATATATTACATACTTTCTTGGTCTGTGCTAACAATTTACAGTAACAATTAAGTAATTACAGTAGCAATTAACAATTTAAGTACATCTTTTTTTAATTTTTGGGTTGTTCATTTGTTTTAAGAAGTTTTAAAATGAAGATGTTTAAAAATTACTAATAATGGCAGTAGGAAATTGTTATAATAGACATCAAAGTTAAAAATTAAACGATTGTTTTACGACAATCAGAAATATAATATTTGATAAAGAGAATCCATTTTTTAGGGATCTGAATTTTTGATATTCATTTCTTAAATGCTTTATCTCACGTTTGTGTTTCATAAATGACAGTTTAATTTTATAATCTTTTGAATTTTAATATTTTTAATCTGTTTTGAATCTTAATATTCTTTGTATAAAACTAAAAGAAGGTGTCTTTTTTTTTTAATTTTAATATCTTTAATATATTATCTGTGACCTACAGAAATTTTTAAACCTATTAATAGTTGAAAACTCTTGATTTCTCATAATAAGTGTCATTTCTTATAATATTTTAGGGGTTCTATATTTGTTTAGCTAATGTAACAACTCTTAGTATACTGAAATACGAGACACAATCTATGTAGTGCATAATTAAATATTTTCGTATTTTGATATCCAAATTCCTAATTTTTTTTTTTTTGTCAATTTGTTTATTGAAACGAAAAAATATCCATTTTTGAAATTAAAGGAATAAAGGAATAAAAAATAAAGGAATAAGTTTAAACCACCTTCCCCCAGAATTTGCAATGAACTAGTTGATTTGATTTGATTCTTTTTTAATTTGATTTAATTGATTAAAATTTTTAATAAGATTTGAAATTTTATAAGGATTATTTCAGATTCAGTTGATCAATAAATAATTTATTAATAGTATTTATATTGTCAAAATGAACTATAGTTCATTCACTGTCACTATAACGAAATACAGGACACAATATATAGTACATAATTTATTATTTTTGTTATTTGTTATCCAAATTCCTAAATTCTATTTGGTAATTTATAATATTGATTACGAATAATATTTACTTAAGAAATTAAAAAGTTTTTGAAAAAAAAAAATCCAGAATTTTCTATGACCTAATTGATTTGATTTGAAGCTTTTTTAATTTAACTTAATTGATTAAAATTTTTAATAAGATTTGAAATTTTATAATGATTATTCCTGATTCAGTTGATCAGCTAATGATTTATTAATAGTATTTAAATTTTCAAAATTAACTATGATTCATTCACTGTCACCATAAATAACGAAAAGAATTAAATTTTACTAACAGAATTTATGGACCACTTTTTTACAAAAATTGATCCATAAATTTTGCACCATGCATTTACAAGATAAATTCAATTTATTTTTCACTGAGATTACTTGGAATAAAATAAGGAAATTCTTGTCAATAAAAAGAGACTTAAAAATTAAGAGTTCTTCCTACTAATTCAATATGCAAATAAGTAGGTTGGAACGTTTTAATATAGATAATAATAATATTTTAGAATATCGAATTGGTTAATATCAAATTAGAGTTAATATGAAAAACATCGCTTTCTTTCATAAACAGTTTTTTACTATATATATATATATAGCTATGATTAAATGAATAATTCAAATCATCGTAAGATGAAAAAATTGGTATTTCTTAATCTTATAATAAGACAGTCTAGGACCCCTAATTTACCATCCAATATTTACAATTTGTGTTCACAGAAACTCAGCTAATACTTAGCAAAAACTGCCTTATTAGACCAATCCATCATAACATCGGCATACAATAATAACCAGCGCTTCGATCAACTGTCGTTTCACCAATTGATAAATAAGAAAAAATTAATTATTATCATTACGAAAACTTGCTTCGTTTTCGCCTTAAGTAAATCACTAGAATCCTCGCCAGGTTTTTTACTTATGATTGATGCATTTCGATTAAAAGAACGAGCCAGTTTCATATAGGTTCTTTCTTAGTAAACCAGGTTTTTACGCCACTTTCGCTACGAACTTGCAGCTCTTTCATACCACCAGACTGTTTCTTTGCGTAGGAAAATTGCGGTTAAGATTAAGCCATCAAAATTTCTATAACAAATGCGATGTTTTTATGCGCTGCATGATGTCTTCATCGTGATTGAAACAGATGTAGATGTGTAGAGTTAATGTCAATGCCTTTTCTTATCATTTAAATTACACCGGAGCCAGGCTGTGGTAACTTAGTTTCTATGGTAATGAAATGAGTCTTCAATGGTTTTCATTAATGGCCCTATTTAGGCAAGGATCATCAGACCGTTTAAATGAGCTGCAAACTGCTAAATTATTTTGAACTTTAATGAAGGCTTAATTGTAGATAATACTCTTTTTAAGGCTATTAACGACAGTATACACATATGCAATAAAACTATAGATATATCTTTCATTATGGCATAATGGCTTTCTTTCATATCAGAAAAGCAGTGTTTCCGCTTTCAAATGTGTCTGTTTAAAAATCTACCTTTAGATTTTTTTTCGTGTCGATAATAAATCTAATTACAAGAACGCTTCTAAATTGAGAAATTTTAGGCAAAATAAATTATCCAAACAATGCTGAATGATAAATATCTATGTTCAATACAAAATTCAGCGTCAAGTAATTGAGGATTTTATACCAACTTTATTGGTATTACAGCGGTAATGTGCAAACGAGTTAGCATTAGAGGAGGGTTGATTCCCACTGCTCGTATGTATAACTTTCACTGTTTTTAGGAACAAGGAGATTCAATAGCTGTTGTGACATGTGGTTTAATTACTACCCTTTATAACATGCAAATTTGGGCACTTAACCCTAAAAATTACTACACAAGGCAGTACATCTCTCCTACTTATTCAGAAGCTGTTCGTAACAAAATATGTAGAACATAAGTTATTCTTAATAAAAAAAATTGCTATACCAATCTTTAGTATATGTTTATCTTCTGCAATTATTCAAACGATTGTTTTTATTAATTAATTATTCTTATGAATTTTCAAAATTTTGCAAAAGATTTCAATCATTCGTTATTTTTTACTACACACTTTATAAAGTATAATTATGAATCGGCAATCATACCTTCATCTTAGTTGAAATGCAAGTAATTATTTGAGTTGAAATTATTTGAAATTTTAAATAAGTTGACTTGAAATTACTTTAATTGATTTTAAATTGAAATGAGTAGAGCTGAATTATTTAAAAAAGGAAAATAAGGTCCTGTTCGTAATAAATTATATAGAACGAAGGTTATGCTTGATAATAAAATGGCTGTATCAATATATAGTATATATTTATTTTCTGCAATTATCAAAACGATCGAATTTTTTTAATTACGTATTTTACGAATTTTCTAAATTTTCAAAAGATTTCAATCATTGGTTGTTTATTTTTTTACTCCATACTTTATGTAGTATAATTATGCAATCATGCCTTCATCTGAATTGAAATGAAATTAATTATTTCAGTTGCTTGATAAAAAAACTGTGATATCAATCTGCAATGTATATATATATATATATATATACATAGATATAGATATAGATATATATTGCAATTATCAAAACGATCATTATTTTAGTTACGTATTCTTAAAATGGCTGTATCAATATATAGTATATATTTATTTTCTGCAATTATCAAAACGATCGAATTTTTTTAATTACGTATTTTACGAATTTTCAGAATTTTCAAAAGATTACAATCATTGATTTGTTTATTTTTTTCTACACATTTTATGCAGTATAATAATGAATTGACAATCGTGTTTTCATCTTAATTAAAATTAATTATATTAGTTGAAATTATTTGAAATTCAAATAAGTTGATTTGAAATTACTTCAATTGACTTACTGTAAATTGTATTAAGTAGAGCTTAATTACGTAAAATTACTTATTTTTTACTACACACTTTTTGTAGTATAATTATGAATAGATGCCTTCATCATAATTGAAATGAAATTAGTTATTTGAAGTGAAATTATTTGTAATCTAAATAAGTTGACTTGAAATTACTTTAATTGACTTACTTTAAATTGAAATAAGTAGAACTAAACAAACAAAATTTCCTAATATTTTGCATATTATAGAGAATTTTCTACATTTCTAAAACGTTTCAAGCATTAGTTGTGCTCTTTTTTTTATTACAATACGCTTACGTTACCTCAGATACAGCCAGCAAAATCTTTAATTATTAACTGTAAATAACTCTAAAAATTTTTTTACCATAAATAAATATCTTTTATATCATGTTTTGCAATTTTTTAGAATTCCTACAATGACCTCGCTATTTAGTTACTAATTTTTTTTTTCATTAACTTTCTACTTCACTCTATAAATTCGTTCACTAATATAGCTGAATTACAAAAAATAAAATTTTCATCTTGCATTGTAACTAAAGGCGTAATTAATAATCTTTAAGCAGTGCCTTAGATGACTTTATCCTAAAAACCATAAATCAATATATAATTTCAGGACATTTAATTCCAATCAAAAATGGTAGAATTAAAGAAACAAATAATTGACATAAGTATGTTGTTGTCGAATCCGCTGAAGAGTACAAGAAAATCAAATATAGGGGTGCTCCTGCTTGATATTGGCTATGTTGATTGCCAGCTCGGAGTGTAAATCCTCTTCCGAGAGATGATTCAGATAATGTATGGCGGCTGCAACAACTGCGCAATCAAAAACATGATGATGAGTAAACTCGACATTAGGACAGTTGCCACATTTTTGCCATTTTTTAACGTCATTAGCAGAAATTTTCATATATTTTTGGGGCTTCATCCTTAATCTTGTAAGAGTAGTAGCTGTTTTTCTGTCCACATTTAATTCTGTAATTTGGTATTTAGTTTTGACCTTAGAAGGAATCATAAGTTTAGATTTTGCCAAGGCCTTTGCATCTGCAAGGGAAATAGGATTGGCAATATGACGAAAGTATAAGAATATATATTAAAATTATTCCACTTGTAGAACATTACCTCGGTTCATAATCCATCAACACAGTCAGAAATAAACTGATAGCATGATGTATTTAGAAGGAGACTCTGTTGCCTTTTTATTCATCAAGCATTCTACTACAATCTCTACTACAGTATCAATTCATTTTTTTAATAGGTAGATAAGTATCCCGCCTTCCATCTTTAACTTTTCTGGCAAGTTGCACATGGGACCGCATGTCCCTTTATTATTCAGTTAAGATAATTTCCAACCGTATACTAAAATCATGCGTCAAAGAGTTTAGCAATCAAAGGCCTGATGTCCTGTCCCTTCAGGCTTCTCACTGGCTTACATTTTGCGACATGCAGTCTTAGTATCTGACGGGAACCCAATTTTACTGCAACTCAAGCAACCAATGGTAATCTAATCCTGATTCTATTTTCTCTGGCAACTAATTGGAAATATTTTATTATTGTGTAAAGACATATTCATATAATTTCCATGAGATGCAAATAATTAAAAATTTGTACAATCCAAAATAATTTAAACTTGCCAGTATTTTTAATTCCAATAACTCCGAATCTCTTTCCACAAATTTATTTGAAGATTCAATATAGAAATGCAAAATCGCTGCAAACGGGAAATCAAGAATTAATCATCGTCTTTTAATCCCTGGCTTAGATAACGCTATCCTAAGCTCATATTCAACTGCTAAAGGATGATAATGGAACAAAACAAGCAAATAATTATATATAACAAGCCTACTATCTTGGATTTTTTATGACACAAAACACATGTGGCCGAATATCACTTTATTTCTTAGTTAAGATAATTTCGAACCAGATACTAAGATTCTGCAACACAGAACTCATCCAATTAAAGGCTTTATCTTCTATCCACCCAAGCTTCCCATTGGGTTACATTCTACGACGTGCAATCTTAGTATATGACGGGAATTCAATTTTTACTGCAATACACGCAACCAATGGAAATCGAATTCTTGTCCTATTTCTTCTGACAACTAATTGCAAATATTTTACCATTGATTAAATGCATATTCATATAAATTTTAAGAGATGCAGATAGTTAAGTCTAAAATAATTTAAATAGTTAGTTCAAAATAATTAAAACTTACCAGTACTTTTATTTCCAATACCCCTGAATCTTTTGCTATAAATTCATTTGTTGATTCAATATAGAAATGCAAAATCATTACAAACGGCAAATCAAGAATTAATCAACGTCTTTTAATCACTGGCTCAGATAACGATAGCCTAAGCTCATATCCAACTTCTGAAGGAAGGTAATGGAACAAAACACATGTAGCCCGCCTTCAATCTTGGAATTTTTATGGCATATAACACATGTAACCGCATTTCACTTTATCATTCAGTAAAGCTGGCTTCCAATTACTTACTAACATCCTGCGCCACAGAACTCAGCCAATCAAAGGCCTGATCTCCTGTCCCTTCAGACTTCTCATTGGCTTACATTCTACGACGTGAAGTCTTAGTATATGATGGGAATCCAATTTTCCAGCAACGCATGAAACCAATGGAAATCGAATCCCTGTTTTATTTTATTTGACAACTAATTGGAATATTTTACTGTTGATTAAATGCATATTTACATAATTTTTATGACATGTAAATCGTTAAGTCTAAAATAATTTAAACAGTTCAATTATTTGAATAGTTATAACTCAAATAATTAGCCTAAAATAATTTAAACTTACCAATAATTTTATTCCCAATATCTCTGAATCTCTTGCCATAAATTCTTTTGGTGAATCACTATAGAAATTCAGAATCATTGTAAAGGGAAATCAAGAATTAATCAACGTCTTTTAATCACTGGCTTGGATAACATTAGATCCAACTTCTAAGGGAAGATAATGGAACAAAACACACAAATAAAACACATCGGAATTAATTGAAATGATACCATTTGCAGAACATTAATTTGGCCGGTAATCCATTACCTCTCTAGATAAAAGAAAAGCACGGTTTCATTTAGGAGGGGAAATCCGTTGACTTTGAGGATTTCTTTTTCTGATCAGGAGAAAAGCACTTATCGCTTCCTGAAATCTCCCTTCGCGACGTCTTAACTAGGCTCCCGATTCGCTTTTAAGCAATTATTATAACATTATCAGCCAGAAAGATTAGGAAGATAAAACTGAAGCAGAACAGAGAAGAGAGAAAACACTTTTCCAAGATTTTCTACTTGCCATCACGATTCACGATCGGCGAGTGAATTAATATTTCTCCATGTCTCCCGAAATGCGTGATGCAGAATCACGAATATTTATTAGTGATTAAAAACTGCAGTCCTACAGTGGCTTTCTCCGGTTGAAGTCTCTGGGATTGCAGATTTTCAATTCCGTAATGAAATAAATGCTGCGCTACACTCTGTATCGCTTACTTCTGAAACAAAGGATTTTGGCTTAAAGAAGTTGATACTATCGTGGTGTTTTATTGTTATTGCGTAGTGTATTGTTGAATGACAACGTTTTCGTGATAAAATGCTTCAAGAATTTTTTATTTTAATTTCTTTGTTACTCTTATAATGTATTTCAAGAAAGTAACCAACCTGTATTTCCCTCTATAAATAATTACTGTTCAGATTTTATCAGAGGTTTAAAAGAAATAAATGTATTTATAAACGTAATTAAAAGAGTATATAAATTTATGACAAAGCTCTACTTTCTCTTAATAAATTTTTGTACAGGGTTTTTAGGGCCTGGTGGTCGAATGACTAGCGCTCTGGGGCTCGGTGCCACAGGCTTTGGGTTCGAGATCCAGCGGAACCGGCATCCCAGCATGAATGTTTGTGTTTGTAGTGGTTCCCGGTCTCATGTGACTGTTGGGCGTAGGACTGACAACCCTACTTCTTGAAAACGAAAAATCTTCTGTCTTAAGATCTGCCAAACCCATTATGGGACTGTTGCGCCGCTGAAGAAGAAATAGTAGTAACTTTGTGCTTCTATATTAGTTAAAATGCTTTTCGTTTTCTACAATTTGAAGCATAAATTGTTTTTTTGAAGCATAAAATTATGTTGCCAGTTTTTATTGTCTCAAAGGCTATTAGTCCACCTGATTTATTTTGTAGAAGAATTTTTTCACATTCTTTTAATTCAGAAAGATTATTATACACTATTCCTCAAAAATGTGTTTTTAAAGTAATTTTAGGATTTTTTTACACCATATAATTAAGTGAAATTTTATATTACTTCGTATAATAGCTCTCTACATATATGAATTTTTGTATCTTCCCTGTTTATTAACATTTTATTGTTACTTTTATTTCCAATGGCAAAATGTTATATAGAACAATAGAACTATCAAGAAAAGAACAAAAAGAAAACCAGATTCAATGCCTAATGAGTGATCTTGCTTCTTAACACAAGAATATCGATAAATTTATTTCTCATTCGACATAAAAACATTTGTTGCAAGATTAAATTCATAGGTATTTCAAGAAGAAAATTCATAAGTATTTTACATGTTAGGAGATATTAAAAACACATGGACTATATACCATTAAACATAAAGATATTAATATGTCATTGACGGGTTGTTCAAAACAAATACGTAACTTGAAAGAATTAATATGAAACTTTATTCATTCAAATGAGAATTTTTTTAACGAAATGTAAATTTTTTGTTTTATTTCTTTTATATCTGCAATTATTAATCAAGTTTGAAAAACAATAAATAAACGCAAAAAAATTAATTAGAAATTTCAAGTGGAAATATTTTATATACTCATCACATATTGAATTTCTACATTTTTTTTCATAAATGTAATTAATTATTCGAGCTCAATTTTTGATATCTTGGAGAATTTTTGAAATATTATTTATTTAGCCAATATATAATATTGCTTTGTTTAAACAGCTATTTTTTTACATAAAATAAAATATTTTCTGTATTGGCATACGGTGAGTTTTTTACTCTATTACGATATTATTATAAACGATTTTGTAGTAAATATCGATTATAATACTATTTACGATTTTGTAGAAAATAATTCTCTTACAGATTTTAATGTTTTTCTAATTAAAATATTTTAAACAATATAAACTATACATACCTAAATGTGGCAATTTAGTTTAAAAAAAACTACTGACAAATATAGAAAATGATTTTTGCACACTCTTGAAGTTGATGCCTGAAATTAGGCAGAAATATCTTTCTTTATGTTCTTCCTCTGCAGTAGTGGCCATATCATTTGTATAGCCCTAAAACAATTATTAGCTATCCATTAAAAGTTTGAAAGGGTTCTTTCAGATTCTCAAGAAGCCATCCAATCAATTAGCCCTGTTGAATATTCATTGACACCTGAGATTGGTCAATGTTAAGAGTTGTGGACACTTTAAAGGGGAGGTAAATCGTTCTTTATTACATGCCTGGCCGTTGTGGTGTTTGAGGCGATGAACAAGCTGACTTCCTTGCAAAAAGAGGTGCCAGCTTACTGCAACATCCTAATACAAAGGTTCCTTAATGGAAGATTAACTCATTTTAAAACATTTATTTACATCTAGTTTCTTACGGGATCTTCAGACTTGTACAGCAATAAAAAATTAGAAGAAGCTAAGCTTATATCTTATTCCCGATAAACCAAGATGTGGCGGCCTTTGCCTGCCTACAGGGACATTGCCTTGCCGCCCATCTACATCTTATAGGCATTTCAACCTATCCTATTTGTGAACTCTGTGACTCTGCGAATTAATGGACAAGAATCATCTGCTTTGATGTGGGGTTCTTTGTGGGCCTACAGAAGTTTTGGGAAGCAAGATGGCTCATTAGGCAATGACTCTAGTCTTCTTTTTGTTTTTAGTTCTTGATAATTTTAATGTTTTTAGTGCTATTTTTCTGTATAACTTTTGGCTTATTCATTGGTAATGAAAAATATATATTCTTCGTCTATATTTCTCACATTCTACAACATCTGTATACATCTTCTGGAGATAATATCATAGTATTGTTACACGGTGAGTTTCTAATTCCATCACTAAAGATTTTGTAGTAAATAATACTCCAACAGAATTTATTACATTTTAATGTTTTCCTAATTAAAATATTTAAAATAATAAAAGAAAAAACCATGCATACCTAAATAGGCTAATGTTAAAAAAAGCTAGTAATAAATTTAGCTAATTATAATTATAAACCCTTGAAGTTGATGCCTGAAATTAGATAGAAATACTTATCTTAAAATTATTCGTCTACTATATATTCCTCACATTCTACAACATCTACACACATGTTCTAGGGATAATATCATTGTATTGATATGCAATGAGTTTCTTATTCCAAACTAAAGATTTTGTAGTAAATAATTCTTATTCTCTAACAGTTTAATTTTAATGTTAATCTAGTTAAAATATCTTAATTAATGTTTTAATATTTTACTAGTTTATTTTTATTAAACATAAAAAAAAAACTATTCATACCTCAATGTGCCAATTTAGCTTTAAAAAAAACTGCTGATAAATTTAGCGAATGACATTTGCAAACCTCGAAGTTCATACCTGAAATTAGGCTGAAATACCTATCTATTTCTCACATTCTACAACATCTACATGCATCTTCTTGGGATAATATCAAGCTATTTAAGTTGAAGAATCAATAAAGATGTTCATTAAGTGGACACCATCGGCGTAACCCTAAAATTACTAACAACATACTTTAACCTTTCCATGTAAAAGGAAAACACGTTTTTTTTTCCTTTCCATACAACCGAAGCGAACTTCTTTAATAAGTGTATTTATGGCATTGCGTGATGGACTTAACGATAATATGATGTGTCAAGAACATCTGGATGCAGACGTTCCAATCATTCAGCATTAAACGATTGCATACACGAATCTTAAAGAAAAAAATGAAAGCAAATCGAAAACATTCCCTGTTTTTTTCAAGACAGGAATTCTATAATATTACTGTCCGATTTAATGAATATCTGTTGACTTCTAATAAGACATGATTAAATATTACGAGAAGAAGTATGTTGAGAAATTTTAATCTCCCTTACAAGTTTATTACATGTCTTTATATTTAGAATTATATGCATTCAGTCTGTTTCATGTCATAGAAAAAAAGATGTATTAATTTTCTTTAGCATATAACGTATGAAAAAAAATAAATAAAAGCCTAATATGCGTAAATAGAACATCTAAGTTTTAAGTTGGCATGTATCTATACTCTTTTTTCATCAAATTTAAAATGGAAAAGTATAAATAATTATTTGGTCCAAAAACGAATTTTATTTTAAAAGAATTCGCATTGAAGATACATTTATTAATATTCACAATTTAGTGTGTTTATGAATAATTTAACCCTTCAGTAAATGCACTTCATAAATGCACCCATCTTCAATCTTCAAAAGTCTTTATGTTTGTGTAAAATGTTTACGAGTAATTTAACAGCTTCAGTTAACGCACTTATATCTTTAACATTAGCTTGGAAATCGTTTGGCTTTAGTTATCCAACTAATTCATCAATAACAATCAGTATGAAAACACAAACTTATGTTAGCAGTTATGTTTAGCATCTAAATGATTGTATATCAAAACATTAACAGCAAATTTCCTTTGCAATCGCAATGTCTTTGAAAATCACGTTGGATCCATAGGCTCTTACTTCAAAAACCGTAACACAGACAAAGCCGTTCGCCATTTTGATGTTAATCTCCAATCTTCAAAAGTCTTTATGTTTGTGTGAAGTGCTTACGAGTAATTTAACCCTTTAGTAAAAGCACTTATATTTTTACCATTTGTTTGGAATCTGTTTGGCTTTATTTATCAAACTAATTCATCAGTAGCAATAAGCTCAAAAATACAAAACTATCATTTGTATTTAGCATCTAAATGTTTGTATATTGAAACCTTAACAGCAAATTTCCTTTGAAAACCTTTGAAAATGATTGGTTCCATAGACAATACTCTTACTTTAAAAATTGTAACATAGGCAAAGCTTTTGACCCATTTGCTGTTAAACTTCAAAAGTCTTTATATTTGTGTGAAGTGCTTACCAATAATTTAACCCTACAGTAAATTCGTTTATCTTTTTACCATTAGTTGAAATCCGTTTAACAATTATCAAACTAATTCACCATTAACAATAAGCTCGAAAACACAAAATTAAATTGTTTTATCATCTAAATTGATTGTATATCAAAACATTAATAGCAAATTTCGTTTGCTACGCCTTCGAAAATCAAACTGGCCCCATAGACAATTCTCTTACTTCAAAAATTGTAACATAAGCAAAGCCGTTCACCCATTTTCTGTTAATCTTCAATCTTCAAGAGTCTTTACAGTTGAGTAAAGCGTTAATGAGTAATTAACCCTCCAGTAAATTCGCTTATTTTTTTGCCATTAATTTGGAATTCGTTTGACTTTAGTTATCAAACTAATTCATCATTAAATATAAGTTCGAAACCGCAAAATTATAGGTTGTGTTTAGCATCTAAATGATAATATATCAAAAAGAAAAAAAAAGAAAAAAAAAAGCGAATTTCCTTTGCTACGCCTTTGAAAATCAGATTGTCTCCATAGGCAATTCTCTTACTACAAAAATTGTAACATAGACAAAGCCGTTCACCCTTTGCTGTTAATCTTCAATTTTCAAAAGTCTTTATATTTGTGTAAAGTGTTTACGAGTAATTTAACCCTTCAGTAAACGTACGTATCTTTTTACCATTAGTTTGTATTCCATTTGGCTTTAGTTATCAAACTAATTCATCATTAACAATAAACTCGAAAATTCAAAATTATAATTTATGTGTAGACTTTAAATGTTTGTATATGAAAACATTAACAGCAAATTTCCTTTGCTACAATTTTTGAAAATCAGATTGGCTCCATAGGCAATTCTCGTTCTTCAAAACTTGTAACATATACAAAGCCGTTCTCCCTTTGCTGTTAATCTTCAATCTTCAAAAGTCCTTATATTTAATGAATGTGAAACAGAAATCTCCAAGTAGAAACTCGTGGTTCTTATGCTGGCCAACATACTATAATAACGAGACTTTAAGAAGAATTTGTTTTAATAATTAAAAGAATAGAAAATTAAAATATGATGAGATTTCTTGTTAAAATTCAATAAAATTTCTCTACTTTGGATTTTATGTAGTTTTATAAATTGGAATCTCAAGCAATAAATACAAAAAAAAAAAAAAAAAAATCTCAATGTTTTAAGAAATTTTTATTTTCAGCATAAGGCTGACATCTGAAATAAGGTTGTTTTAAGAAGTTTTCATGCTAGCGGCATAAGGCAAATTTCGGGACAGGAGATTGTTTCTTTTTAGAACGCAGGGTTGTCAGTGGAAATCCTAACAATCATATTAGACCGGGACTTACTGCTTAAAGTGAATCCCGAACATCCACGGCACCGTCGGGACTCAAACCCGAAACCTCTTGGACAGCGCGCCAGACACTTGCCCATCAGGCCCAACTAATACAAATAACAATCTTTTGATTATTTTTATTATGATGCAAAACAAGATAACATCGTATGAAAAAAATAATTAAAATTTATGCTTGATTTATGTCATTTTAAAACATTCAAGAAACATACAAAAAACATTTATAAACATTCAAAAGATTTCTTCATTTAATCACTTAATTTTACTGGACGCTTTATAAAATGTATTTTACCTGATTGTGTTTAAAATCTAAAAAATATATTAGCTAAAGATTTTATTTATTGATATTGATTTTATTTAATAACTTTATAATATAATTTGTTTTGAATTAGAAACATCAAATTAAATATCAAAGTAACAATTATTTACAATTAAACGTAAATATTTTACTATTTTTCGATAAAATTTTAAACACTTTAAAAAGATATTTAACTGGCTAAAAATAAATAAATTTCTTACTGAAAAAACCGTGGGGATTAGAACAACAAATCTTTCTATTGTTGAAATAATATTTCTTGCGAATTCACTGAAAATGTTCAAAAAATCCAAACAAAATTCTTTTCCATTGAATTCTGATAAAATCAAAATAGAAAACTTAGAAATAAAGAAAAAAAGCCTTCGAGAAATATTGAAAAGCGCAAACATGGAAAAAAAAGAAGAAAAAAAAAATGGCTGATTCTTCATCCTACGTAGAATATCGCGTGTGAAGAGAAATATTATATAATTTTTTTTCTCTTCCATACCATTCATCCATTCTATTACTTACTTGCTTTTCAGTTCTGCAGATATAAAAAGTTACATCTGTGTGTGTTTTACTTAAAAGGAAAATGGTATATGATACACCAGCATTGTTTTTGGTGGTGAAATTTTAGCTTTTAAACGAAGTGCAATTAATTTTGCTGCTATTATCATGTGTGAGCATGATGTTGTCCTGGTTAGAGGTGTGTGACGCTATCCGAAAATGAGGGCCAAGCAAATAAAACTTCATTTATGATACTTTGGGCCCTTCACTCTGGTATTTTGGGGTGGAAAATGGTAATTTGGACCCCTTAACTCTTGAAATTCTTTATGAATAACATTAGTCTTAAGGATTTAAATTTTCTGGAGAATTTGACTTTTGTTTGAAGTGTTTTATAGTATGATTTTGAAGCACATTTGTATATCCAATAGCTATAATTCATAACGCGTTAATCAATTCCTGCTTCTTGAAGTTTCACATTTATAACTTTTGGCATTTTCCTTAATCATGGAGACAAACCAAAACTAAGGTAAGTGATACGGATCTTTATGAACTTATGCTGTTTATAAAAATGAGCATAGGATTTGTCCATACTCCTAACTTAATACAATTTTGTTATTCTTTATAAATCAGTTTTACGAAAAAAAGGATTCAATGACAATAACGAATTTGAAGGCTTTTGTTTTTATACAAATACAACAACAACATGTTAAAGGAGAATATTAATTCATTTTTGCTGTTTCTAAAAAGGGAATTTTAAAGTATTCTTAAAATTTATTGCCTATTAATTTTTTACGACTAAATTATAGAAACAAAGCAGCTGATCTATGAATTATATAGAAAAATGTCAACAAGCGAATTTTTGTAAAAAGAAATATTAAATAATAAAATTAAATTGAGTTACCATAATTTAAAAGTGCTACAATTATTAATATGCTAAAATCATTGAAATAAATATATAAATGATGATTTATCATCACATAGAGGCACTATGAGATATCTTGCACATAAAGAATTAAACAGCATACCATACAAATCATCTCTTTGTAGATATGGTTATGGTTGCAAATACACTGTAGGATGAATGTTCATCAATCTAGGTTTTGACAATGTAAACTAAGGACAAAAGTGCTACAATTACTAATATGATAAAATCAGTCAAATAAATAACAATAAATATATAAACATTGATTTATCATTATATATTGGTACTACAAGACATCTTGCACATAAAAAAATTGAGCAACATACCAAACAAGCCAACTCTTCATAGTAATGGTTGTGATTGCAAATATTCTATAGGATGAATGTTCAGCAATCTGGCTTTTGAAAATATAAACAAAAAAAAAATTTTAAAGTGCTACAATTATTAATATGCTAAAATCATTGAAATAAATAGTACGTAACAAATATATAAATGATGATTTATCATCATATATAGGCGCTACAAGATATCTGACTCATAAAGGATTTAACAACATACTAAACAAGTAATCTTTTCGTAGAAATGATTATGGTTGCAAATCCACTGTAAGATGAATGTTCATCAATCTATGCTTTGACAATGTAAACCATGGATAAAATTTAAAAGGGCTGCAATTATTGATATGCTAAAATCATTGAAATAAATACATAAATAATAATTTATCATTATATATAGGCACTACAAGATATATTTCATATAAAGGATTGAACAACATACCAAACAAGTAATCTCTTCGTAGATATGGCTATAGTTGCAAATTCACTGTAGGATGAATGTTCACCAATCTATGCTTTGACAATGTAAACTAAAGACAAAAATTTTAAAATGCTACAATTATTAATATGCTAAAATCATTGAAATAAATAACACATAATAAATATATAATTAATGATTTATCATTACATATAGGTAATACAAGATATCTTTTATATAAAGGAGTGAACAACATGCCATGCAAACCATCTTTTTGTAGATATGGTTATGATTGCAAATCTACATTAGGATGAACGTTCCTCAATGTATGCTTTGACAATGTGAAAATTTTCCTTAATTTTTTGTACGTTTACCTCTATTCATAGAATATCATAATAGTTTTTTAATCAATACAAAATAAATTACTTAGTTTGGAATATAATCATACTTTAAAATTCTTCTAAAGCGTTTTGGTTCACCATGTACACAAAAAATACAAATGAAATATTTGTAAATATGTATAAAAATATAAATGAATATATTTTATATACTCGAATAAACCCACAAACTGTATTTTCTACAGAAGTATCTGCCTTTTTCTGTGACTTACACCACTCTTCATCCACGAGCTCCTGCCTTAACCATTCATCTGGATCCCGTTGGAATTTCACGATGTTGCTCTGGGTCCCCAAAGATTTCATGGTTTTTCAATCAATATTTACTTTTCTATTTTCCATCTCCCAAAAGGCCATCACATCATCCGTCAAAAGAAATGATAATAATAAAAAAATACCACCAAACGAATAGAATTTTTTTTTTTCATGGAATTGATGTTTTTCTTTTACTTTTTTTTATCATTTCTTGAACCCCCTTCTCCTCTTTCTTGGAGGAACATCATTTTATAGGTTACCATGGTTACTCAACGGAAAACGAACATCTTTCGATTATTATTTTGGTATATAAGGGGCTTTTTTTTATTTTTTGGTCCCAATGTTTTTTGGTAGAAACTTATTTCTTTGTTTCATCTGTGGCCCCCGTGAAAAAGTAATGCAATAAACTATTTTTTTTTTTCTGTGTGTGTGTATGTCTTTCGGTGAAATTCCATTTGTGAGTTTCTTTTTTCAATAAACAGGTTTCGAATCGAATCAATTATGAATTGGCTTATTTGATAAAGATACGCAAAATCACAAAAAAGAATTAAGTTGCAAATATTGTAAATTAAAATGAAAATCTTACAAAAGATTAATTTTCAGCGTAGCTATTTATACAAAATGTAGAAAAATAAATGCAAATTATGAGTTGTTGACATATAATTTGAAAAGAAAATTAGAATATCTCGAACATACAGATGAACTTTTATAATGCAAAGACACTAACCATTGCACTACGTATGAGTGTGTCGTGCGTTTCAAACAGAAGAGCATTCACCTTGGTGCTTCAAAACACAGAAACCTAAACTAATTAGGAATTCCTCACAGAAGACGACAAGGCTTCCTTTTATCCACGCTCCTCTCCAAACATAGGGTATGATGGGAGGCTATCACGGCAGCATACGTAATAGAGACCATGGTGTAAAACGAATGTGAGGCATGACAAAAACAGGAAACAGTATAGATCGTGTCCACACTATGTCCTTGTTGTCCTTTATCCTTGGCAATGAGGCGATTCTATCCACTATGGTCATCCAAGACCATCCTGGAACCGAACTGGTGGTACAGCACTGTATGGTTCCATGTGTTTGTATGTGATCTCACTGTGGTTCAATGGTGGTGTGGTGGCGTTCAAGTGGCGGGCAACTTGCCGAGATGACTATCCTGTCTTTATCACCACTATCACACTTCCCTTCTCAAATTCTAACAGCTGCTTATAGCAACTTCCCCACCTGCTAATATCAGCTTTCTTACGAGAAAGTACCCCTCTTTAGCAAACAAATTGTATACAGAGTACCTCAAGGCGACTATTTATCGGCGTTATTATACATAGTGTGCAATCAGAAGGACTAATATACGTAATGTGCAATTATGTAGTAATTTAAATCATTTGCATTTATGCTTGAGTCTGGATCATTCTATTTTTCGTAATAGTCCAAAACTTCTTGATGCTGTTTTTTTTATATGTATATTAAAAAATGGAGTATTATATGATGCCTTAATTATCCTTATATTTTTTACGTACTCCATAAAGATTTCTGACTTCCTTTATTTTAAAATTTCTAATATTCTAATGAGAAATTTAGTGCATCAAAATGATAATTAATGGACACAAACCAAAGGCATCATTGTACAAGACTGTAAATGCTTATGAATAGCATAGTAAACACGACATTACATAGTAAGTAAAATAAATAAATTTTACTACAAGCTCTCAAAAATTTTTTTTATTTGAAGAATTTTAAACTAGGTTTATATGGTGATGGATTTAATATTAAAAAAAAATCAGAATAATTGATTATTAATCAAATTAACTTAAATTTTTGAACAAGAATGAATTGATTTAAATGTTGCTTAAGCAAAATGATATCGATTCTAATAATTAATTATAATTTCTACGAACTTCATAATAATGTATTTAGATAAGTAATATAGGAATTATCTAGCATTGATTTTAAATGAAATGAATATTAGCATAATTTAAATCATCATCATTAATTGAAATCTTTCAATACTATTGTCTGATAAAATTCTTCAGCTTAACAATCTTTTATATTTAAATTCTCTGCAAAAGATGTTCATTCCTAAAAACAGTTCATTTAATGTACAATACATTTTTGTGTCAATAGTATAATTCGTCTATAATCATAATTAATTCCATATTCTTAAATAAAAAAATGAGAACGAAAATTGTTTAACAAGCTGTTTAAATAAAATTTATTAGATTATTAAAAAAATTAGATAGACTATTTAAATATAATTTATCAGATTTTTCTGAATAATTTAGATACCATATTCATATTTTGTATGCATTCATAATGTTTTCTTAATATAAGAAATAAAGCAACTAATATTATCATAACCATAAAAAATATTTAGATTAAATATAAATTTATTCCCAATAACATATAAATTTATTTCCATTAGTATGCTTGTTAAAAAAGGGAAATTATCTTTAATTAAACGTATCTGTTATTAAAATAATATTTTCATCCATTAAATTTCAAATACAAAGAAAAAAAATATTTTTTCATTGAAGTATTTCATGAAAATAAATTACAAAGCCAGAAAATCAGTTTTTCTGAGCTATATTTATTATTCCCTTACGTTCAAATATAAACAAATTTTTTAATACTTATCAATTTATTCACTCAATAAATATATTTAAAAACAATGCTTTTAGAGGAAAAATCTGATAAAATATTTATTTGTGACGTTTTCCAAATACGCTTCATAAAATTTAAGTAATTAAAGCCATTAAACCTTTTTCTGGAATTCATTTAACAACTGAGTAAATTTCACAAAGAATTTCTTAGAAAACTTCAAAATAAAATATTAAAATTGTTAGCGAAGAAATTACATCAATCCCTTATGTAAATGACTACATGTTGCCAAATATCATTTTTAAAAATACCTTTGTAATCATTAAAATTCTTATACCTGAATAATTTTTATTTTCTTCCAAGTAGTCTCTTGACAAAAAGTTAAACAAACTCTAAATCTTCGAATTAAAATTCATCTTTTGACTGAATAATTAAACAATTCTTCTGGTTTAAAAAAAAAAAATGTATAAATTAATATTCATTAATTGCTAAAAACCGACTCGAAATCGCAAACAAACCGCATTAAATGCTAGCAAGAACGAACCCAAATTTCCATTTATTCCAAAAATTCTTTCCCAAAAAAGAAATTATTTTTCTTTGCTCCCTTTCCAATAACAGCTTTAAATTCTTCCTACACCCCCCCCTTTTTCCAAAATGATGAAAAGAAGTGAAAAGCTTGAATAAAAACGAATCGGGCGCGGGTTAGAAGATTTTATCATATAATTATTTCCCGCATTTTTCTCTTTATCCGGGCTCCAGATAGACGGAATAAATGGTTTTTACGGAATAAATCTGGCATCACAGTAGAATTTTAACAGAGCCAGCGTCCTCTGGCGACCGAAAGCGGAGTCCCAAGACAGACGTGAATTCCTAAAGTGTGATTTGCTCTTTCAAAGACTCGCGTGTAATGACAATAGGCCGGAGTGGAAACACTTTCTTTTTTAAATAACAGCGGAATCGACCAATCAGGGGCAGGCAGACCAGGAATGAGTTATGACATTTAATATAAAAAAAAAAAAAGAAAAAACCCACCAAAGAATAAACTGGAGTATAGAGAGAGAGAAAGCGTAAAACTTTTATCCTGTAATCATGCATAATTCATCTGTATTTTGTTGTATTAAGTGAATGGAGGCCTTCTGAAATTTGTGGTAATGCGTATCGCATAAATTACAGCTTTATCTTTATTTTTTGAGACGTTTTCTGGTGGTGGTAGCTTTTGAGAAAAGACAAGATTTTCCCAAACACGTAATAAAGCCATGTTTTCAGATACCCCTTTTAGCTTAAGTTCTGATTAAGATATTAACGTTTTGAAAAGGAAATGAACTCCTTAGAACTGATAAGCGATAGTTCTAGCGGTTTTTTTTCTTATATATATCTTGATTTTAACAGGAAAATGCGTTAGAGTAATGTGGCACTGCATGTGTTTACTGCAAACAGAAGTCATAAAATTTTCGATACAGGACTGAATAAGATAGCGTATAAAATATTTTATATGCAAAACAGAAATTATTAGAACTTTTGCAAGTGTTTTGCTGTTCTGATTTTCCTGCAGTATTGCGTTTTTGATAAAAAAGTTTTGTGTGAGTGTACAAGTTTCAACGAATTAAAAATTTTCAGATTAAGTTAACATTGTCTTCTCGAATTGCAAGTTTTGAGGTTGGCGAATAATTTTATTTACATCTAATGAACAGTTTTTAAAATCCTCATCTGACCATAATAAGATGATTGGCATTTTTGGAAATTAGAATATATTAGAAAGTGTTTCGTAATAATAATAAAAAAAGTATAGCCAGATAGTTTCTCTTCAATATGACTTCAGGGATTTGTTTTTTATCTATCTCAGTTAATGCAATTAGAAAATTTGAATCATATTTTCTGCTGGTTATTAAGAAAACAATGTCTTTGTTAATGAGAAATGTTCATTTCAAATCATGAAACTTTTCTGAAATGTTTTGAATTATGTAGTATCGTTTTAAGTTACTATAATGTGTATATTGAAGTAGAATTTTGTTATTTTCCGGCGTTGTGTAATTCATTACATTTCTCTGACATCAATAGCACGTGTGAAAATTCTCTTATTTTCTTAAATCTTATTAATTCATGGTTGTGGGGTTTTTTCAAGTTAAGCAAATAAAATTTTAAAATTTGTGAGTTTAACTTTCGTTGTCTTAAAGTTTTCCTTCGAAGCATAAAACTTTTTTCATATCACATAGAAGCATTATCTCTTTACATATAAAGCAAGATATTTGTATTTGTATCAGTGAGTGAATGAATGAGTGTGTATATGTGTGTATAAGTGAGTGATTGTGTATATGTGTGTGTCAGTGAGTGAATGAATGAATGAGTGTGTATAAATGTGTGAGTGGATGAGTGAGTGTATAGGTGTGTGTATAAGTGAGTGAGTGTATAGGTGTGTGTATAAGTGAGTGAGTGGATGAGTGAGTGTGTATGTGTGTGTCGAGTGAATGAATGAGCGAGTGTGCATGTGTGTATATCAATGAGCGAATGAGTGAGGGAGTGTGTATGTGTATCAATGAGTGAGTGAGTGTTTATGTGTGTGTATCAATGAGTGAATGAGTGAGTGAGTGTTTATGTGTGTGTATAAATGAGTGTGCATGTGTATGCATATATAAGTGAATGAATGAGTGTGTATAAGCGAGTGAATGAGTGTGTATAAGCGAGTGAATGAATGTGCATGTGTGTGTATCAATGTGAGAATGCGTGAGGGAGAGTATATGTGTGTGCATCAATGAATGAATGAGTGTGTATGTGTGTGTCTATGTCAGTGAGTAAATGAATAAGTGTGTGTCTATGCCAGTGAGTAAATGAATAAGTGTATATGTGTGTTATTTGTTTCTAAGTGTGTGAATGAATGTTGTGCGTGTGTTTGTGAGTGAGTGAATGAATGAGGGAGTGTGTATGCGTGTGAATCAATGAATGAGGGATTGTGTATGTGTGGGTATAGGTGAGTGAATGAATGAGGGTGTGTGTATAGGTGAGTGAATGAATGAGGGAGGGTGTATGTGTGGGTATAGAGGAGTGAATGAATGAGGGAGTGAGTGTTTGTGTGTGTGTGTGTTTCTTTTAATTTAAAAACTGCAACATTTAGAAGTCATTGTTTTTATAACTTCACTGTTTTTTTAACTGTTACTTAGCTGAAAAAAATTCCCTTTAGGTTTAGTTTCCTTTCCTTTCTTTAATTAAATAAAAACTTAATTTTTATTTTAAAATTGCGATTTCAAACAATTTAGTTATATTTTAACTACACAAAATTTCGTATTTTGAATAAAAAATTTAGCTTTTTTAATTGTTAGTTTAATAATCACCTTTCACCAGCAAAATGTAATATTCACAAAAAATAAATAAAAATTATAATTTTGAATGAATTAAATAAGTTTTTTTTTTTTTAAACTATTTAATTCAAGGATTGTTTTCAAAAGCATTATGGATGGGAAAGGACGTCATAATTCTTTAATCTTTTTATTCAGATTTCTGTTTCGTAATTCCTATTTACATACTTTTTATTGTATGATTTTTATTTATATCTAAATAATTCGTAAGGGATGAAGTATTGTTTTTTATGTGGTTTAGAAATTTTCCCGAAATTAAAAAAGTAAATATTTGTTCTTTTTCAATTCCTTCTATTAGCTCACACTCTCCCTATATATATCTTGTTCAAATTTTCAATGGTTAATAAAATACTTTTTATTCATCCACTCAAGTTCAAATGCATTTTTTTTAACTTGTAGGGGATGACACTGGATGTTAATACAGGTTTTTCAAATATTAATTCAGTAATTAAATTTAATTAATTAATTTTATTTTTGTTTAGATTTAAGCTGCATATATCTACCAATAGATGGCTCCAGATAAACTTAAAAAATGAATGAAAATTATTTATAAAGGACTTTCTGCAATACAGTGAAAAAAAATGTAGGAATTGACTTAAAAAAATTTTTTTTATTACTTGTTTTTAAATACATTATTTGCATATTTCAAATGTTCTGTTATATGAGCTTAAAATTTATTCTTTACATTTTAAATTTTTTTTTTATTCATATTCACATTATTTGCTTTTATAGTAGCAGTTATTTGTTTCTATTGTCAATTTTTTTATCGTCGTTAAATATCATCATTTGATCATTGTAAATATCGGAGGGAACGTTATTTTTTTAAAATTTGTTTTAAGAACCCTTTTAAAATTAAAATGTTAACCATCTTGTTTTAAAATGGTTAAATTAAAACTTAGCTAATTTTTTGAAGTTTTAAAGTTTTTCCTTCTTTTTAATAATTTTTCTGTTAGTTTGAAAATTGTAATTTTTTTAATATATTCATAATGATTGTATTTTGCCATCACGGAATAAATTAAACATTTATGTATTATTTTCATTTTCAATATTTGGCAACGACTCTGATTAATTAGAAGTAAATACGATAAATATTATTTTTTAATTAAAAATATTTGATTGAAAATTTTGATGCTATTTTGCATGAATATTTTATTTCAGATTAAATTTTATTTAAAGTGTTCATTATTTAGAAATATGGATTTTTTATATTAATGATTAATTAAAAAAAATGAAAAAAAACAAATGCTGCGATTACTGGTTTTATTTTTATAATGTATTGAACAAAAAAAAGTGGTGTTATGGCAAAAAAGTGTTTTCTTCGTTTTTGAGTACAGCGTATTATCTTTCAATTAACTGTTTATTAAGGTATTTTATATTTTAATTTAGCTACTATATTAATTTATTGATGATATAAAATATTACCAAACAAAAGTGGTATTTAAAGAGGATTTCTAACAAGTTTTCTATATGATTTAAAATACATACACTTATAAGTGAAGAATATCAAATACTTTATTTCGATACGTTTAATGATTTTAATTTTCATTGAATGATAATTTTTTATTTATATGAAGCAAAATAAGAAAAAGGAATAGAAAAACAGAACAACAAAGCAGGGTGATTGAATTCAGGAAAAAAAAAAAAAGAGAGAAAAAACATGGCAAAAGAATACAGAAATTTCAAGCAAAAAGCAAAGGAATCAAAAGCTAGTCAGCTAAAGCTAGTCAAAAGCTAAACTTCAGACATGATAATAAAATAACATAATGATTAAAATCAAATAAATTTCGTGCAATCAAACTCTTCTAGATGTGATCGTTTATTCATAAGAAGAGAAATTCATTTTTTTCCCCTGATGCTGACATTCTTATTAATTTAAAGGAAATAACTTCGAACTCATTCAACTCCAGTGTCTCTCATTAACTTTTAAAACATTAATTGTGAAAATGACCCGTTGACAATATACAGGTATAGATCTAATCTTGATTCCATCAAACATTAATAATCTTACAAAACACAGGAATATTTTCCATAAAAAAGTTGAACAGTACATAAACCTATTATAAATTTAATTTGATGATAATGATTAATCATTGTGGTATTCCAAAAAGTAAAACAACTAATGACATTTTAAAAAGTGAAGAAAATATAATATTTAAGTGGGAACTTTATATTTCGAAATGTTCAAGAATATTAAAACATTTCACTATTTTTATCTTTACGGCTTGTGTAAATGGTTTTAATTTTAATAGCCATAATTGTAATTTATTAAATAAGTTTATAATTTGTTTCTGTAGTATGTAATCCTGAAAATAGTTGTATTTTGACCACTGATTTAAAGTTTTAGTAATTATTTGTATAGATTCTAAAATTATTTAAAATTATTAGGTTCTAAAATTACTTAAAATTATTAGGTTCTAAATTATTTAGTCTATATTTGTTTACATTCTAAAATTATTTATTACGCAAATTACATTTAAATAAGATCCCATCATGATTCTGATTTCAAAATTTTTTAACACTTAATTATTTTCCAATGTTCGAAAAAAAATCGAATATTTCATTTGGAAAATTATATTTCAAAAAGTTCAGGAATATTTAAAAAATTCATTTTATCAGTCATAATTGTAATTTACTAAATAAGTATATAATTTATTGTTGTGGTGTGTAATCCTGAAAAGAGCTATATTTTAACGTTTTAATAATTATTTGTATAGGTTTTAAAATTCTTAATAATTATTAGGTTCTAAATTTATTTAAAATTATTAGATTATAATATTATTTAAAATTATTAGATTATAATATTATTTAAAATTATTAGGTTCCCAAATGAATTTGTCTATATTTGTTTAGTTTCTAAAATAATTTATCACACAAATTTCATTTAAATGAAATTACATTAAGATTCTGATTTAAAAAAAAATATTTTAATTGATTATTTTCGAACTAGTATTATTTTGGTTCTCTTAGTACAGCATCGAACAAAAATTGACTCTTATTATATTATTAAGCTAAAATATTCGAGACAGCTTATTCAATGTCAAATCAGCTACCAACATGATTAACGTGAGACAAATTTAGAGCAATCAACCTCATCAAAAAATGCAATTGCTTATTCATAAGAGGTGGAATTCATTTTTTTTCAGAGGCCGAGATTCCTATTCATTTAAAGCAAATCACATCACTTCGAAATCACTCAGTGTCAGTCACAGCTCTCCAAATCTCTCAATCTCTGAATACGCTTAAGAAGAGTGGTTATCAACTCGAGTCTATATAAATATATATATATAAACGGCAATCCCATCTTCCAAAACACAAACCTAATCACCATCACTTTCAAATCCTAATTAGGCCTATTATTACCATTGAGTAAAGGTAGACCAATCAGACACAAAGCAATAATACTAAATGCACACTTCCAATTGGAGAAAAGGTAAAAAAAAAAAAGCTCAAAAAATTCCCGAATGATTACCCAGTACTTTCATCTGACATGTAATTAAGCTTTCAATATGAGTTGAATGATAAGAAAGGGGGATGGTACAGGCTGTACTCTATGATCACTCCTTAATTAAAACAGCAATCAGAGATATTAGTCTGTGGATATCAAAATGAAGTCATTTTCCGTGGTGCATCAGCAGAAATATTGCACCTTAGTCGTTTTAATGACTCAATAGCCACCACACAAGTATTCCATTTAAAAGATAAACCGATCTGTGATTGGTTCACCAATTGAAAGGCAGGTGTTCCATTATGTTCTGTTTGTTCTTGGGGACACAATGTATCTCCTGTTTGAAAAATGTATTTTTAAGTTTCTGTCGATTAATGAGATCCGGTTGGGTCTTTTTCTTTTTGTTTGATTGTGCACATGGTCAAATAGTATGAGCCATCAAAGTAGTAGGATTGCAAAATGCATACGGTATGATTACAGATTCAAGGTCCTTGTATTGAATAATAATATTATCATTATAGATATTAACATTTAGGATATTAAATGAAGCCTCACCTAGAATCAATTATTTTGAGCAATGCAATTAAATAATATAACTAACAAAATATGAATCAATTAAAAAGGGACTCAATTACTTGCTTAAAAAACATTAGAATAAACCTAACTTACTATAAATTCAGTAAAATAAAATACACTATTTATCCATATTTATGAAAGATTGAGTTGAGAAAATTAATGAAAGGCTTTCTAATGTATAAATGTTTTCTGTTTAATAAATTGTATTTTGCCTTTTCGATCTAAAAGAATAACAATATAAAATTATATAATTAAAGCACAATTATAATTTATCTTCATTTGGTATATGTTGGATATTTTTAGAAACATGTGCTTTTTCGTTTTGAATAGAATCTATTATGAAAATTTCAAATGTTAAAAATTATGTTTTTGAATAAAGACAAACAATATATATCTATTATTATTGTCATGATAATAAATAATATATGTATTATTTATTTGATAATAATAGGATGTCCATAGTTATAGGTACTAAAGTGTTTTACAGATAAATTTTAAAGTTTATCACCATACTTACTAATGTTAATACTTAATATTCTATTACTTTTTCGACTACTACCGATTTTCCATTGAAATTATTATGCTTTTCATAAATTCCAGGAGTAATTCAAACTATATTTTCTCAATCGTTCTTTTAAACTTCATGGTTTAAAAATATTGTCTATTTTGAGACACTTTCGTACTAGCTGTTCTCACATGTTCTCTATAAGATTAAAATCAGGACAAGGATCAAATAGATGTCTGGCTTCCACTAAGTCTTCCAGTTAGACGCATGAATGGATGATCCATCTTGTTGAAAATCGCAATCATGTCCTCCTTGCAAATCCAGAATGGAATTAAGCGATTAATATTTAAGATTAATTGATAGAGTTAAGATGTTGGATTAATTGTTAATGAATGGTTGAGTTAATTGTTAATAAATTGTTGAATTAAAGTTGGTTGAATTAATTGATAGTTAATTATTTTATTGCAAAATTTCAAGAAAATATGGTCAAACCCCACTCCAAATCATTGATCCTTCACCTTGTTGCTAATAAAAATACTTTTTAGTTCATTTCTTAAATTATATCAATATAATTTATATTTATCGGGATATCTGTTCACTATATACAATGGTGACCGTTTATCACCATAAGACATTCTTTCCTTTGTCACATTCAGTCGGGTTGTTTTATATTATGTTTTAAATTGTTGAATTAATTGTTAATGAATGGTTGAGTTAATTGTTAATACATTGTTGAATTAAATTGTAAAATAGTTGAATTAAAGTAGTTTGAATTAATTGATAAAGTCATTTTTTAAAATATGGCTTCTCTCTCTCTCTCTCTCTATATATATATATATGTGTGTGTGTGTGTAATTTGGCTTATATATATATGTGTGTGTGTGTGTAATTTGAAAATTATTACTTTAGGAATCACATTTTTGATACTCCAAACAGGGATGCAAGCTGTCGGAATGACATATTTTCTTTTGTTCCGAGTTTAAAATATCCTATCAACCAGTCTAACGCATCTTTATTAGATTATTTATCGTCTTTTTTTCAAAATTATATAAATATACCTCAGTTATAGCTTTAAAAATTTAGAAATGCATTTTAATGTTTCCCTTTAACTACTAAAATGAAAAATTTGATAATCTACTGCACTGAAATCTTATTGAATAGAATCAGAATTTTTCAGATGCAACTATAAAATGCTATTCTAAAAATACTTAATACTTAGTGACAAAAATTAGATAATGCTTTTTAGAAGAATTATTAATTAACAATATTTAAAAAAAATAATTATGTAAAAAGGAATACAGTGAATAAAAATATTTTTCAATGCCTATATTTATGAACAATATAAGACATCATTTCACATCCTTTAATCCTTTTTTTTTTTTTAAATTTTTTGCATCATTTTTAGTTATGGTATTTTTTAAATAGAAATTAAGACAAATAAATTTATAACAGAAAATTGCATCTTTTCACATGAATTTGAAATGCCACTTTCAAATTCTTCCCTGTTTATATTTTTGGACATGGTTAATAAGACTGGGACCTGATGACCGAGCGACTAGTGCTCTGAAACTCTGCACCACAGGTTTCGGATTCGAGTCTGTGTGGCACCATGGATGTTTGTTGTGATTCGGAATCCACTTTAAACCGTAGGTCTCGGTCTAATATGGCCCAGTCAATTATGACCGTAGAGCGACAAACTAAAGGGTAAGGTGTAGAACTAACAAACTTATCCTGTAAAAAGATAAAAACATTCTCATGTTTCGAAATCTGCGTGTACATAAAAGCCTTTGGCCCATCATGATCTGTTAAACCAAATATGATGATGGTTAATAAGATTTTGTTGCAGTAAGGAATTATTAGAATCAGACTGAATCGCAAAAGCAAAAAAACTTTAACTACGAGTTTCTGTTTTACTGTTGTGATTTTATCAGAGTGATTTTCTTGTCATAGGGCCTGTCTGCAGAGCCTGATTGCCGAGTGACTAGCACTCGTTGCTACAGGCTTCGGGTTCGAGTTTCGATGTTACATAGATAATTGTAGTGGTTTGGAATCCTCTTTAAACCGTAGGTCCCGGTCTAATATAACTGTTTGGCGTTGAGAGCAGGGCTGACACTCTACCCCACAAAAAAATGAAAACATCTCCTGTCCCAAAATCTGCCAGTAGGCAGATGATCTTGGCCCACCATGAGGTTATTGCGCCAATGCAGAAGAATGAAGAAATCTCAACTGCAACTGTGACAAAACTACGCAATATTTCCCATCCCTATTAACCATAATGGTATACGAAAATGACCATGACCATGACCACGACATGATTTCCATCCTGCCAAATTGGTCACCGAGGTTTATTTTTTCGATTCGATTCGAATTCGATTGTAATCAAAATCCTAATCACTAACACGACTCGCGCAAACGTGAAAAGAGTTGCATATTGAAGAATCACAAAACAAAACAAAAAAAAAAAAAAGGAAATCAGCATGGGAAGTCTAACAGAAGAAGAAGATAAAATAAAATCACAGAATAAAGAGGCAGGGGAGAAAAAAAAAAAGAAAAAAAATTATCTATCTACCGATTCTATCTGGTCGGAAGGTTCGGAATAATGTTTGTTTTGTGGATACCGAGACCTGTAATTAGAAGATGATGTGAAATTAGAACTAATAAGTCTTTTTCCCTTTCAACTGACTGACTTTCTTTTCGAGTCCCGGCTATTTCATGGATGTTTGTAGTAGTTCGGAAACTACTTTGAACCGTAGGTCCGGATCTAGTATGTCTGTTTATCATAAGGCTGATAACTCTAGCCCGTCAAAAACATCTCCTGTCTCGAAATCTGCCAATAGGCAGACTGCTTTGGCCCACCATGGGGTTGTTGTGCCAATCAAGAAGTCTGAGCTGCAACTGTTTCAAAACTACACAGTATTTTTTATCCTCACTAACCATAATGGTATTCGAAAATGACCATGATCACGACATGATTACCTCCTGCCAACTACAACTATGACAAAACTACACAGTATTTCTCATCCCTTCTCACCATAATGGTATACGAAAATGACCACGACCACGACGTGATTTCCATCATGCCAAATTGGTCACCGAGGTTTGCTTTTTTGTTCATCGAATTTTCGATTGTAATCAAAATCCTAATCACTAACACGACTCGCGCAAACGTGAAAAGAGTTGCATATTGAAGAATCACAAAAACAAAAGCAAAAAAAAAGAAAAGAAATCAGCATGGGAAGTCCAACAGAAGAAGAAGATAAAATAAAATCGCAGAATAAAGAGGCAGGAGAGAGAAAAATTAAAGAAAAAAACAATTCTCTATCTACCGATTCTATCTGGTCGGAAGGTTCGGAATAATATTTGTTTTGTGGATACCGAGACCTGTAATTAGAAGATGATGTGAAATTAGAAGTAATAAGTCTTTTTCCTTTCGACTGACAGCTACAATCGTTTTATCAGGTACATTTTGTAGGGGGGAGGGAGGGTTGCAGGGGAAGACGGCTAAATTGTTTGGCAAGGAGGGTTGGAATTGGGATCGTGGTGAGCATAACTTGCAGAAGATTTCTGTCCCACGCCTTCCATTTTCGGCTGTGCTGTTCAATTTTTCTCAATCAGCTTCAGCAGCTCGCAGGGTTTCGCAATTTTTCCACCCCTAAAACGATTTCTTTTCCCTCATTACAGTTAATGCCTTTTTTTTGTTGCTGCCCATTAAAGTTTGTCTTTCATCACACGTTTAACGAATTTTTATCTCTTTTACTTCGCGCGTTCAGGGGAATATTTCATTCAATGAAAGGATCAGGAATTGATAATAAAAATATAATAAATAAATAAATATGTTTTTTTTTTTGCCACGGCTTGTTGTGAGTTCGTAAAGATTGTGTTCATTTTAATTTGATTGTTGTTGTCTTAATTTGTTGCACATGTTCTAAGTGTTTCCATTAACAGTTAGTGATAATTGGTTCGCGTTTTGTAAGGAACTTCACGATGAAAAAAATAATGCTTGTTATTTGTTTTACGAATGTCGGATATTTTAACCTGGAGGACATTTTTAAACTAGAAAAAAAACCCATTTTTAAACGTTTAATATGTAGTCTATTCATTTTGATCCATGATGCACTTAACAGGGTGTTACATCACGCTTACATTTCGCTACCATTATTTTGTACTAACATCCTCACAATAGTAAGGGGCCTGTTGGCCGAGTGACTGGCGCTCGGTACCACAGGTTTCGGGTTCGAGTCCCTGCGGTATGTATGTAGTGGTTCGGAATCCAATTTAAACTCTAGGTCCCGGTCTGTTTAGCCTAAAGTGTGCATAAGAAGACCGTAGAGCGACAAACCAAACCAATCACAAAAGTAACCTTACAATTTACCCTCCGTCACATCCTAGAGCCAGCTGACTTTTTATTGAAAATTAATTAATTTTTATAAAGTATAACTAATAATGATATGAGAATTTTCAGTTCATAAATAAATAAACTATAGAGTTTATAAATATCAGTTTATATCTCTATATCTATTATTAAGAAGACAATTGCGTTGACTAATAATTTTTTGTCACCTTGTTATGTATATATTCTTGTATATTGATGATCCCTGGAACTGCAGTCCATATTGACCGCCTGCCTACTGGTAGATTCCGAAAAAAAAGAAACGAACGTTAACGATGTAGGGTTGTCCACCCTACTCCCAACAGTCACATTATACCAGGACCTACGGCTTAAAATGGATTCCGAACTCCTACAAGCATCCATGTCACTGCCGGAACTCGAACCTAGGGCAACGGGGATATATAGATATATATATGTGTGTGTGTGTATTTTTGCTTTTATGATTCTTCAATATACAACTCTTTTCGCATTTGTACGAGTCGTATTAGAGATTAAGATTTTGATTACAATCGAATTCGATGAACAAAAAAGTAAATGGCGGTGACCAACTTGGCAGGAGGGAAATCATTTCGTGGTCATGGTCCTTTTCGTATACCATTATGGTTAGTAGGGATGGGAAATGCTGTGTAGTTTTGTCACAGTTGTAGTTGGAAAATGGGAAATCCTGTCGTGGTCATGGTCATTTTCAAATATCATTATGGTGAATAAGGATGGAAATACTGCGTAGGTTTGTCACAGCTGATGTTGAGACTTCTTCATAGGCGCAACAACCCTATGGTGGACTAAAGCAGTCTACCTACTAGCAGATTTCAAGACTGGACATGCTTTCTTTTTTACGGGGTAGAGTGTTTAACCCTATGCTTGTCGTGAAACAATCATATTAGACCCGGATTTACAGTTTAAAGTGAATTCCGAAATACTACAAAAATCCATAGCCACTCCGAGACACAAGCCCGAAACCTGTGGCACCAAACGCTAGTCACTATGCCATCAAGCCCTATCGGGGTACTCACACATTTTTAAAAAAACAGAAAAATTATATTTTTTTTCCACTGAAAATTATTTTAGTTTGAGATTATCTCGTTGGCTAAATTATACCCATTTAAGGTTGTTGGTATAAAAAGTAAGTCATTAAGAATTTATAAGTTCTTATTTTCATCAATAAACTGATTTTAGGTTGCTTCATGATTGACTAAATATTATAATGATATTTTATCACTGTCACTGCCGTTAACATGAACGTAATTTTAGATCTATTTCTAGTCTTATGTTCCTTATCAAATATTGTATTATATAAAACAAATTAAAAGTGAAATTCCAGAAGTTAAGAATATAAAAATAATATACATTCTGTTATTAAAAATACTATATTTATTAAAGCATTGAAAAACGAAAAAATTGCCAAGAAATTACTTCAAAATACAAAAGGTATTATAACTTCCCATAGCTTGCATAATTTTTTTTTTTTTAATATATTATTTCTGGAATAAACAAAAATGTATATTTAACATTGCATTCGTTACTTTAAAGAAAAATACTTTATAAGAAATTTAACAAGAAGAGCCAGTTTCGATTAAATTTTAGATTTCCATTATTTTCATTTCCATCTAGAATCATTAGCCTTATTACAAATCTCAATCTTGTACGAATCTAGTTAATTTCACATGATCTTTGAAATCATCATCGAAATAGTGATTTACTATCTTCCCATCCTTCCACAAGTGGATATTTATGAGATATCCGTCCCGCACTGCAGGACACTGAGGATTAGAAATATCAACAATTTAAACGTGCTAATTTTTTTACAAACGCAATTAAATCTGTTAAAAGGTATATGCTTGATTTTTATCAATAAAATTCATAAGAATAGAATATACTTATTAGTTAAATGCACTCCGGTTTTTAAAAACGCATTGATTGAAATAAAAATAACCCGTCATTTCATAAACTTTTAAATGAAACTAAAAAGAAAACGGGAAACAATTTAACTTAGAATTAATCTCAAAAATGAATCACCGCTGATAAACTCTGTGTTAAGCGCACCATTCTTCTAGGCCAGGGGTCTCCAAACTTTCCAGCCTTAGGGCTATATTTTTTACTCCAGTAAGTACCAAGGGCCAAAATCATTTTAATTTTCTGTAATTATCAATAATTTCTAGTGTTTTAATGTCTTTTTTTATCCAAATTATTACAGCAACAATAAGCTATTCGCTGTCGCGGGCCGGATTGACGACACTGGCGGGCCAAATTTGCCCCGCGGGCCGTAGTTTGGAGACCCCTGCTCTAGGCTAACCTTCATATCTTCATCTCTGGCGAAGACGTGCATGCCAGAACCATATAACAAATGAAAGAAACTCGTCAAAACAATGCTACTCAAGGTTAACTCCAGGAAAATGAGGCACGGACTTTACCCCACCCTACAAGTAAAAAGTACGACAGGATACTGCTGGCCAAAGAGAAAAATAAATAAATAAGGGAAAATATCCTACGAGTAGATACTCATAGGATGTACGTCCCGCACTGCCGGACACTGAGGATTGATAATTTAAACGTGTTAATTTTTTAAAAATGCTATTAAATCCGTTAAACGATGCATGTTTGGTTTTTATAAATAAAATTTATAACAACAGAATACATTTACTAACTAAATGCATTCCGGTTTTCAAATCTCATTGATTGAAAAATGTAATCCTTTATTTCATGAACTTTCAAACGAATTGAATGCATTTACTGAAAAAGAAATAACGGGAAACAATTTAACGTAGAATTAATTTCAAAATGAACCACCGCTGATAAACCCTGTGTTAAACGCACCATTCCTCTAGGCTAACCTTCATATCTTCATCTCTGGCGAAGAAGTGCATGTCAGAGCTATAACAAATGAAACTCGTCAAGGTTAACTCCGGGAAAATGAGGCATCAGAGTTACGGACGTTACCCCACCCTACAAGTAAAAAGTACGACAGGATACTGCTGGCCAAAAGAGAAAAATAAATAAATAAATGAATGAAAATATCGTTTTTACATCACTTTATCATTGGGGCATCGCTTTCGAGAAATGAAATCATCAACAGTTCGTGCATTTACTGCAGACGCGTAATTGCGCTTAATTTAATTGAGATCCCGTGTAATTCCTGCCATAGCTCCATCCATCTCAGCGTAGAGAGAGTATGAATTGCCCAACTTATCTCCAGCCTTATACTACGGTACAACAAACCAATTTACAACGGCGTGCCGCTATTATTGTATTTGT
Organism: Caerostris darwini; assembly: GCA_021605075.1. Classification (NCBI taxonomy): domain Eukaryota; kingdom Metazoa; phylum Arthropoda; class Arachnida; order Araneae; family Araneidae; genus Caerostris; species Caerostris darwini. The sequence continues at coordinate 738,660 of BPLQ01011078.1, read as the reverse complement.
TCTGTTTCTTTTATTTCGGGCCGTCTGGTGGGGGAATGGGGAATGAAAGATGATGTCCCGTCTTGCGGCTGCTAAGTTCTTATCACATGCAGAGAACCAAAAAGAAAAAAGAAAGAAACCTTAGAAAAGAAATAATATCATAATTGCGTAAAAAATTGGCCGCATCATACGCACACGTTTACAGATCCGAAATTGCTGAAACCCCCATTGCGATGCTTGCGGATTAGATTAATGGTGTTTTAAGGTTGTTCTTTTTTTTTTTATTATTTTGTGCATGTGTGTATAAGTAAATGCGTATGGCCATTGGCGAAAAGGTGATTTTTGTGCCCCCCATTTTTGGTTTTGTTTGTTTTTATTGTTATTATTCTTTGCAGAGAGATTTTTATCTGCTCTTGTTTTATTACTGGTGTTTTTCCAGGAATATATTTCTTGTCACAAGCCTAACAGATGCTTGAATATATGAAGATGTCTTCGAGTTGTGGATGGGATCCGTCACGATATGGTTTGAGATATGGTTTCAAGTGCACATCAAACCTAAATGCGATGCTGAAGTAGTGTGAAACTACTTTTAAGATAGGATAGATAGCTTTATTACTGCATTTGTCTTCTTTGCAGCGGCTTTTTCTCAATTTATAGTTTGATGGAATAATTCAAGGGGTTTTTTTTTATTTTTCGTTCTCACACTGTGATTTTGAAAATTATTTTTGTTTGGCAAATAGCTTTAATGTAAACAGATGAAAATAAGACTCAAATGGTTCAAAACAAAGCACCTTCTCCAAATAGAGTTATTACATTATTCATTGGAATAATTTCGATGAAATGAGAATATTTTGAGAAGATAAATGAGTATAGCTCCGGTTTTCTTTTTTTAATCTAAGATAATGTATTTGCTTTTTAAAGAAAACCTCAGATGCTATTTAAATTTTAATTTTATAGTATCTAAGACAAATTGGTTTTTATTCTGAATAACTTTAAATGTTTAATATTTTTGATGATCAAACAATAAATTTTTCAAATTTAATTATTCAACCTCCTGAAATAAACACTTTTATAGCATATAATACCAAATAAACAGAAAATATAACACTTTAGTACCAAATAAAGAAAATACGAACAATTTATCTATCAATTGATTTATCTCTTATCAGAATAGCTAATTAATTGAGTGTTGACAAAAATATAGAAAAATGAAAATACATGTAGTATTTTAATTAAAAACTTGCTGATTTTTGCTTCAAAGCAAATTCATTAATATATTTTCTCTTACATTTACTAAATCAGTTGTGTATAAATAATTGCGGGATTTAGCATTCATTATTGGTAAAGACTCTTCCTTCTTCATTAGCACAACAGCCCCAGGTAGGCACAACAGTCCCCACCAACAGGAGATGCTTTTCTTTTCACGGGGTAGGGTTATCAGCCCTACTCTCAACAGTCATATTAGACGGGGACCTAGATTTAAAGGAGCTTTCTCATTACTACAAGCAATGTCACAGCCGGGACTCGAAACCAAAACCTATAGCAGCGAGATCTAGTCACTCGGCCATCGGATCTCGGTAAAAAATTTACCAACTTTTTACTTGTATTTGAAGTTAGTTTGCCCCATTCATGTAAAATATGTTTCAAATTATCTATGTTATTTATTTGATGTTGAACAGCTTTTTCGTGTATGAACAATGGGTATTGGGATGTGGGAACAACTCTTTCATGTATGGGTATTGGGATGTGGGAACAACTCTTTCGTGTATGGGTATTGGGATGTGGGAACAACTCTTTCGTGTATGGGTATTGGAGTGGTTGATATAATTGCTGCTTATAATTATAAAGGAACCATAATTTGATCTTATGTTCCGTATGCTGGGTTCGTATAGAATTTGTGCCAAACTCTTGCTCAATGAAATTTCCATTCAAGCCTAACTTATGGGCATTTTCTATAAGATTTTGTTTTTATTTGAGTGCATCCAAGAATCACCATGTGGTTATAATATCATCCATAAAAACAAACAGTAGATACTTTAAAACGTATAACCATATATATATATGACTGTAGAGCGTTGGGCGTATGACTAACAATCCTGTCCCGTAAAAAGAAAAGCGTCTTCTGCCCCTAGGCAGACAGCCTTGGACCACCATGGGGCTGTTGCACCAATGAAGAAGAAGACTTTGCCCGATTCGTCATACAACTGTAATGCGCATGGTCTAGAGTGCAATGTGAAGATTCAAATCCGATAGGTGCATGGTGCCGATAGGTGGAATCAAACTCAATTAGATTATAAAAGTGTAATTAAAATATCTAACTATAAAAAATATTTTTCTTAGCAATTCATTTTATTATTCCTTTCTGAATATTTATAAAAAATTCTTCTATTACCGTTTTTCTAATATTGATTTACAGTATAAAAAAAAACCCTATCGCACGACATGTGCATCTCGAGAATATAACACGAAACAGAGAAAAATCTCATCATAAATGATAAATAAACTCCAAAATCACTTCTTATCTGCTATCGGCACCCCACCCAATCTATCATTCAAAAAAAATCTATAACGCCGTCCATACAGTTTTGAAAGAGAATGAAAATAATAAAAAATGAAAAAAAAAAAAAAAAAAAAAAAAAAAAAAAAGAAAAAGAAGAAAAAAAGAAAACGGAAAGAGTATTAAAAAAGCTGTCAGAGTAATAAATTGATTTTCATTCCCCCTCATGCCTCTCACTTTCAAAAATGTCGCTTCTCCCCGAAAGAGTATTTCATTATGCATAAATATTCTTCATTACAAAATTCCTGATGACGTCTTTTAGCCACACCGCACCTTCCGAAAATCTCTCACAAATGGGAAGAAAAAAAAGGAAGATGATGTTAAATAATTCAGCATCGGAAATAGCTATGCAGAAAGGTATAAAGACGCTTATAAAAGCCGTAGATTAAACGATTTTAAAAGAATAAAACATCAAATGTTGTATAATGTTCAATAGTTTGAACTGTAACTTGAAAGCCACTGTACTGTAACTGGAAGGCCATTGTACTATAGCTTGTAAACCAGTATTTCTGATTATATTTAAACATCTAAATCGTAAATTTAATTGATTAATAGCATATTGTGGAGATTTTGGACCGTTAGATTTAGGACCAATCAGACTAATCGTCCTAACTTATTTCAGATCACTTTTTTCAAATGTTCCACATAGCTTGATGAAAGCTATTGTACTGTAGCTTGTGAACAATTATTTCTAATCATATATAGCCATATAAATAGTGAATTTAATTGATTAGTAGCATATATTGAATCCATTTTAAACCGTACGTCCCGTTCTAATATGCCTATGGAGTTTTGGGCATAAGATTGATAACCTTATCCTGTAAAAAGTAACCATTTCCTGCCTCGAAATCTGCAAATAGGTATATGGTTTTGGCCCACTATAGGCTGTAGTGCCAGGGAATTAGTTAGTAGCATACATTGGAGACTGAATTAAAAGTAACCTGATAGGTCCTAAAAGATTTCAAATCTTTTTTATTTTTATTTTTATTTATTTATTTTTTTTTTTTTTTTTTTATAGTTAAACGAAATCTACACCACTGGCTTCCAAAATGGGCAATACCGCCCCCTGAAGGTCAATGAAATAGTCATAAGGATGATAACCTCGAGTGCATTTGGGTGGTGTTCAATAAAACTAAAGGATTGTGAAAGAAAAGAAAAGAAAATTTAGAAACAAATATGCGTCGACGATTCAAGAACGGCTACCAGAACTCTAGCAGCAAAACAGATACTTGCAGCTATTCCTGGATTATGTACTGTAATATAAAAGTTTTTAATTGCATTTCCTACTATATATTTAGTTGATTGTGACTTTAGTGAGATCACAATTTTGTTAATATAGAAAAAAAAGAAAGAATTTGACTGAAAATAGAAAATCGCGGAAATTTTAGAGTACTGTACATCTTCAATAAAGCTGATTAGCAAACTTCAGTAATTAAATGTAGGGTTTATGCAAAGTGAAAGTGATTTATGTATATATTTATCAACAAGAGTCATTTAAATTGCAAACTGATAAGTTCTAGCAACTTTGATATAGTAATTACTGTCATTTTTATATTTGTCTTCATATGATTCATTGATAAATTATTCATATACCTTGTTTTAAAATACTTTTTATTTATTTAATATAATTTATTACTATTTATTTCCCGTCAAATTTATAAGACTCAACGACTCAAAAATAGGAACGAATTATTTAATTCTTTGTACAAAATGTTTATTACATCAAATATTTCTGCAGCTCATCAATTGTGGGCAAATCCTGATGAATGACCTACATTTTTATATCAAAAAACAAAAATGGGTATAATTTAGCCAACAAAATAAACGCAAACCAGAAATTTCAAGAGAAAATTTATAAACCATTTCATCATAAAGTTTCTCGTATATTTAATTATTTTATATTTTAATTATATTATTCTATATTGTTGTATAGCTAACTCATAACTTATCACTGCAATTATCTTAGGATAATATAGAATATATAAATATATAAGAATCACTTTATTTGATCACCACTCACTATAGCATGTTGTCTATAGATAAAGACGGACAATCCGGACAATCACTTGATTGTCCGGATAATCATTAAATCATGAAAGGTATATATAATAATTACATTAAGTTAATTGTTGTTAGTTAAATCCCTTTTTTATCAGCACTGACTGCAAAATGTTGTCTAAAGATAAATGTGATTGTACAGATATTAATTTATCATGAAAGGTGGATGCAATAGTTCAGATATTAAATTAAATGTTATTAGTTGATGTTAAGATATAAACGAACTGAATGCAAGCGCATTTTTACTACTTATCATCAATCATTTGGAAAGTATTTTCCAAATGATTGATATCAAAATATATCAAATATATCCTAGAAAATGATCAAATCAAAATCAATGATCAAAATGTATTCTAGAAAATAGTTTGTGTAAAAAAAGTAACTTTAATTATTATTATTATTATTTTCAATGTTGTCATCAATATATTTTTTTAAAGAGTTTCATTGTATTAAACACATCATTACTTTTATTCAATGTCAAAATATTTGTAAGTTTAAAAAAATCCATAAACTCCTAAAAAACGCCTGACTTTAACAAGAATAACATTACTAAAAAAACATCACACAATCAACTATGGCTGATTTTCAAATCGATTTTAAAATATGTGGCATCCTTATCATCATTAATTCATTGACTATCTTTAAAATAATCAAAATATCTTCACAATAATTTCTATAAAATAAAATCTGATTATGGGTTTTAATAACAGTATTTTATTACGAAAGTTTTAAACAAATCGCTTTGTATATTCATCAACGAAAAAATAAATATAAAAGTAATTTTTACAGCATGTACTATTCACATCAATTGTAATGATTGAGGTGTTTACATCAGCCTTTTTCAATTGATACCATAAAGTTGTATAGGGTTTTATTTTTTCATGTTCGAATAGCACCAAATTCGTGCGTGATTATACATCATGCTATTTCTTCATAAATTTAATCATAAGGCAAAAGTGACCTCACAATAAAAACAATCCTTTTGTATGTGATGTTTAAGCAAGTGTGCAAACATCTATGGCATGCACATCGATCATACTTCCTTATTTAGACATATTTTATGTAAATACTTGTTGTATTTACTCTGAAGATCTGTCAGCAATACATCTTTGTTTCCTTTTTAATAAATAATTTCTGCACTTTATACTTATCACATTCTCTATGCAATAAAAAATACATCACTCTTCTATGCATTAAAGAAGAAAAAAACAGAAATATCTTTGTGTTATCCATAAATGGTGATTTTTAACTATTAAATAAATGATGAACAGAAAAAAGTTATTTATTATCTGCATATTAAACACAAGATTGCATGATTTCAATTAGAGTATGTTATATTGAAGTAATTATCTAATTTATTCATTAAATTTGCTGTATTACTATCAATTCGAGAGTTTTAAAGAACGTTTATTAACCACATTATTTTTTTTTTTACATTTACGAAATAATTTTCTATTTATGTTCATTACTACAAGTAATTCTTATAAGAGGAAGAAGAGTTGTCTTCCTTAAAGACTTTTAGGCTAACTATCCTACATTTGCATATCGTATAACAAGAAGTCTGACCGAAGAAGCCGATGCAATATGCTCAGACAAGGTGTTATGTTAGTAATCTAGTCTCCTGATTTTTTAAAGTACTAATTAAACTGCATAAAGAGGATTCGTAGCTAACCCCTTCTGCACTCTCTCGACAACACTTTTTCTTCTTCTTCATTGGTGCAACTCAACATGGTCGGTCAAGGCCAACTAGCAGATTTCAAGACAAGAGTTATTTATTTATTTTTTTAACGGAATAGTGTTATCAGCCCTACGCCCTTAGTTCAGAATCCACGTTAAGTGGAGCCTGATGGCCGAGTGGCTAGCTCTCTTGGCGCTCGGTATCATAGGTTTCTGATTCTAATCTCGACGGTGTCATGAATGTTTGTAAGGGTTCAGAATCCACTTTAAACTATAGGTCCCTGTCTAATATGACCGTAGAGCAACAAACCAGGAAGTTGGGCTTAGGGCTGACAAACCTAGCCCACATAATGAAAACCTCTCCTGTCTTGAAATATGTCAATAAATAGACGGACTTGACCTACCATGAGGCTGTTGAGCCAATGAAAAAGAACCTTTGTCGATAAAAGTTCGAGTGGCGATCTTTCTTATGTGGACTGCGTCGATGGATGTACCAACAGTATTCACCCATCACTATGCATCCCAACGACCTTTGTATCGTTTTTCAATTATAATATGTTGATGGTAAAGCTCACTTTGATAACAATAATTGATAAAAATTTCGCCACAAATATAAAAAAAGCTATCATTGACTGTTAACTCAGCCACGGCACGCTATTTTATTGAGCACAAAACAAACGAAAACGAAAATCACAAAGGGAAGAGAATGACGAAGAAAATGGTTCAGAGCATTTTAGCAACTCACAGCAGCGCCATCTGAAAAATATATGTGTCCTTGATTGAGTTATTTGCAACTACCAAGGACCATAATTGATAACTACGTTAAATACTAATAAGAATCTTTGATGTATTCAAGCTTTTTGGAAACTTCATTTTATATATTTTCATTAAAAATTTCAATGTATAAATGTATGAAAAATATGTATATTACGCAAAAACGGTGACGATTTAATGTTCAGTTATTTAGCATGCAAAGAAACAAAAATGTGACGCCAAATTATCGAATTTTCTTTTTCATTGGTGATAAGTATAATTAATTAACGATTTAATTTATTCATTTGTTTTATGCATTTCGTTCGATTTTGTCTTTTTAAATGGTTGCCATGGAAACAAATGAAAACTAAACTATCAGTTATAAAAGTAATAATATTTCGTTCTTAAATGGTTTATTGTAAAACTTGGTACAAGAGTGAAGAAAGAAAATTTTAACTTTTGGCTGACGTAATAGTAAACATAGTCACGTGACCTTTAAATAATTAACCCATCCATTAATTATAGCCCATGTTAAAATTTGCCGCTTGCACAAAATAATAATTAAATATACCCCATTATAAACATATATCCCACAAATTATTTATTATAAGTACATAAAATTAACGCTGTTTAAATAATGCATAGGTCTACTTTGGAGATAATTGTCGTTAATATATGAAACATGAGGCTTAATTAATAGGTTTAACAAAATAATGATGAATGTAGAGTTAACCCTCATACTATTAGCAGCATAATGATACTAATGAACCTAATAAGATTATCTATAATGTACTACATCAATATCAACACTTAAATTACTATGTTCCGCTATCGATTAGCAGCCTTCAAAACATGGTGATTGATATTAATTTCTGGATATAACTTTATTAATATCTCGCAGTTTCTCATAATTTTAAATTATATTGCATATTAGTTGGTTTAAAAATTTAGTTTTTGTGGGTTTATTTAATTATCAGATTAATATATATATATATATTGTTAATACAGTATTTTTTTTGTTTTGTTTATATGCATTGCAATTATATGGGGGTTTTGTATCCTCATAGTGTTATAACTTTTATTAATAAATTTTGTTCAAAGATAAAAATCCTGGAACATATCAATTATAATCAATCAATCAATTAATCAATCATTCAATCAATTATAATCAATTATATCAATAAAACTTATTATAACAATAAGTTTTGTTGTACATCCAATAATAATTTCCTTTTAATAAGAACTTTCAAAATCTGAAGAATTGTAGAAGGTTAATTTATAATATTAATATTTTATGAGTTTTGGACCATTTCATGTTTGTTTTACTTTTCTTTCTTCAATTCGTTCAAATTTGTTAAGGGACTTCTAAAAAATATTTTCAATTTCATTATTTAATTTTCAGCAACTTCTTTTAAATTTAAAAACAACATTCGCTGAGTTATTTGTTCATTCTAAAGTATTTAGACCTGCGTCATCTTCTTCAATGGCTCAGCATGGCGTTTTCGTTTTTGATTCCGTAGCACGGACTTGCAAGTCCTTTTCGGACTTGTCCACTCAACACATTGGTGTTTTGCCACCGGATAGTACTCGAGGCACGAAGTCTCGTCTCCGTTGATAATGAATTGCAAAAAAAAAAAAATTTTTGATTCACGACCGGCCACTATACTCAATTCTCTCTCCACTATACTCATTCATTGGACAGCCTTTGTCGTCAATGGAGCAGTTTGAAGAGGCTATGACATTGGAACTCGATATCGTTGGAGTGGAGGCGTTCCAGAAGGCGTTTACGGATACGCACATTCCACTTTCATAGCACGAACTTGCAAGTCCTTTTCGGACTTCTCCTCTTAACACATTGGCGTTTTGTCACCGGATCTTGCATGATTCAAGTTTCAAGACAATGTTTTGCAAAAACATTGGATCATGGCTGGTCAAAACAATCGATTCTTTGTAGGGCATCTTTTGTCGTCAATGGAGGAGTTGGAGGAGACTGTGACATCGGAACTCGATAGTGGAGGCATTCCAGAACGCGTTTATGGACTTGCATACTTCACTTTCGTAGCACGAACTTGCAAGTCCTTTTCGGACTTGTCCATTCAACACATTAGCGTTTTGTCACTGAATCGTACGCGAGACACCAAGTCTCAATTCCAGAGACAATGTTTTCAAAAAAGTTGGATCACGACAATCAATTTTTCGTAAGACATCTTTTGCCGTCAATGGAGGAGTTTGAGGAGGCTGGGACATCGAAATTCGATAGTTCTGGAGTGGAGGCGTTCCAGAACGTGTTTACGGACCTATATACTCCCTTTTTGCAGCACGAACATGAAAGTAATTTTCGGACTTGTCCAATCAACACATTGTTATTTTTTTATCACCGGCTCGTGCGCGAGACACCAAGTCTCAACTCTGGAGACAATGTTTTGCAAAAAAATTGAATCATGACCTGTCATGACAATCAATTCTTTGTAAGGCTGCCTTTGTCGTCGATGGAGGAGTTTGAGGAGGCTGTGAAATCGAAACTCGATAGTTCGATATCACAGCCTTCTCAAACGCCAGAGGTGAGGCGTTCCAAAACGCATTTATTGACCTGAACACTCCACTTTTGTAGTAAGAACTTGCAAGTCCTTTTCGGATTTGTCCACTCAACACATTGGTGTTTTGTCACCGGATCGTACTCGAGACACCAAGACTTAACTCTGGTGGCAATTGTTTTGCAAAAAAGTTGGATCACGACAGGTCACTACAATTAGTTGTTTGTAGGACAGTCTTTGTCGTCGATGGAGGAATTGAAGAGGTTGGGTCATCGAAACTCGATAGTGGAGACGTTCCAGAACGCGTTTACAGACATGAAAACTCATACCAAGATTTGTATTGAACTGAGTGGAGACTGTGTAGAAACCTTAATATCAAATGTAAGTACATCCTCTTTGTTGTAGGATCTGTGGGCGATTAGTCTTCAAACTTTTTAAAATACACTGTGTACGTATCATGTAGTTTAAGTGGGAATAAGAAAGTGTTTTTTGAGATTTGAACATAAATATTATACCAAAATATCAATATTGCACAGACGATTGAAAAATAATAATAATAACATTTGGGGGTTGGTGTACTTTTCTGTTTGAAGAAAAGTTTAGCTGAAGAAGTTTCGAATTTTTGTAAAAATTTACGAGAATAGTCTTTAAAATATTCAAATTATTAAAAGATTAAAGATTTTTTTAATATTTTTAATATTTTAAAGACTATTCTCGTAAATTTCTACAAAAATAATGTTAAACTTTATGCGAAACATCAAGACAAAAAAAATAACGAATTGCTAAAATCTAGAGAAATTATTATGGAACATTAACTGCAACTCATAACATGTAACTGATGAATTTGAATCAAGTTCTAAAAGAAAAACCGCCAAAAAAAAAAAGACATGACAATATCATTTTTTAACAAATTCTAGACCACAGTTAGAAAAGTAAGTAAAAAATTATTTAAAAGTGCTTCGATGGAAGTCCTACCTCACCTACCATATTTTCCGGACACTGTTACTACTGATTACCATATGTTTCATTAGATGAAACTCATTCCACTCAACAGCAATTCTATTTTTTAATGAAGTGAAATATTATCTTTATTCGCGGATAGTCCAAAAAGACGAAACGTACTATCGACATGGAATTCGTCTTTTGATGGAGGGATGATAAAAAAAATGTCTAGCAATGGAAAATACCTTTACGATTAATAAATTAATTTTTCAATGAATTAAAAAGGGTTTTCTGAAAAAAAATACACAAATATAATTAATACTTAATATTTTTTTTATGATTGACTGTTTCGTATATGAGCATATCGTCAATCAGCAAATCGCTTCACGCCTAAATATAAAAAAATAATTAATAAATAATATTTAAAAAAATATTGCTCTAAATACAAGTATTTAAAAACCAATTATAAAAAAATGATATATTATTAACCAATCAGAAAAAAAATCTACCTTGAAATTCCAATATTGTTCTAAAAGCCAAAAATTGACCAAGCCCTTTATTTCTCTTAAACAGGTGGCAACACACATCTCTTGGAATTGATTGATTCTCTTCCCTTAGCAGTTGAAAATAGAATCATTATCTGACTACGAGAATGAAAAATTTTATCTTTATGCAGAAGAAAAATCCATTAATAAATCATAATATTTTAAACAGCAATAAAAAAGCATCATACCCTCCGGTACGGACCCGTTCTGTATAACTCGAATATACTTCATAATAACTGAGCCTGATTGGGTGTGGATTTTTATTAATATATGCTTCATATCTCTCTCTTATTATTTTTAGCCGTGAAACAGTAAAGGTAAGAAAATGAAGCACTTCCCATGAACCTAATTAGAGCCGATATTCACACATCTTTTCATCACCATGCTATAAGATCGTTCAATAGTGCAAGGATTTTTTTCTCGTTATACATCACGCTATCAGACCTAGATGGGTGGATGCGATAGCCTTTCGGAATTTATTAATGAACCTGATATCACGTCAGATCCTTGGCACTGTTTCTTGCAAGGCGTATGGGCTGAAAAATATTTAATACCGAGATATTTTATCAGTGGCTCTCAGTGTCTAAGTGTAATACATTTTAAAGTGCTTTGAGGGTACCCTCTAATGTAAATGAATTCGTTTCCAGTTAGTATGATGAAACGTTGATTATTTGAAGAACGAATCGATTCAATAACGGATCTTCATACTGATTGGTATCGACAATCAATAAATGTATCCGACTGTCTAGTGGTAACTTTCCAGGTTTTCTTCAATACAATTTGGGGGCGGTCTGACGGTCAATTGGCTGACGCTCTGGCCGTTGGTGCTTCAGATTTGAATCTAAAGGTGGCACGGATATTTGTTAATGCTTCAGAATCCACATTAAACTGTAGGTCCGGGTGTAATTAGCCCAAAGTGTGCAAAAATTGACCATAAAGCGAAAAACCATACTAAACCAATTATACAATTTGCAAATAGCAGGCATCTAAAAAAGACTGTAAATTAGCAAATAATCCTTAGTAATTGTTTTGTTAGCTTTATATGAATTTAATTAAATAACTCTCCCGGAGTTACAGTCCATTTTGAAACATGGGCTAATTTTTTTTTCCTGGCCCTTAGCACTGATGAATCGTTCATCAGTGCTAGTGTGTGATGTATTAATTATTTGAAGAACGAATCGATTCGTAAACGGATTTTGCAAAATGACTCTCATCGACAATCAATAAATGTATTGGATTGCCAAATCATAGTTTTTCAGGTTTTCTTCAATGCAATTTGCGGGTGGCCTGATGGCCAATTGGCTAGCACTCTGGCCGTTGCTGCATTCAGGTTCACAAAAAATTCAAAAAATTTTAAAAATATTGTTAATATTTAATATTTCACATATGATTGACTGTTTCCTATGTAATCATGCTTACAAATTGTTTCACGCCTAAACATAAAAAAACAATTAATAAAATTATTTAAAAACTATTGCTCTAAATAAAAGTATTTAAAAACCAATTATAAAAAAAAATGATATATTATTAACCAATCAGAAAAGAAAATCTACCTTGAAATTCCAATATTGTTCTAAAATGCCAAAATTGACCAAGCTCTTTATTTCTCTTAAACAGGTGGCAACACACAGTGATTGATTCTCTTCCCTTAGTAGTTGAAAATAGAATCATTATCTGACTACGCGAATAAAAAATTTTATCTTTATGCAGAAGAAAAATCCATTAATAAATCATAATATTTTAAATAGCAATAAAAACAGTATTATACCCTCCGGTATGGAACCATTCTTGTTAACTCAGGTACGTACACTTCATAATAGCTGAGCCTGATTGGGTGTGGATTTTTATTAATATATGTTTCCTATCCCTCTCTCTCATTATTTTTAGCCGTGAAACAGTAAAGGTAAGAAAATGAACCACTTCCCTAGAACCTAATTAGAGCCGATATTCACGCATCTTTTCATCACCATGCTATAAGATCGTTCAATAGTCCAGGGTTTTTTTTTTCTTGTTATACATCACGCTATCAGACTTAGATGGGCAGATGAGATAGCCTTTCGGAATTTATTAATGAACCTGATATCACGTCAGATCCTTGGCACTGTTTCCTGCAAGGCGTATGGGCTGGAGAATATTTAATACCCAGATATTTTATCAGAGGCTGTCAGTATCCGAGTGTAATACATTTTAAAGTGCTTGAAGGGTACCCTCTAAATCTTGTCTTTGGTTTCGCACGCGATTCGTTTGTCTTGTGTGAAGGTAAATGAATTCGTTTCCAATTAGTGTGTGATGAATCGTTGATTACGTGAAGAACGAATCGATTCGATAACGGATCTTGCAAAATGATTCGCATCTACAATTAATGAATATATCGGATTGCCTAGTCGTAGTTTTCCAGATTTCCTTCAATACAATTCGAAAGCGATCTGATGGACAATAGGCTAGCGCTCTGGCTGTGCTTCAGGTTCAAATCTGTCGGTGGCATGCATGTTTGTTAGTAGTTCGGTATCCACGTTAAACTGTAGGTCCCTGTCTAAATAGACCAAAGTGTGCCAAAAAACGACCGTAGAGCAACAAACCAAACTAAACCAATTAATACACTTTGCAAATAACAGACATCTAAGAAGGAATGTAAGTTAGTAAATAATTCTTAATAATTGTTGCGTTAGCTTTATATGAGTTTAACTAACTAACTCTCCTGGCGTTACAGTCCATTTTGATCCACTGCTTTCTTTTTTTCCCCTGCCCCTTAGCACTGATGAATCGTTCATCAGTGCTAGTGTGTGATGTATTAATTATTTGAAGATCGAATCGATTTGATAACGGATCATGCAAAGTGACTCACATTGACAATCAATAAATGTATCCGATTGCCTAGTCGTAGTTGTCCAGGTTTTCTTCACTAAAATTTGCGACTGACTTGATGGACAATTGTCTAGCACTCTGACCGTTGGTGCCTTCAGGTTCACAAAAATTCACAACTATAGTTAATACTTAATAGTTCCTTTATGATTGACTGTTTCTTATGTAATCATGCTTACAAATCGTTTCACGCCTAAATATAAAAAAAAAACAATTAATAAATCCTGTTTAGAAAAATATTGCTCTAAATATAAGTATTTAAAAACTAATTACAAAAAAAATTATATATTATTAACCAATCAGAAAAAAAATATCTACCTTGAAATTCCAATATTGTTCTAAAAAGCCAAAATTGACCAAGCCCTTTATTTCTCTTAAACAGGTGGCAACACACATCTCTTGGAAGTAATTGATTCTCTTCCCTTAGTAGTTGAAAATAGAATCATTATCTGACTACGAGAATGAAAAATTTTATATTTATGCAGAAGAAAAATCCATTAATAAATCATAATATTTTAAACAGCAATAAAAAAAGCATCATACCCGCCGGTACGGACCCGTTCTGTATAACTCGAATATACTTCATAATAACTGAGCCTGATTGGGTGTGGATTTTTATTAATATATGCTTCATATCTCTCTCTCATTATTTTTAGCCGTGAAACAGTAAAGGTAAGAAAATGAACCACTTCCCTAGCACCTAATTAGAGCCGATATTCACACATCTTTTCATCACCATGCTATAAGATCGTTCAATAGTCCAGGGGTTTTTTTTCTTGTTATACATCACGCTATCAGACTTAGATGGGCGGATGAGATAGCCTTTCGAAATTTATTAATGAACCTGATATCACGTCAGATCCTTGGCACTGTTTCCTCCAAGGCGTATGGGCCGGAGAATATTTAATACCGAGATATTTTATCAGTGGCTGTCAGTGTCCGAGTGTAATACATTTTAAAGTGCTTTAAGGGTACTCTCTAAATCTTGTCTTTGGTTTCGCACGCGACTCGTTAAGTCTTGTGCGGAGGTAAATGAATTCGTTTCCAATTAGTGTGTGATGAATCATTAATTATGTGAAGAACGATTCGATTCTATAAAGGATCTTGCATAGTGATTCGCATCGACAATCAATAAATGTATCGGATTGACCAGTCGTAGTTTTCCAGGTTTTCTTCACTACAATTTGCAAGTGGCCTGATGGCCAATTGGCTAGCAGCTCTAGACCACAGTTAGTAAAAAATTATTTAAAAGGGCTTCGATGGAAGTCCTACCTTACCTACCATATTTTCTGGACACTGTTCCTGCTTATTACCATGTTTCGACAGATGAAACACATTTCTCTTAGCAGCAATTCTCTTTTTTAATGAAGTCAAAAATTATCTTGATTCTTAGATAGCCTAAAAAGATGAAACGTATTATTGACGTGGAATTTGTCCTTTGATATAGAGATAATATAAAAAAATGTCTGGAAATGGAAAATACTTTTATTGATGAATGGATTAATTTTTCGATGAAATAAATACTTTTTCTGAAGAAAAACACTAAAATATAGTTAGTGCTTAGTATTTTCTTAATGATTGACAGTTTCGTATGTAAGCATATCGCCAATCTGCAAATCGCTTTACGCCTAAAGAGAAAAAATAATTAATAAATCATATTTAGAAACGTATCATACATATGTACGTATAAAACTGTAAATACATGTATTTAAAAACCACTTATAAAAAAATGATATATTATTAACCAATCCGAAAAAAAATCTACCTTGAAATTACAATATTGTTCTAAAAAGTCAAAATTGACAAAGCCCTTTATTTTTCTTAAACAGGTGGCAACACACATCTCTGGAAAGTGATTCATTCTCTTCCCTTAGCAGTTGAAAATAGAATCATTATCTGACTGCGAGAATGAAAAATTTTATCTTTATGCAGAAGAAAAATCCATTAATAAATCATAATATTTTAAACAGCAATAAAAAAAAGCACTATACCCTCCGATATGGAACCATTCTGGTTAACTCAGGTACGTACACTTCATAATAACTGAGCCTGATTGGGTGTGGATTTTTATTAATATATATTTCATATCCCTCTCTCTCATTATTTTTGGCCGTGAAACAGTGAAGGTAAGAAAATGAACCACTTCCCAAGAACCTAATTAGAGCCGATATTCACACATCTTTTAATCACCATGCTATAAGATCGTTCAATAGTCCAAGGGTTTTTTTTCTTGTTATACATCACGCTATCAGACTTAGATGGGTGGATGAGATAACCTTTCGGAATTTATGAATGAACCTGATATCACGTCAGATCCTTGGCACTGTTTCCTGCAAGGCGTATGGGCCGGAGAATATTTAATACGGAGATATTTTATCAGTGGCTGTCAGTGTCCGAGTGTAATACATTTTAATGTGCTTTAAGGGTACTCTCTAAATCTTGTCTTTAGTTTCGCACGCGACTCGTAAAAGAATTCGTTTCCAATTAGTGTGCGATGAATCGTTGATTATGTGAAGAACGAATCGATTTGACAACGAATCTTGCATAGTGATTCGTATCGACAATCCATAAATGTATCCGATTGCCTAGTCGTAGTTTTCCAGGTTTTCCGATTTTTCTTTAATACAATTTGCTGGCGACCTGATGGCCGATTGACTAGCACTCTGGCCGTTGGTGCCTTCAGGTTCACAAAAAAAATATATAAATAAAACACAAATATAGCTAATACTTAATAAGTCCTTTATGATTGACAGTTTCCTATGTAATCATGGTTACAAATCTTTTCATGCCTAAATATAAAAAAAACAATTAATAAATAATATTTAGACAAAAATCTTACACTAAATACAAGTCTTTTAAAACTAATTATAAAAAAAATTATATATTATAAACCAATCAGAAAAAAAATCTACCTTGAAATTCCAATATTGTTCTAAAAGCCAACATTGACCAAGCCCTTTATTTCTCTTAAACAGGTGGCAACACACATTTCTTGGAAGTGATTGATTCTCTTCCCTTAGTAGTTGAAAATAGAATCATTATCCGACTACGCGAATGAAAAATTTTATCTTTATGCAGAAGAAAAATCCATTAATAAATCATAATATTTTAAACAGCAATAAAAAAGCACCATACCCTCCGGTACGGACCCGTTCTGTATAACTCAGGTACGTACACTTCATAATAACTGAGCCTGATTGGGTGTGGATTTTTATTAATATATGTTTCATATCTCTCTCTCTCATTATTTTTAGCCGTGAAACAGTAAAGGTAAGAAAATGAACCACTTCCCTAGAACCTAATTAGAGCCGATATTCACACATCTTTTAATCACCATGCTATAAGATCGTTCAATAGTCCAAGGGTTTTTTTCTTGTTATACATCACGCTATCAGACTTAGATGGGCGGATGAGATAGCCTTTCGGAATTTATTAATGAACCTGATATCCCGTCAGATCCTTGGCACTGTTTCCTGCAAGGCGTATGGGCCGGAGAATATTTAATACGGAGATATTTTATCAGTGGCTGTCAGTGTCCAAGTGTAATACATTTTAAAGTGCTTTAAGGGTACTCTCTAAATCTTGTCTTTAGTTTCGCACGCGACTCGTAAAAGAATTCGTTTCCAATTAGTGTGCGATGAATCGTTGATTATGTGAAGAACGAATCGATTTGACAACGAATCTTGCATAGTGATTCGTATCGACAATCAATAAATGTGTCCGATTGCCTAGTCGTAGTTTTCCAGGTTTTCCGATTTTTCTTTAATACAATTTGCTGGCGACCTGATGGCCGATTGACTATCACTCTGGCCGTTGGTGCCTTCAGGTTCACAAAAAAAATATATATAAATAAAACACAAATATAGCTAATACTTATATGTCCTTTATGATTGACAATTTCCTATGTAATCATGGTTACAAATCTTTTCACGCCTAAATATAAAAAAAACAATTAATCAGTAATATTTAGATAAAAATGTTACACTAAATACAAGTCTTTTAAAACTAATTATAAAAAAAATTATATATTATAAACCAGATCAGAAAAAAAAAATACCTTGGAATTCCAATATTGTTCTAAAAGCCAAAAATTGACCAAGCCCTTTATTTTTCTGAAACAGGTGGCAACACACATCTCTTGGAAGTGATTGATTCTCTTCCCTTAGTAGTTGAAAATAGAATCATTATCTGACGACGAGAATGAAAAATTTTATCTTTATGTAGAAGAAAAATCCATTAATAAATCATAATATTTCAAACAGCAATAAAAAAAAGCACTACACCCTCCGGTATGGAACCATTCTGGTTAACTCAGGTACGTACACTTCATAATAACTGAGCCTGATTGGGTGTGGATTTTTATTAATATATGTTTCATATCTCTCTCTCATTATTTTTAGCCGTGAAACAGTAAAGGTAAGAAAATGAACCACTTCCCTAGAACCTAATTAGAGCCGATATTCACACATCTTTTCATCACCATGCTATAAGATCGTTCAATAGTCCAAGGGTTTTTTTCTTGTTATACATCACGCTATCAGACTTAGATGGGCGGATGCGATAGCCTTTCGGAATTTATTAATGAACCTGATATCACGTCAGATCCTTGGCACTGTTTCCTGCAAGGCGTATGGGCTGGAGAATATTTAATACCGAGATATTTTATCAGTGGCTGTCAGTGTCCGAGTGTAATACATTTTAATGTGCTTTAAGGGTACTCTCTAAATCTTGTCTTTGGTTTCGCACGCGACACGTTAGTCTTGTGTGAATGTAAATGAATTCGTTTCCAATTAGAGTGCGATGAATTGTTCATTAGGTGAAGAACGAATCGATTCAATAACGGATCTTGCAAAATGACTCGCATCGACAATCAGTAAATGTATCCGATTGCCTAGTCGTAGTTTTTCAGGTTTTCCGTTTTTTCTTCAATACAATTTGCAAGCGGCCTGATGGCCAATTGGCTAGCGCTCTGGCCGTTGGTACCACAGACTTCTGTTCCGAATTCTGGCATTGGCATGGACGTTTGTTATTGGTTCGGAATCCATGATAAACTGTAGGTCCCTGTCTAATAGGGCTGTAGAGCATTGGGCTGACAACCCTTCTTCTTCTTCATTGGCGCTACAGCCATACAGTGGGACATGGCCGTCTACCTATAGGCAGATGTCCAGGCAGGAGATGTTTTTTTTTATTTACGGTGTAGGATTGTTAGCCCTACTCCCAACACTTTATAGTAATCTGAGACCGAAACGTACGGTTTAAAGTGGATACCGAACCACTACAAACATTCATGCCATCACTAGATCTGGAATCCGAAACCTGCGGCACCGAGCGCCATAGCGCTAATCATTCGGCCATAACTCTCTCCCCCCCGAAAATAAAATGTCAAGTAATGAAATACTTTAATTGATGAATGAATTAATTTTTTATTCAAATAAATACGTTTGAAGAAAAAATATAGCTAATATTTCCTTTATAATTGACTGTTTCCTATATAATCATGCTTACAAATCGTTTCACTCCTAAATATAAAAAAATAATTAAAAAATCATATTTAGAAACATATTGCTGTAAATACAAGTATTTAAAAACCAATTAAAATGATATATTATTAACTAATCAGAAAAAAAATCTACCTTGAAATTCCAATAAACATGTATTGTCCAAAAAAGCCAAAAATTGACCAAGCCCTTTATTTCTCTTAAACAGGTGGCAACACACATGTCTTGGAAGTGATTGATTCTCTTCCCTTAATAGTTGAAAATAGAATCATTATCTGACTACGCGAATGAAAAATTTTAACTTTATGCAGAAGAAAAATCCATTAATAAATCATAATATTTTAAACAGCAATAAAAAAAGCATTATACCCTCCGGTACGGAACCATTCTGGTTAACTCAGGTACGTACACTTCATAATAGCTGAGCCTGATTGGGTGTGGATTTTTATTAATATATGTTTCATATCTCTCTCTCTCATTATTTTTAGCCGTGAAACAGTAAAGGTAAGAAAATGAACCACTTCCCATGAACCTAATTAGAGCCGATATTCACACATCTTTTCATCACCATGCTGTAAGATCGTTCAATAGTCCAAGGGTTTTTTTTTTCTTGTTATACATCACGCTATCAGACTTAGATGGGCAGATGACATAGCCTTTCGGAATTTATGAATGAACCTGATATCACGTCAGATCCTTGGCACTGTTTCCTGCAAGGCGTATGGGCTGGAGAATATTTAATACCGAAATATTTTATCAGTGGCTGTCAGTGTCCAAGTGTAATACATTTTAAAGTGCTTTGAGGGTACTCTCTAAATCTTGTCTTTGGTTTCGCACGCGACTCGTTAGTCTTGTGCGGAGTAAATGAATTCGTTTCCAATTAGTGTGTGATGAATCGTTCATTATAAGAACGAATCGTTTACATAACGGATCTTGCAAAATGATTCTCATCGACAATCAATAAATGTATCGGACTGCCTAGTTGTAATTTTCCAGACTTTCCTCTATACAAATTTCAAACATAGGGCATTCAAAAAAGAATGTATATTATTAAATAATCTTTAATTAGCTTAGTTTTGTTAGCTTTATATGAGTTTAACTAACTCCCCGGCACTGCAGGCCATGTTGAACCATACGACTCCAAAGTCATTCGCAGCTTGCTGGCCAATTGGCTAACGCTCTGGCCTTTGGTACCCCATGCTTTAGATTCGAATCCTCTCGGTGACATGGATATTTGTTAGTGGTTCTGAATTCACGTTAAACTGTTTGCCCTAGTCTAGTTAGCCCAAAGTGTACAAAATATGATTATAGAGCGACAAACGAAATCGAAGTCGTTTGTCTCGACCTTTGGATTTTCTAATTTGTAATCTTTAGATTCCTAATATTCTTTTCCTACTTCATCAATCCCGCTCTTTTTGGTTTTCCCTTTTTTTCTTTGGCCCCTGGCACTTCCCTTTGAAAGTCTTCTTTGTGGCTCTGCTACAGTCCATTTTCTCTATGTGTCCTAGACATTGAATTCTGTTTGAGTTTATATAATTTATGATATTCTTTTCTCCAAACAATTTTGCAATTTCATGATTGTAAAGCCTGCTCCAAACATCACCCTCTTCTATAGGTCCAAATATAGCTCTTAAGATCTTCCTCTCCCAATTTATCAACATCTTCTCTTGTTTTTCAGTTACGGTTCAGATCTCTGACCCATATATAACTGTTGGTCTGATTACAGTTTTATACGTCCAGAGCTTCGTTTTCCTTGTTTGACAACAAGGAAAACGAAGACACGAGTTTAGGATCCAAAAAAAAAAAAAAAAAAAAAAGGAAGACAATAGCCCCTTTATCTGAATTTTTTGGTTTTATATATATTTCAATTCTATACAATTCTGTAGTGCATTACAATTATCTTATAAATTAATGCAATTCCATTTTAAACGTGCGTCTTGCATATAATATAGTATTTCCATTTTTTTATTCTTGATTTTGCTTTATATTATATTTCTACTGTTTGTATCAAAATAGTATCGATTTTTCAATTACTGAAACGTCAAAAGAGAATATTGAAAAGTTTTCTTTTAAATTTTCTTACTTGTAACTTTTGTTACTCCCTTGGGTCTCTTTTGTCTCAACTCTATTCAGATAATTGTTCCAACCCTCACACCCACTCCTCTTTATAATCTCCTGATTTTATTAGCCCTTTTTGTTCTTTGTACTACCATGTGAATTTGAATCGAATTTTATCACTACTATTTTTTTTTCTGTTATGCTCACATAATCAATATTCTTGACAAATAGAGGATATTTATTGCCTTTTAAGAGAGTTTCCAAGAGGAATTGGGTCACATTTGTTTGACGTTCTGAAAACGCCTGTCAGATAGTGTGAATGTTGATGCAAATCTTCTAATTGTTTGTTTAAAACGATGACTGTAAGAAAATTCAAATTGTTTCTTGCTGTTCCACTACGTCACACCACGTAATTGTGCCTAAAGCTGAAATGTCATTTTACAGTTAGAGTAAGATGTGAGTGAAATTACGTATACTTAAACTGTAAAAGGACATTGCAGCTGAAATTTAGTTAAAATTCCATTTTACAGCTAGAGTATGATGTGGGTATACTCAAACTGTAAAGGGACATTTCAGCTCTAGGCACAGTTATGTGGTGTGATGGAGCGGAGTAGCTAAACTCAATTTGAATTTTCTGGCAACGGGCATCGCATTCATTGCTGTAAACAAACAATTAGGAGATTTGCATCGAAACTCACATTATCTAACAGGAGTTTTCAGGATTCTTTTTCCCTGAGTCGAACAAATGTGAGGTCCTTACCCTTGAAAACTCTCTTAAAAGGCATTGAACGTCACCTATTTGCCATGAACATTTATTATGTGAACATAGGAGAAAAAATTCATAGTAATGAAATCGATTCAAATTCTGATAACTGTTACTGTGTTGTAATATGAATAGAAGTTGGACAAAATATCTTGTACTGGCTCATCTGACAGATATAATTTTTCCAAATTTTGTTCTATATTGGGGGGGGGGGAGTACACAGTTAATCTGTTGGTGGAAAACACCCGCCTAAGAAACGAAATTATAAACCTAGCAATTGTTTTATCATTGGCTGTTACCAATCCAGTGTAATCACATAGAGCGATTATGCATTTCTACCAATTATATGATATTATGCAAGTGCTGTTTCCTATGTTTTATCTTTCTGGTTTGTCGCTCTACTGTCATTTTTTGTGTGCACATTTTAGGATGATTAGACAAGGACTTATTCCTTAACGTGGATTCCTAACCACTCACAAACATCCATACCACGGCCCAGTATTCGAACCTGAAGCCTGTGACAGCCAGAGTTCTAGCCAATTGCCCATCAGGCAGCTTTTGTTTTTCTTTTTGTTTTAAGCAATTCTTCTAGTAATATCTTGAATCTTCTATAGAGACATACTACAGAACTTTTCATCTTCATTTAAAACATGATTGAAAATAGGACATCGTGTTTCATTTCGAATAAAAAAATAAAATGTGAAAATCAAAAATAAAAGCTTATATATGCCCTCCATTAAAGTCCTGTAAACAATTTGCTAGTTAATTGATAACATTGCAATTTAGCAAAACCAAACTTTTTCATGTAGAAGAATAGGTGAAGGGAGTTATGAAAAAGATAAAAGGCGAAATATACCCGTAAATGAAATGTTTTATTAAAGAGTACAATAGAGAAAAAAAATGTTCGGAAGCTATTTAAGCAGGAAGGAAGACGAGTAAGTTTGTTCTAAAAGGCATTAAACACTACTCTCTCCCAGAGAATAACATTGGCACACGATCTATCAATAGAATTGTCAACATGTCAAGTTACTTCCAGATTTAAAAAAAGATATATCGGCCAGCGCTTGTTAGTACGTCCATGTTGTAGTTTGACCTTAAAAGTAGACGTTCAACTATTTCATGATATGAACAAAAAATATATTATCATTTAGTATCAAGAAAATTTTGTAAAAAGGAATAAGAAAACAAATTTATTGAATTAATTCGCAGTTTAAAAAACATTTATATGGTATGTGACATTATTAAACAATAATACTTAACTAAACAATTAATGTTAAATAAACAATTAATAATTATTAAGAACAGAAGAATGAATTTTTGTTAATACGCTGATAATAGACATTTATAGTCTTATCAAATATTGTTAATCCATAAGTTTCTTTAAGTAAAAACTCTTTAACAATAGTAATTTGTCTGACTGGTGATAGTTAACATGAAGGAAGAGTTAGATTCAAGTCCGCTGGTGGTGTTTGTTGCAGTCACTGTTATAAAAAACGAGGAGTTCTGATTGGGGTTGTAACAGCATATGTATAACATTGTCATTGCCTGAGCAAACTTCTGGGTTTTTTCTTTAATACGGATAATTTCCCCTTAAAGTTCCCCTCCCCTCTTCATTACTCATTGGTTGGCTGGTGACGTTTTTGTGTCTAATTCTGTGAGTCCCGCAGTGCGGGACGAACATCCCATGAGGTCTACTGACGGATGGAGGAAAAGGGCAGCTTCTATTGTGATGGAGCACCGTAGGCAGAAGTCTGATTTGGGTCTGTGTCACGAAAGAAGGAGGGCAGTGCCTTCCAGGAATACTTTTAAGGGAACTACCCCACATTTACATACCATATGGGAGAAACCCGGAAAACTCCCACAAGGTAGTCCGACTAACGAGGCAAGAAGCTGAATATCACAAGCGCCACCAAGTCTCGTCGTGTTTTGAAACAGTGTCTACTACAAAGCCGTCAGCGGAATGAACCTCAGTTCTAATGCTCACCAGCGACGCATGCTGTCACTGAGCCACGAGTCGGACTTGGTCGGTAATAGAATGTCTAAGTAGATTACGAAGCCTACCGATGTGCAGAAAAAAAAAAAATACATTTCTAAAAAAAAAAAAATAAATAAATAAATAATCTGATTAGCAATGAAATCGAAATCAGATTTATTTTTAATAGTAAATTAACGATATGTTTAGCTATAAATGCATGCTACTTTTTACAGTTACTACATTTCCTTCAAAAATTATGATATTTTTCTATGAATGCTTTTCTAATTTATTAATGGATGTAAAACAAAAATGATTATTAACTGACGAAAAACTAACAAAAAACACATTTCTTAAGACAATGAGATATTTTGTTAAGTTAATAATACAGAAATAAAGTATTGAACAAGCCGAGATATTTTATTGTATTTGGGGAATTTATGTATTAAAGATTATTTATAAAAGAAATGTTTTAATATCCCTCTATTTTTTAATGCTATCATTCTACCTCAAAATAAACATATAAAATGTTAACAAAACAAATTTAAATTTCTTTTAAGACTTTAAAATATTTAATAATAATATAAGGCAAGGAACTACTCTAATCTAAAAAATGTGGATAACTTGTTAAGCAAATGTATTTATGATTCAATTATTATGTTGTTATCTTAAATTAACAATAAGGTAGATAAATATTTTAGTGCAAAAAAAATTTACTATGACAAAATATTTTTCATTTATTTTATAAATATATTTTACAGCAATTCTTATTTTTGAAAGTCTCATTTAACATTTCATATCGTTATAAGAGTTCTAAAAAGTAAATAAATTTTTTTTTATCTTTTGATTACGTTTCTTTCAAACTCTATCCACGTTTAAAAAGTTTTGTAATTTTTTTTTTTTTTTTTTTTTTTTTTTTTATACAAAACATTAAATTGATATTCCAAACACTTTATAAATAACCGAATAAAATATTACGGCGGTGTTTCCTTTGTCTGTAAGAGAAAAATTTTAAAAAATTTAAGGAAATTTTTTTTTAATTCCATAAATGTTATTTAAAAATCTACAAATTAATCTAAAAGCCTAAAAACTTTAGAAAACACCCTTGGTCGAACACACACAAAATATTTACAAAGGTTGTTTTTCGGGTTATATGATTGGTTTGAATGGTTGGTGCTGCCATCTATGTAGATAAATATACTACAAATAGTAAATTTATTAATTAATAGTAGTGATAAGTTATTTTAAGTATGTTTATTATTGCACTAATTCATTATTGTAGAAAAAAAAGTTGTTTATTAATTAAAAAGGGATAACATACTAAAATATTAATATTCTAGAATATTAATTATATAATCACCATTTCTTCGACAAATTTGATACAAAATTTTTTTATGTATTGTAATCTTATTAGAAGCTTTATTCTTGTATAGTTTCTTTTTATCCTAATTTTCTTTCCTTAATTATGAATTAAACAACACTTTTGAAGAAAAAAAACCGTAGTACTGAAAGTATAAGTAAAAACATGAATGGAATGCATGCATGTTATAATGTGAATAGTATAATAATGGCTAAAAAACAATGTGAAGTTTTCCTTAAATTTTCTTTTTTTGACATTTCGCTTTTTTTTCCTCGATAATAATTTGAAGAGCAAAATATATTTGCCATTAGAGGAATATTTTTTTAATTATATTAGATAAAAAAAATAATAATAATTTAATATTTAAATTCTTGTGAGTGAATAAGTCCATTATTTTATATATATAATGAAATTTTAAATATTGAAAAATAAATAGTATAATTAATAATAATAATTAATATTGAAACATTAATAAATAATTTTGAAATATTAATAAATGATTTTCAAATATTAATAAATAATATTGAAAAATAAATATAAATGAAAATTTGCATGCATAATAAAATTTGTCATAAATTCATTAAGTAATTGTATTTTGAATACTTAAAAAAACTACTATGTACCATTTCTATGCTATGATATTGAAAAATAACTATTTAACAACACAATATTTTTTTCATTCATCAATATTTTATAGTCTTTGCCATAAAAATATAATAAATGTGTCATAACATGCATTTAAAAATAAAATGTTTTTCTTTGAAATTGGACAATTCTTTATAAAATTTTTAGTTTTAAAAGAAAAAAAAAGGAAGAAAAGTTAAAATGGGATGAATTTTAATTTAAAAACATTCATTTCTTTCTATAAAATATAAAACATCCAAGTATTTCTAAGTATTTCAAATATCCATACCTAATAACTTCGTAATGGTTTCATATTTAATAACTTAACTTTACGATTTTGATAAACGTTTCAAAATTATTTTGAAATCATTATAAAAAAGGATAAAAAAAAAAAAAAAAAATTTGATTATATTTTTGCAATTTTTAAAAATCTGTTAGTTTTTATATAAAACTCTTTTCAACAACAATTTATAGAAGTGATATGCAAATAAAGAAAAAAAAATTTTAAATCTTACTGGAGAGCATTTTTTTTCAACAATGTTAAGCCTTATGTTTCACTGCCATTTGCTAAGAACAGCCGAGCAATAGATAATGAGGGAGGACTTCTAGGGGTAACTGTCCCGCATTTGCATATTGTGTACGAACAGCAATAACTGCACTTCTTCCACCTAATATTCAAACCATTGCATGATACGGGGAATTAAAAAAAATTTTTGTATTTTAAAAATACAGTTTAACAACATAGCAATATGTTGGAAATAATTATGAACATATTTTTTTGCAATTTTTAATTTTTTGCTGAATCTTGGATATGTTAAATATGGAATACTAAATTTAACAATAAAAATGTTTTATTCTGCAATAGAACGAAATTTATACGAGGTATATCTACATGTGTGTGTGTGTATGTCAGTTTTCAGAATAATTTTATGTGAATTTTATAACAAACTGAAATCTATAAGTATTAATAAATACATTACTTCTTTAAGACATCAAGAAATGGACAAAAGAATTAAAATTTATGCAATGAGTAAAACTTTTAAAAGTAAGGAGTCAAAACTGTAGCAAAAAAAAACCTTTTATAGAAAAAAGAATAAATATTATTCACATGTAATTCATTTTATTCACTGCATAAAATGGCCTTCATATCAAGTTTAATCTAATGATTATCTTACTATCTATTGAAAAGCGAATAATTGTTTCTTTATCAATATATCTATTATATTTGTTCTGTATTTGAAGTTGATAAAAATAATTAACACAATTGACCAAAAATTAATTGCCATTACAAATTATGTTAAATACAATTAGCACTTCAATTTTAAAAAAAATTTGTTGTTGTTGTTGTTGTTGTACTTTTGATGTTTTATAAATTTCTTAAAAAAAAATTTGAAAATACTTATCTAGTATTGAAGTCATAAGAAAACAGACATTTTAAGAAATAATTACCTTTGAAAATAGAAAATATTTTCACATGCAGCAATAGTGTTTTAAATAATATTAAAATCTAAAACAATCCTAATCTATTTATTTAAACAATAAATAAATAGATTAGTATAATATTAAAATCTAAAAAGATTCTAATTTATTCATTTAAATGTTAGGACATTTGTTATTTTCCGACTACGTAATTACTTGTTTTCAAATTATGAATTTATTATAATGAAATCATAAAAATTGAAATGTTATTTAAAATGTTAAATTGCATTCCCATATAGTTTAGTATAATATAACAAATATGCATTAATACTATATTGTATAGCATAAGAATTTAATGACAATAGAAAATTTATTGAAACGATTATGAATACCATTTTTTAGCATTTGAAAAGTTTGTATGCATATAAATTTATTTTATCATTAGTTTATTTTTCATATTATGTATTATTTATTAACTTAATATTCTTTTAATATATTTTGTTTAATTTTCACCAGAGTTTTTGCTTTGTTGTTGTTGTTGTTATCGTGTCCATGGATTTAAAATATAATTATCAATGTTAGATCAAGTCAAAAGTCTTCTCGATAGCGGCCGCAAGCAATGGCGCCGCTTCACTATATATGGCCTCGATTGGCACCATACCCAATTGCAAAACATGGGGAGTAAGAGCTGGGCACTCTAGAATGTGCTTAGGTGTTAGGAAAGCGTTGCGGCAATTTCAGCAGGGGATGTATTCCCTGGTAGTTTTTGCTTTAAAAATAATTATTACATTCATCACTTTTTATATTCATTCAAATTTATATTACATTATTTTTTTCTTTAAATACTTAACTACGTCAGGAAAAACTTTTTATTTCCTATTTTATATTTGTTTTAATTTTCTTATATTACATTACAGCTATAAGAAAACTATGTTTTATTATAAATATATCCCTACTGTTTTTAATTGCATTTTTGATTTATATAAGGAATTATAAAATTTAATTTCTAATTATATTTCTAATTTTTTTAATTAAAATTATATCTATAACAGAGTATTGCTTTCTTTCTTTATTGATATTTATTTATTTGTTAAGTTAAATTATTCAAATGTATCTTTTCATTTAATGAATAACTCATAGATGGCGCCACATCATGATATTTTACTTTTTTTTATTATCGATGAGTGTTTTCAACCTTGATTGAAATTTACGCTTCTCAGCATGTAACAAAAATCACGTGGCTCGTATACAGCCTTACAAAGTTTCCACCGAACCTAGAACGCATTTGATTTGAATTTTATGAGCTAAATGAGAACGTAAATTACCATATTTACATAATCCTATCTAACAGCTAACCGTAAAAGGAATGCAGAGTAACCAAAAAAAATTACTAACTA
Organism: Caerostris darwini; assembly: GCA_021605075.1. Taxonomy (NCBI): domain Eukaryota; kingdom Metazoa; phylum Arthropoda; class Arachnida; order Araneae; family Araneidae; genus Caerostris; species Caerostris darwini. The sequence continues at coordinate 709,662 of BPLQ01011078.1, read as the reverse complement.
GGTAAACAAGGTTTTGATTCTTTATTTCTCCCTCCGTATCCTTCTGTTTACTACTATTTCATCTTTAAATTATTTATATTTCTATATCAGAGACCTTGTAATGACAGATTTATTCGATAAAAGCAAATAAAAATTTTATTTTTAGTAAAGTTTTACATTTTTTAACAGGATGAACATTTATCAAAACACTTGAAATTATGGACAGAGAAAAAGAATAAAAAAAAAAATCAAACATCTGGAAAGAAAAATTCTATATGATTTTAAAAATATTTTTTCTTTCTAAAATAATAATTGTATACAAATATAATAATTATAATGGTAGATTATTGTTATCATTTTTATTCTATTATTCTTTAATAAAAATAAAATTCTATAATTATAATGATGAATTTTTTTTTTTATTAAAGAAGAATAGAATAAAATGACAACAATAATCTTTTTTTTTAAATTAAATTAAATTATTTTTGAAATTAATTTTTTAAAGTAGCAAAAGATTTTGGCATTACCGAGGGAATTCAACTGTTATCGTCTGCAAAGAGATCATTACTGTTGTGATAATTCCAGAATTTTATTTTATTTTATTATTCTTTTTAACAATATCAAAATTAAAATAGTAAATTTTTGATTTCAAAATAACATGAACTAAATATTATTACCAGCATTATTAATTTTTTTTTTTCAATAATGCTATACATTCTATCTACAACAAAAGCTGCAACAGGAATTTGAAAGCAAAAAAGTGCTGTAAACATTATTGAACTTATAAGTAAGTTTCTTTAAATATTTACCGAAAATAACAAACAATCCGAATTTTTTATATATAGTTTATTCTTATCTAAGTAAAGCAATAATAAAGTTATTAATTATGAAATATTTTATAAATGAGATATATCACGAAATTTAGTTTTAGTTCTGATTGTAACTATTAATTAATTTAAATATGTACAGTAAATATTTTCAGATAAAAAGCATAAATTTATTAAGAATTTTATCTTCTTGTCTTTTTAAGCGATAATAATATGATAAAAGTATTTAAATACAGATATTTTTGATATATTATCACGAACATGTTTGCATAGAATTGGGGAGTCATATTATCTTTTTAAAATTCGATATGATATGCATTTTTAATAAAAATTATTGTGATTTGTATTTTATTTATTAGTATTACAAGCCAAAAGATGAAGAAATTACAAAATAGAGAGATTTCCCCATCCCCTCACTAATATGTTGTCTAAATATTATGTAACTTGAATTGGTGAGCGTGCTCTCTTTAAAAATTCAAGTGATAATAGTTAAAAGTTTAAAAGATAAAAAAAAATGATTCATGTTCAAAGATTGTTCTAACTAATCTAAAATTATTTGGTTTACTGTTCTTTTTCTTTTATTTACTGATAGTAGCTATGTGGAATGTACTTAAAAACTAGTTTGAAAAAGCATGTAAAAAATTCTACTAGAACATATGAAAATTAATTCGACTTTTGCACTGTTTGTTTTTTCAGGAAGCATTTCCTAACAAAAATTGTCAGGATAAAAGTTTCAATAAACTTTCTTTACCTTTTTTTAAAAAAGACAGTCTAATTTAATTTAAAATATTTCCCTTATATTTTTTTCACTAAAATTAAGAATTAAATACTTTTTTAACTATTTTTTTTCTTTATAATTAAATTATATTTTTGTTTAAATTACTTTTACTTTACCCATTAATTCATTAATAGCTTTTTTTTCTTTTAATTTAAACGTTTCTTTACTTTATTAGTTAAATTTTACTAAATAAATAATTAATAAATTAAATTAATTTAATAAAATTAAAGAAAGTTGAAATTAAGAATAAAAACTTCTGATTTTAGTTTTAGAGAGAGTCCTTTGTTTAAAAGTTTTTTTTATTTCCAGTGGCAAATTATGAACAGTTACAGCAAAAAAAAAAAGAACAACGAAAAATAAAAAAGAAACAGAGAATACAACAAAATATGCTGAAACAGAGTTCATTAATCTAACATAATGCCAAGTTGTAGATCTTTTAACCACTGAAAAGTGTTACCAGGTGAACCACGGGGAGGTAGATCTACTGCGCACCTTTGTTTAAAAGTTGGTCCTCAAATTTTTAAAAATTATAAACTTTGTATAAAATATTTACTTAAAATTTTAAAATGTCTTAAGAAAACTTTATTAACGTATTTTTAATGGAACGCGATCTTTAATTGATATGAAAAATTAATGAAACCCATAAAATGAATAGTTTTGGAAAAAAGCTTACTGCAAGATTTATTTAAATATATGGTTAAGAATGCTTGTTGATAAAAAAAAATCGTTTTAAGATGGAATGTAAAATTATCCAATATATATAAGATAAAAGTTCAACTATTTAATTTTATTAAAATCATATTATACATATATACTTGACAAATAAAACTGTTGTAATTCCTTCTGGCAATGATAATTTTTTCTGCTTTTTGCCTTTTTGCCTTTACACACTGGCTCTTGCCAGTGTGTAGGAGAACCTTTGGTGTTCAGGAGAAATGGTTAGTTAGCCTCGAAACTCTCACCCGAGGGGAAATACAGCGCATCCACACGCTTCGGTTGCGAAACGTTTACTTTACAGTTTGTTGCCCTGAGAAGAAATATATTTAGCAAACCCTTAGTATTAGTTGGTCTACAGACTCTCACCCGGAGAGAAAGTATATTTTGCGCATCCTATGAGTATATGAGTATCGGTTTTCTTCTTTGTTTGAGATTCTAGATGACTACATTTCTTGCTCTATTATCGACCACTAATTTATTAATTTAGAGTATATTTAAATGCATTTGACTCGATCTACAATTTCTTCTTCTGAAGTAATACAGCCGGTTCTAGCCAAGGCTGTCTCAATCAGCTACCTCCAGTCAGGCCCATCCTGACACTAGTATCCAAGAGGAAATTTGTCCGATTTTTTTTGACTAAGATCTCTAAACATGAGAATTTTCTTTTATAGGGTAGAATTGTTAGCCCTATGCCCAACCCCCTGGTATATCGTTCTACTATCATTTGTTGTTGTTCTTCTTCTTCAAAGGAGCGGGGTCTGAATGGCCGAGTGGCTAGCGCTCTGGCGCTCGGTACCACAGGTTTCGGGTTCGAGTCCCGACGCTGCCATGGATGGTTGTAGTGGTTCGGAATCCACTTTAAACTGTAGGTCCCGGTCTGTTTAGCCTAAAGTGTGCATAAGATGACCGTAGAGCAACAAACCAAACCAATCTTCAAAGGAGCACCAGCCCCATGATAGGCTAAGGCCTTCTGGAAACATGAGATGCTGTTTTTTCTTTTAATAGGCTAGGGGTTGTCAGCCCAACGCTCTACAGTCAAATCAGACGGGGACCTACAGTTTAAAGTGGATTCCGAACCACTACAAACATCCATTGCACCGCCGGGACTAGAACCCAAAACCTGTTATACTCAGAGCCAGAGAGAGCGCTAATCGATCGGCCACCAAGCCCCCAATTTGTTGTTCACTGGGGCTAATTAGACCGGGACCTATGGTTTAAAGTAAATTCCGAACCACTACAAGAATCCATGGAGCCTCCGGGATTCGAACCCTGTGTCACCAAGTACCAGAGGACTAGTCACTCGGCCATAAAGCGCCTCTACCTTTTTTACTGATATTAAACCTCAATGTTTAATCTGCTATCTCTCGTACGATTACGCGATTTTTAATCCGTTTTATTTTAAGCCAATCAGTAACCGGCACTCGACTTTTACTCCATGTATGATTCAGCCCGCGAGACTTTCGCTTCGTCATTTCCGAAATTTCTTGGTAATGTTTTACTCACCAATTTACCGGAATTTCAAACTCTTACTTACTAATAAAAGAAAAATATATTTATTCTACATGCTTCCCGTGATAAGTTAAGCAAGCACGGATTGGGGCTTTGCAACTCATTCTAATATGGAAATTAATCAAAAACTTGATAATAATTTTTTAAGAATGAATACCAAGTTTCCTTGGTACTTCAGTAACGAGAATACTAGGTTTACCATGGCATATTCTTGGCAATCGGTATTTCATTCATAAAACTTCCTTAAAATTTTACAATTACATTCTTAGCACTAGATGTGCATGAAGATGTACTATTAAATGTCCTCCCAGTTTATATTACATTTGCCGAATAATAGTAAACAGAGAGCTGTTATATATGTTGCCCCCGCCCCCGTTCCAAATCTTCATTACCATTACTGCAAACCCCGCTTATTGGCGGTTCATTCAATAACTTTCAAGCACTTGCACTTATAAAAAATAATTAATAATAAAATAATGATCATCGTTACTTTTTATATATCAAATATATTAATTTTCAATTTGTGTAATAATTTTCAATTATTTAAAATATTTTCTTCCTTTTAATGTTACATTAATTTTAAATTTGTATCATCTTTCCTTAATAATTGTCATTAAAATATACATCTATAAGGGACTTAATAATCCAATGTGTATCTGACCGAAAGCACCTTCCTTACATATATCAAGGCAGAAGTTTGCTGCTGCTTTGCACTCAAGGTTCTCCACCAATACAAATATTAATTTCATAAATTTGTGGTTCTACCTCCTCTCTTTTTAACTTTTCTCAGCTCTTTTATATTTGTTAGCAAAATGCAAAGAATTAAACTTTAAATGTTCTTAATTATTTCCATTATTTTTTACTTAAATTACTCCATTATTTCCACACCTTTCGCAATTTTTGCTATGTTGTGTACCTAAGTTTTCCACTTTCCGACAAGTAATTACGTTAGGTTTTTACTGTACTCTTTTTTACATATAAAAAACGAAAATAAAAAATATAAAATAATTAAAAAGAACTTCGGTTCTGAAATCGGCCTTTTTTTTTTTTTTTTTTTTTTTTTTTTTTTTTTTTTTGAGTATGTTATGATATTATCTTTTCAGATCACCACCATGGCTCCCACCGTTCATCGTAACCCTTTCACTGTTTTGTTTACATTTTTCAATAGTCTAGGGGCATGGACAACTGGTCCCTAATTGTACCGAATTTAAATTTAACTTAAATTCTTTTATTTTTTAATTTTGTTTTTATATTGTATCTTACTTTTATTTATTTTTAGTATTTTAAAAATTTTTTGAGTACCAAAATAATTTAATTTTAGAAACTTTATCTTTTATTTATTTTTTACTAACCTTAAAGCAGCCTATTAAAATTCTAATCATATTTATGAATTAAGAGAGGAGGTTTAAAGAGTATTTCCCCCTGTCGGTACTCCCTAATCGGTATGCCAGTTGCCAGTATTTCCACAGATAAATGTGTTATTGTTTCTTATCGACTTTGTCGACAGCAACATCTAGACCAGGGGTGGCCAACCCGCGGCCCGTGAGATTTATCACACTTTTACAAAATATATTTATTTTATAATGGCCAAAGTAATGAAAACCAATGTATTAAAAAAAATACTTTGTTTGTGCATCCATATATTCAAAATTACATCAAACATGCAAAATAAATAAGAAAACTTACAGCTGATTTTGAAAGCCGATTCAGTTTAGAGTTAGACAAATACAACAAAAATTTTGAAATGTATTCATCTCCCTTTCATGTTGAAATCGGGTCGGCCGCAGAATATTTCGAAATGGAACTGGTTGACTTACAATGAAATGTTGAATTAAAACGCATTTTTGAAACATCACAATCAAAAATAGATATTTGCAACACTTACGTCACAAAAGAGAAATTTTCCAATTTGAGAAGTCTGGCACAAAAAATTGTCTGCGCTTTGGGTTCAACTTACACTCGCGAATAGTTTTTTTCGAAAATGAAATTGACCCAACACAAAACACGCTCAAACATAACGGACGCTATCCTGCAACACCCATTACGATGAGCCAATACAAAAATTGAGATCGATTTGCAAAAGCTAAGTGAAATAATAGAGAAACAAATATCGCACCTAGTAAAATTAATTTTTTTTAATGATTTAATTTTTTTTTTATTTCGTTTATATTTATATATTTTTTATATTTCATTTTGAGTGTTATATATTTCTTTACAATGTGCGTTTAGTATCATTATGTTATCTATATTTACAAATAAGAATAATGGAAAACACAATAATAATAACTCATTATGTTTCAATTTTTCACTTTAAAAAATGTCTTTAATGGTTCTAAATCTAATATGGGGATATATGATTTTATATGCGACCCACGGAGTTATGATGCATTTCCAAATTGGCCCGTAAGATCATTTGGGTTGGTCACCCCTGATCTAGACCAGGTCCATGAATCCTAGAGAAAAGCCGACGAATCATGATAAAGGGTAAAAAATGCAACTTCTTTTTCAATTCCTTCTATTAGCTCACACTCTCCCTATATATATCTTGTTCAAATTTTCAATCGTTCATAAAATACTTTTTATTCATCCACTCAAGTTCAAATACATTTTTTTTTTAACTTGTAGTAGATGACACTGGATGTTATTACAGTTTTTTCAAATATTAATTCAGTTATTGAATTAAATTAATTAATTTTAGTTTTTTTTTAGATTTAAGTTGCATATATCTACCAATAGATGACGCCAGATAAACTTAAAAAAATGAAAGAAAATTATTTATAAGGAACTTTCTGCAATATAACGAAAAAAAGTAGGAATTGACTTTAAAATATTTTTTTTTATATTACCTGTTATACTTGACCTTGCGGCACAAAAACATGGGGCACACAAAGAGAGAAATCTGACTTCACTCCACTTTACCCCAGGGCACAGAATACCCTTTTTAGTCGCCTTTTACGCCATGCATGGGCTACAGTGGGACTATTCTAACCCTGACCTACACTTAGCACAGAGCAATGTACACTTCAATATTTTAATGTCTTTTCTGCAATATTGTTTAAAATTCTTTATAATTAATATGTTCTCTTTAAATTTATATTGTCAGGAGACATTTCTCCCTTGTCTTTGTCTTTGCCTTGTGTAATTTTTTTCCTACAAACCGCGCGCGAAATATTCGAAGAATTATATATGAAAATTTATTAAAATATGGAGATTATTCTATAATTTTCTTTTAGTGGATGAGATTGACAATTTTCTTTTTAAAGTTGGCGGAAGCATTCTTGAAATTGGCGAAAAAAGTAATACTATTGATTCAAAATAATAATTAATCATACTAGTTAATACTATTGATCATAATAATTAACAGATCACGAAAATAAATCAGTTGATTAAATCTTGATTAAAAATCAGCACTAAAAAGTTGCAAAAAAAGAAAGGAGAAAAGAAATTGTTAAAAAATACTATGAAAGGAGTTTTGAAATACTATATTTTAAAAACAGATTTTAATAGTTATCTATAAAAAAATATAAATCAGCACGTTGATCGCCTATGTTCAAAGTCATATTCAAAAAGCATCCAAACGCCATCCCGAAATGTACAATGTAAAAAAAGAAAGAAAAGAAGTACCAAAGAATCTAATAAATTTTACCATTAAAAAGCTACTAGCTATTGTCAGAAATAATTGTATCATTTAAGCGAGTTGAAGTTGCAGTCCTTTTTAATTAAAAACAATCTTAATAAATTCTCTTTAGGATACTTGAAAAATGAGGGCATCATTTTTTTTCTTTTTGTATCTCAGCGCTTATTCCCTTAATTTTTCTATTATTATGCAATTATTAATTTATTTACATTTATGTAAATTTATACATTAAATCATTGTAGGTTAAATAGAAAACTTACTTATGGAGGTATTTAATAATAATAATAAAAACTCAAACCATTCAAGAATTTTAAGACTCATGCCTTATGTCTGAGCTGATTGTCATATTTGAACAGCCCCATTCGTACGGAAGTCTATCTTTGTTTGTTCCTAAAGAGTAGGTTTCGGAGAGTTTTCATGGGACTTCTCGGAGACTTTTCAAGGGTAACTGGCCCGCGATTGCTCATATTAAGCAATTTAACTGCTAATGCAAGACTTTAACACATCTGTTTGTTTGGTTTGTTTGATTTATCGTTCTACGGTCATTTTGTGCTAATTAGACCGGGACCTACAGTTTAAACGACATGACATTACAACATAGAGCTAGATTCCTACTAAATACATTTACCATAAATTACCGCCTATAATCCTCGGGTTATAGAACGCGGATTGTAGGCCCCTGCATATAATTTGTGGAACTTTTTTTTTCTTCGAATATTTCATAAAAATCAACTTTTATAAAACCTTTCCTAAAAATCTGCAAATTGTTTTGCAGAAATAAAATAATAACTTTATTGAGGGAAGAAAAATAAATAATCCTCTAAAGAACATATTTCAGAACCTGCCAGTAAGCAGAAGAGCTTCACTACCATGGGGCTGTCGCGCCATTGAAGAAAGGCAAATACAAATCATCGGGAAAAGGATTCTGTTTTGTTATTTTTTCACTGACTAGTGCTCTGGCGCTCGATTCCACAAGTCTCGGGTTCGAGTCCCAGTAGTGCCATGAATGTTTGTAATGATAAGGAATCCACTTTAAACCGTATATCCTAATCTATTGTTGTTGTTGCTACTAATCCCCCGGTGCAGAGGACCAGAAGACACCGTTGCAGGCGACAGGGCCACGATTAAGGGTAATATGCAGCTTCACTTTAGCGAGGAACCATGAGGGCTGAAGACTGACTAAACCTCTGTACAACGCTCTACGATCCTATTAAACTGGGACCTAGTGTTTAAAGTGGATTTCGAACCACTACAAACATCCATGGCGTCGATGAGACTCGAACCCGAAACCTGTGGCACCGAGCGCCAGAGCACTAAACACTCGGCCGTTCAGGCCCCATTTATGTTGTAATTAGGCCATTAAAAAAGCTTTAAACAAGAAAAAAAATTTATGCCATAGGTATAAAAACAGAACTTAATTAGTGTATAATACAGAAAAAATAGATTATATGAAATATTATATGTGTATATATGTTGTATACGTATGTGTTAAGTATTTCTTCCTCCCAGGCAGTCCTCCTCTCCCCAGGCTACGCTCCTTTTTGCCTTTGCCTTGTGCGACTTTTTCGCACAAACCGCTCTCGAAATATTCGAAGAACGATATATCATAAGTGTAGTGTGCAGGTTAAACAACCAGATTGTAATTGGGTGCGGTTGAATTGAGATACTTGAGGCACAGATTAGAGAACTCACAGTTTTATTTACACCAGCACAAAAACCATATACATATAATTAAAGATATAATTATAGATTCGTGGAAAGATTCCATTCCTAAACCGAAAACCCAATACTCGGCTACGGCGGGATGCGGCAAACATACTTCTTCTCCGGGTGAAAGTCTGTAGGCCAACTAATACCCAGGATTGAGTTAAATATATTACCTCTCGGGGTGAGAGACTATCAGTTAAACGTTTCTCAGCGGGAGCGCATGCTGCGCTGTACTTCTAGGGGGAGAGTCTCGAAGCCGATTGACCACTTCTCCTCAAGGTGAATGGGGTCGTGGCGCTCTTGCCAGCGGGTAGGACGAAACACGGTTGCAAAAGGATATTATGCTATAAATTCTATAATTCCCTTTTAGTGGATGAGATGACCAATTTTCTTTTTAAAGTTGGCGAAAATATTTTGAAATTATCGAAGAAAGTAATACTAATGATACAAAATACGGTACGGATATACATAAATAGAAAGGAAAAAAAAAAAATGTCGAAAGTCATTCTTCGATACACAACCTTTCCTGACCTCTTTCCGGGAAGCTATTGTAACATTCCCGCTGTCGTAGAATGAATGAGTAAGAGTTTTCCTTTCTTTAAAACGAAATTTCTTCTGAACTGAGGTATAAAGAGCGCGCCAAACGTCACATCCTTCGAAGTTGATACCGATCTAAGCAACCGTGTGACGTGACGAGATGATGACAGACATCCGCACTTATCGTCGCTGGGCTTCATGCTTGGGTTTGTTTGCTCTTTCTCTCAAAATCAGGTGCCCGGAGAAGATTTGCTTGATATATTAGCATAGAATGGAAGCATTTGTCAACCGTTTATAATGTTGTAAAACGTGTTTTGTCCACGTTTACCGGCTTTATACAAAACTGATTTCGTGGCTACAGTATTTTGAGAAGAGTTTAATCGATTAAGACATTTTTCTACTACTGGGAATTCTGTTCGCAGTCCTTTGTAAAACATATTAACCGGATTTAGCTGTAATTTATACAGTAATTTTTCACTCATATCTTTGTGGAAAGAATTTGCATAAGACGACGCATAAATGATACAGACGCATATCTCTAAATCAAAGTTTTGTGTAAATACAGTTTTAAAAAAGTAGTGAAATAGCACATAAATTGGTTATCTTTTTGAATAAAAACTTTCCTGAAATCATTCGGAGCTAGAACAGTAGATATGTAGTTAATTCAGCGTTAACCAGGACGCATCCCAGGTGAGGGATTGCTTTATTATATTAGCATTAAACCATCACAATTTTAAACACTCGGGCAAATGAGAATGTGTTCTCCTTCTAAAATCATTGGAAGGACATTTTGCCCTGCACAATTATCATGCTTAACCCAGCATTTGTGTGGATATTTTAGTTCGGTTTCGTTTGTCGGGTTTGACTAAATACTTTCACTTGAGACGCCTAGCACATTGATAAGGCTTTCTGACCCTATATAGCCTATATTAATTAATATATTTGACAAAAAAAAAGATTTCCATTTTACTATCAATGAATTTAAACCTTTGACGCCAATATCAATATCAAAATACTACAATGCTATCTCATCATTAATCAATTGCTCAGAATTAATTCTATCTGTAACAACAATACTTTTAAACAGCAACAAAGAAAATAATTTAAGAGTACTCTTTTAAAAAATGATGGCCTCACAGAAACATTTTTTCGCCAGTACTTTTTAATCTGTAATCTCCCAACTTGTTATTGTTAAAACAAATTTCCTATAATTTACAATCTCCCTACAATCGCCACACTGTTGGTGTTTTCTTCCCCATTTTTTTCCAAGAAATAATAAATCACCACATCAATTTCTACACCATCATTCCTCTTTTCCACGTTGCTAATTAGCAAGATTTCCGCAGCGGCAATAAATCCTCTCACTCAGATACTACATTGGTCATACTACATTGGTACTACTGTTAACCAATCCCACGTTTAATGTCCATGTTATTACAAATAGTCACAAGGTTCTATCACAAGTTTCTATATATCAAAGTTCACAATTTTTGCTCTGTAAAACAGGTTACACTGCCAAATAGTCTTTTCTTCAATCCTATACTTTATCGACTCTAAACGGAAGATTATTCTGTCTAATTCATGTTATCACAATACGTCGCAAGATATATCTTTGACTTGAGATCCGATTATCTAGCTAGTAGAAATAACATTGTTTATAACATATTTGGGTGCGTATTCCTTGATAAAGCTGTCTTCAGGATATTAAAAATTTTCTTTGAGTTCATTAATTTCTTATATGTTTTACAGATTTTTTGGACAATATGTTTCACTCCTTGTTTAACTGTATATTTTATATAATTGTATATTTTATATAATATAAAAAGATTTGTAGCCAAAAAGCCAGCCAAGAAAGGATTTTTATTAACTGCTGATTTATATAATACTCAAAAGCAATTAATTTTTTTAATTGCTTCAGATAATTTTTTAAAAATGTTGATAATTATCTCATTTTTCTTTAAAGAAAATTTTTAATGCAAAGCATATCACAACCGAAATTTTTGATGTAGAAAATGGAATAATAATTCTATAATCTAATTCTAGTGGAAAGATAATTTAAAATATTTAACAAATATGTCCCGGTGGTGCCATGAATGATTGTATTAGTTCGGAATCCACTTTAAAACGATGATTCCGGTCTAATAGGACTGTTGGGCGTAGAGTTGGCAAATCTATTCGGGAAAAAGAATCTCCTGTCATGAAATCTGCCAGTAGGCAGACGGCCTTAGTTCACCACGGGTTATATAGTACCAGGAATTTAGGTACTAAAGTTAAAAACTTTCTAAATAATAAAAAAAAGTCTGTTATATTTACAACTTTTTTTTTTTTTTTTTTTTTTAATTCACAGTACGGGGAACTATATTCTATTTTAAGTTATAATCATTCTCACTTTTCCTTATTTACTGATTCATTAATTGAAAATTAATTATTGACATAAAAACAAAGAATTATAATTAATTGACTTTTTTCTGTTGAAGTATAATTTCCTTTACTTTTTGGGGTTTTTTCTGTACAAAAAAAGTATATTTCTTATTATATTACTTTTTACTTAGTAACTATTTTTACTGCTATTGGATACTTAATTCAGATACAAATTCTCATATTTCTTCTATTAATAACTGTTTATAAATCTGAAGGTTAATAGCGATAACTTTTTCGCGTATAGAGTCAGATGTGACTAATTTTTCGTGTAGATAGCCGATCTCAAATGCAAACAAATTGGCCATCCCTATTATTTACGATAAGCTGTCTGTACTTATCAGGCCTCATATGTGACAACCAAACAAATCTTGTTCAAAAAGTCATAAAACAAATAGTTGATATTGATCAAAGCAACAGTGCTTGGCAGGATAAGATAGTGATATCAAGCATTTGAAAATTTTATTTAAAAAGTGTATTGCAATTCACTTTCTGCCATTTTAAAACAGAATATTATATTAAATAGAAGTTGCCACACCCCAAATATAATAGTTTCAATAATATAAGCTTAATAGTCAAGATACGATCTAGGTTTATGAAAATACTTATCAAAATTATCAGCAACATGGAGTTAAAATTAGCTGTGGATTTAACTGGAGTTGATGGGTGGTCCCGACAAATGTTAGTTTAGCTGTAATAAAAACAGATAGTGGTGTTTGTAAGTTGTATTCTCTGAAATAATAATCTAATCAGTCTTAGCCTTTCAGTAGAAAGTGAGTAAATTTCGATTTTCAAACGATTTTATTTACATGATGAAATTTTTTCGAAAATCGTTTGCGCTGTTTTAATATATATATATACGCATATCATCATCATCATCATCATTGGCGCAACAGCCCCATGGTGGGCCAAGGTCGTCTGCCCACTGACAGATTACGAGACGAGAGAGGTTTTTCTTTTTACGGGGTAAGGTTGTCAGCCCTACGCCCAACAGCCATATTAGACAGGCACCTACAGTTTAAAAGGGATTCCGAACTGCTACAAACATCCATGGCACTGCCGGGACTTGAGCCCGGAACCTGTGGCACTGAACGCCAGACACTCGGCCATTCAGGCCCGTATATATATATATATTTGTTGCTTCACATAATATAAAAGCAAGAGAAAATTTAATTGCATTCTAGACTTAATTTTTTAACCTATAATTTCTCCATTATTTATAAAATACACATAATTAAAGCATTTAAAGACAATTAAAATAAACATACTATAAAAATAGATAAGGTGTTAAATATGATGTAATCAGAATTTTTTCACTATAATTAATTCTGTTTATATTTAGTAACGGAACAATCTACACCCCACGTTTAAAATCACTAATATTATAACATATAGCATACAGTGATACTCAAACGAACATACTTGCATAACTTCATTTTTTTTTTTTTTTTTATTTTGAATTTAAAGAAATTTTCAGTTAAAGAAAAAAAAAGAACTATTTTAGTTAATTTTGTAGCAGTTCATTTTTTTTTTTTTTTTTCTAATGCAGATGGCAAACACTGAGACACTTGGTCTTGAATGCCTTAAGGTAAGCTCTGCACAAACGTTACTCACTTTACATTACCCAGGGGGCGCGTGTAACTTGAAGATAAGCCACGGACGCGGAGTAACAATGCCCCCGCAACGCTCTACGATCCTATTCGACCGGGACCTACAGTTTAAAGTGGATTCCGAACCACTACAACATCCATGGCACCGCCGGGACTCGAACCCTGTGGTACCGAGCGCCAGAGCGCTAGCCACTCGGTCATTCAGGCCCCTTGTAGTAGTTCATAGATGGAACGATTTCGTTGTAATTTTATTCTGGAATTACAAAACTCAATTATTCTACAGTTTCATTCCAAAATTATTTCAACAATCGATTTTAGAATTCCATAATTAATCAATTAAATATCTGTTTTTAGAAGAAACTCATAATCTTAAATTGCAGTCTAACATATACCCTATCTATTTCAGTGTAATATTACATTTACCAATACTTTAAAATAAAATATGGTAATCAATAATAATTTATTTGATCACACATTTAAAAGGTGAAGAAAAATATTCCATCAGAAATAACGATACTTTAAACATATTAAATTAGTTATTTTGTAAATACTGCATATAGTTTATAAAATATTTTATACAACTATATATATTAAATGATATTTGATTGTTATTTAATTAGTAAAATCGTGAGCTATATGCTATAAATAATTCATCAATTATTTTTTAATGCTCTAAATTTTATTCTGAACCTTTTTTTTTTTTAGTCTATCATATCACATACTGTCATACTATCATATCAGGAAAAGTAATCTGCAGTAATAAATAACTGCTATTTAACTATTTAACTATTTAACTAGGACTTTTGTTCAAATATCTTTTCGCTTGCTTAATTATAAAGCATCGAAATGGTATTAAACAGTAGAAATATATTTAGAAAATACAATTTTCTATTTATTTAATCATGGAATGTTGATGATTTGCATTTTACATTGATATCAAACGGAACCTATAATGTGATTGTGCTTAATAGATAATAATGAATGCAATTGTGTCTGATAAGAAATTCTATCTTTTATTCAGATATTTAAGTATTAACTCATTTTATATTTTATTTCTAGTGAAAGATTTTTTTATTTAATTTCTATTGAAGAAATTTCTATTTTATTTTCAGTTTCTATTTAAATAATAAAAAGTTTACTTTTTAATAGCGCCAAAGATATTTATATGTATAAAAAATATTTATTCCTTTAAATTAAGTATTAGTATATGAATTAAATTGAATTAGAAAAGTAATTTTTCTCAAATTATATTTTAATTATGATGATCATTTATTAGTTTCCAAAAAAAAATTTTTTTTTTCATAAAGCAAACTTTTAAAAAATACTATAAATAACACAATAGATAAAATAACGAGCATAAAATTAAAAAATAACATCAATAAATAACATTCATTAATAATGAATTATTCGTTATTTTATTAATTTTATTTCGTTTTTAATAATGAATTGGTTTTTTTTTATTATATCATTATAATTCATTATTTTTATTTTTAAATAAAATAAATACAATTGCATTCATAATAATAATAATATTTACAATTATAATCATAGCAATGTTGTAATATATAAATGTATTTAATTATTTTCGTGTTCTGCTGCCGCCCAAGGATACAGGGAAATAATAAATTTCTATCATTCTAAAATTCAACTGAATGCAGAATAATTTCTAGCTTCATTAAATATAATTAAAATCGAGGTTCTTTTAACGAAGTTCGCCGACTTTCCGGAAACTGTCCTAACAAGTGTCAAGTGCGGGTGAATCTTCCTTCTGAAGGTAGCGCAGCACTGCAGGAAGTTGTGCAGTTAGTTATCTACGTCACGTAGAGGGGGGAAAAGCAAAATAATAAACCAGATAGCTCAGAACAGAACAGAGCCTGGGTGGGATCAAAACAAGTATGGCGGATAATTGGAACCTTTGCTCGTGTTGCGTTCGGCTGAAATATACCCCTGATGAAGCAATACAGCGGAGAAGGAGCAAGAAAATTGATCGGTTACTTAAAAAAGACAAAAATACTATGAGAAGACAAGTCAAGCTTCTACTACTTGGAGCGGGCGAAAGTGGAAAGAGTACGTTTCTGAAGCAAATGAAAATAATTCACGGTGATAACTTCGATAGTGAATCTGTAGTACAGTATAAATCTACCATATATCAAAACACAATTAAGGGAATGAAGGTGCTTGTCGATGCCAGGATTAAGCTTGGCATTCGGTGGCAAAACCCTGAAAGTGCCAAGTATGCGAATCATATTTTGATGTATGATAACAACATGTATTTGGACTTGAAAACTTTCCAAGATTTCGCCTATTCCGTTCAAGAACTTTGGAAAGACCAAGCGATAAAAACAGCGTTTGATCGTCGTAGAGAATTCCAGCTTGTAAGAAATAAAATATTTTAATTATTCTTATTTTAAATGTCATTTGTATTATCAAAATTTTACTTTTATAATGACAGACCTCTCTTGCTTGAAATTCAAATGTTAATTGAAAAATTTAATTTTGTTGTTATCATTCTATAAATCTTCCCCAATTTTGTTATTTCCGTAAAATTTTATTTTAATTATATACCATAGTGCATTTATTTAAAGTTTATGAAGTCCATTCATTCAAATGTTTTAAAAAAGGATAATATCCTCAGTTTTCATCCCTTATCAATCAATTAATCTTATATAAAATCTTAAATAAAATTATCTAATTCTTTTATATTTTACCTATACCACCTGTTAATATGTGAATTTTCTTTAATACTAAGATAAATATTATATTGCTATACAAAATATTGCTTTTACCCATAATATTTTACTGTTAAACATATTATATTTCAAATATAAGAAATATATGGTTTTATATTATATCAATCAGTTTATTTAAATCCTTGACTATTTTTTAAATCGCTGCTGTAATTTATATTACGGTTTTGATATTTTTCTGTAAATTACTATTACTGTAATTTTACTCATTGGACTGATATTAATTTTAAGATAATTATGTGGTTTAAATTTCTTTTTATTAAAGAAAATCATTCTGTCATTGCAGTGTAGTATTAGGTCAAGAAGTTATTGAATGTTGGACAAAATAGGTTTCTAATTAGCTGATATTATGAAAATCTTCTAATCTAAATCTTTTTTTTTTAATTAATTATTACATGATTGATAAATAATTCAAAATAATTTGCTATTGAAAATATTTATTTCTACAGTGTATATGTGTATTTTAGCTAGTTTAATTTTATATATGAATTTGAATTTTATATTATTAAATTTATAAATTTCCAAGAAGTATTTTAAAGCAAAGTAAATAAGATTTTTTTTTTAGTAATTAAAATATCTTGTGAATTTTTGTACTACAGAATTTAAATGTAGATTGCTATGTTGTTTTGTCATTTTAATTTGATACTTCTTGATCATAATATAAAGATGGAAAATTTTCGAATTATCTGTTAAATTTGATTGTGGAAAAACAAAATTGTTCTTTGAAGCTCTTGAAAATTTGATGTTAACAGATTTTTGTATTTTATTTGAAGGATTTTTTGTTTTCTTTTAATATTGGTGAAAATTTTTTTCTTTTTTATTTCAGGGAGACAATGTGCGTTATTATTTTGAAAACCTGAATAGACTTGCTAGTCTGGTATGTTGGAATATGTGTTTGTTAAGTACAAAGATTAAATTTTTAATACATGTTCATCTTATATGCCAAACATTAAATTTATTATTCTGTGTAGAAGTTTGAATTTTATTTCATATTCAATAATATGAAACAATAAATCTTATGTAGATAAAACAAGTATATAGAAAAAAATTTTTATAGTCGATTCCTACTTAGGTCAACAAAGAAAAAATCTTATTATCCCATATAAAACTAAAATTAATTAAATTTAATTAATGAATTAATATTTGAAAAAACTGTATTAATATCAAGTGTCATCCACTACAAGTTTAAAAAAATGTATTTGAACTTGAGTGGATGAATAAAAAGTATTTTATTAACCGTTGAAAATTTGAACAAGATATATAAATATATATCTAGGGAGAGTGTGAACTAATAGTAGGAATTGAATAAAATTAAAATTCTTTGTATACACTAAGTCTAAAGAAAGATTTAAACAACTTTATTAGAAACATGCAAAAATTATATTATGTGCCCTTGTTTAAAAAATATTTTCTTTTCTTAGGGATATATGCCATCCAATTTGGATATCCTGCATTCAAGAGCAGCTACAAAGACTGTTGCTGAATACCTTGTGATTATCAATAACATTCCATTTCGATTTGTTGATGTCGGGGGCCAACGCTCTCAACGACAGAAATGGGTGCAATGTTTTGAAGATGTGACATCCATAATATTTCTTGTCTCCTCATCTGAATTTGATCAGGTTCTTTTGGAAGACCGGACTACAAATCGTGTGATAGAATCAAAAAATATATTCGAGACAATTATTAATAATCGCTATTTTAATGATGTGTCTGTGATCCTGTTTGTGAATAAAACAGATTTGCTGCAAGAAAAGCTTGCACACAGAGATGTGGATATACGCCAATATTTCCCAGAATTTGAAGGAGATCCATTCGATGTGGAGTCAGTGCAATTATTTTTTGTTAACATGTTCGAAAGTATCCGAAGGGACCGTAAAAAGCCTTTTTATTACCATTTCACTACTGCTATTGATACTGAAAATATTAAAGTAGTTTTTAGTGCTGTAAAAGACACCATATTACAAAAAAATATAAATCAGTTAATGCTTCAATAGTATATCATATTAAAACAAAGTTACTTGAGGCAATATTTTATTAATTGAAACCTAACTTTCTATTGAGACCTACAAGGATTTATTAATATCCTACAATCTTCCTGCATATCTTCTACAAATTTAATATTTTTCCGATAATCTGGATATGGTATTTTTAATTATGATCAAATATGACATTTATTCCTTTAACTGATTAAAATGAATGAAATATTTTTGTAAAAACTATTTTAAATGTTTATTGAGAAACTATTTTTATATTTTATGATTAAAAAATTTCTTACTATAATGATATATATTCTTGTAAGATAATTTATTTATGCTGTATATTTGAGCTTTATTTTTGTTATCATTTAAAAGAAATGATAAAATATTTTTTGTAAGCTCTTGTACATAAATATGCTACTAGTGTTTAATGTTAATTAAGAGTCTTGATAGAAGATTCTTTTTAACTTTAGTCATAATTGCCAAATATGATAAGTAAATTTCGTTATGTATATTTTTAATGGCAGTCATAGATTTAAAAAATAAAAATAATTTCTTAGATTATTAAAAAAAAAAAAAAAAAAAAAGAATATGTATGTAATTTTTGTTTGCTAACTATGAAAGCAGTTTAAAAAAAAAACATTAAATGCAAGCCATTATGGACATACATTATTAAAAGAAAAAAAAAGATTAATTAAAGAGATGTTAAATTAATCTGCAGATTCAAATAGCATAAAACATGATATTTTCATTTTTTTAATTAGGAAAAAAATATCCATAATTTTAGCTTTATTTATGCTGTTTTTATTTGCAATACCTAAAATTAGAAAAAATTTATTCCTTAAAAATAAATGAATACTAATAACTTTGCTTGTTATAAAATCCTCAGTCAATATAAGTTATCAAATTTTTTGCTATTAGCTAAATATAATAAAATTATAAAAAAAAAGAAAAAACATCATAGTGATTCCTTTCTTTTGAAAACATTTCCTTACTTTTTTTCTTAATTTGAGATCTGTGTATGGGATATAAAAACACTGTATTTTTCTACTATGCACAATGTATTTGTCTACTTATTGTAGGAAAATAAAATAAATTATTACTTAAAATTAAAGAAATAATTTATATTACTTTATTAATAGAGAATCTTAAGTTGAATGATTTTTGGGGCATTATATTTCTCTACGGAATCAAGTTATGTAATCATTTGAAGTTATAAATAAATGATTCAGCATATATATTTTTTTAAATTTAATTATTTTTATTTAATTCTTTACAGTGCTTTAAATCTTATAGCAATTTTTTTAATAATTAATATTTATAAATAAATGTATTGCTGCTGGTCAGTGTTATAATGAATATCTCAGATTTCTTTGTCAATAAATATCATGACAAATAGAAAAATAATATATTTAATTTTTGTTAATTTACTTCCTGTTTTTCTAATGATAAGAGAAATATATATTTGTAAACTAACATTTCATTTACTCAAAAAAAATTGTATGTTATTTTTTCTCATGTTCAGGTTATTCTCTCATGTAATTTCATGTTATTTTTTTTACAAATGTAATTTGTAAATTTTCTAACTTCAAGTTACTTATAATACAGCCTTATGTTCAAATATATTTGATGTTAGGTTGGCAATATATAATTTTTTTTATTTTGTTACAATGCTTACAAAGTTTTAATGATATAATTTCTGAGCAAGATCAACATGAAAATAAATTAAAGATTTAAATAAAACCTAATTAAAAATGTTAATTTACTTGAATTTTTGAGTTTGAAAAGATAAAAAGTTAAAAGAAAATTTATATTTATCAATTTAAACGTTAAGATAAATTTACTTTGAAAAGAATTTTTATTTTTTTCCTTTTAAAATGTAATTATTAACAAAATATGTATTAATTTTTTAAATGTATTTTTACTGCAAAAAAATGTCTTCTTTCTTATAAAATTCTTATTCGAGAGGTGCTATATTTTCCTAAACATTTCTATTAAAATAACGGAAAAAAAATTTTTTTTAATGGAAATGTATCTTTTATTATGATTTATTTATTATATCTTTTACAACTGTATGCCAAATTTAATGTTTTGATTTCTTATTACTGTGACTTTTTTGTTTATCTATGTTTATTCCTTTTTTTTTTTTTTTTTTTTTTTTTTAGTTACTTTTAAAGCATTTGATCTGATAAATCTTTACTTAATCTTTGAAATAAAATCTTGATCAATTTTATTTTTATATCTATCTATATATTTTTTTTTCATCTTTCATTTTTCTTAGAAATGCTTAATAAATATTTTCTGAATAATTAATTTCTCCTTTTTATGGTGAGCAAATGTTAAATCTCTTATATCATATTAACGTTAAACTTTTGAGCTTATTCGATTCATAATATATTGGATTTAATATTAGAGGGCAGCTAATATTTTTTTTTTTTTATCCAATTAATGTTTGACATTTAATTACTTTTTATTTTCAGTACTACAAACATTTTATTTTTACAATTTTTTTAAATTTTATAACTGTTATTTATAAATAGTTTATAGCAGTAATTACTCTGTAGGTTTAAATATAGTTTATTTTCTTTTTCGTTTATAATGTGCTTTATGTTAGTTAAGATCAAATTTTTATGGCAATAATTCAAAATTTAAAAAAAAAATTCTCTATTAGTCTTTTTTATTATCATATAGTCTTCTTTAGTCATAAGGATTGTTTGTAATAATTCAATTTCTAGTTAATAATACAAAGTTTATTTTTGTTCATGCATTTTTCATCTGAAGCTATGCACTTTTTATAATGCACTTGTTTGTTCTATGTTATTTTTTTAATTTTATTTCTTTGTTTTTATTTGATATAAAGTTTTGTTACATATATAATGCACAATAACATATCAATTGTTCAAAAAATTAAGATATGACATTTTAATTAAATTTAGAAACACTGTTAATAATTTATATTTTATTGATATAATTAATTTTATTTCGGAACATTTTCTTTTAAAAAATTATTCTATGTTTAATTATTACGAATATGATTTTTCTGTATTATTTAATAATTGTTCGTACAAAAAAAATTTATGCTTTTAATCATAAGAGCAGATTCAAATTATTATCACTATATGTTCAGAGTAACCTGAAAATATATTACAAGTTTTACAAATTTGTATAAATATTTTTAACTGTATTTCAACATTTTGTAGACTTGCATCAGTAATGTAGTTCAAAAAATTAAGATATGAAATTTTAATTAGATTTAGAAACACTGTTAATAATTTATATTTTATTGATATATATGTATATATTTAAAATCATTACTTTTTTAATCAGCAAAATTAAGTGTTTGGATTATAGTTGTTTGTAATTAAGTTCCTGATTTTCATTTTGTAGTCATTCCATTTTTTTCTGAAAGACAAACTATTTATATATTTTCATGTTTATTTTTAATGAAAGGAATTTATTTATTAATTGCTACATTGATATAATTATTATAACTTTTTTATCTAATCATTAATTCGCTGTTAATCCTTGTTCATTTTTTTTTATAATATAACTTTAAATCTAGTCTTTTATTATTAAATTCAAGTCTATTATTTTAAACATGATTAATCAAAATGAATAGATATTTTTCTTTTCAAAAATATATCAAAAACCTATTAACTGTGTTTATATTTTTAAGAAATATAAATAATTTTATATACACTGAATTATATGGGAAAACATTTATTTTCAAGTTGTGTTATATATTATTATAAACGCATGTGTGCATTAAAATAAAAAATATATAAAAATAGAAGCTAAAGAATTCATGAATAAAAATTGGATTGTTTCTGTACATAACGAAAAATAATTTTAAGAAATTAAATATGTATTATTAACACTTTGCATGTAAATTGATGCATCAAGCATGTATTATTAAGCATTTGCTGCAAAAAAAAAAGCTATATTTAAATTAACCAAATGTTTTTAATTATATTGATATATATTTTTTTATAAAATTACTAATTTTTATAATTGAGACCATGTAGATAAATTGTATATGGCATTGGCTTTGTAAAATATATTTCCATCGCACATTTTAAAAAATATATTTGAAAAATATTTTAGATTTGGCTTTTAATAATCAACATTTATAGAAGTTATAATATTACATGTTGTTTTTGTAACATTTGCAATTTGTGAACAAATGATAAATTCATGTGAATTTAAATATCTCTACTATAAAATAAATAGTAGAAAAAATAATTTATTGTAAAAGAAATCTTTTATGGACCAAGAAACCAAATTGAAGGAACCAAAGAACATATGTCATATCAAGTTTGATATTTATACACCTTAAAAA
This sequence comes from Caerostris darwini, assembly GCA_021605075.1. Lineage (NCBI taxonomy): Eukaryota > Metazoa > Arthropoda > Arachnida > Araneae > Araneidae > Caerostris > Caerostris darwini. Next base: position 686,878 of record BPLQ01011078.1, on the reverse strand, counting down.
TAATGAACAAAAAATTTAATATACTGATTATTTACATTTTTAAGTGTGATTCCAAAACTTTTTTTTATGGATTCCATAAAAAAATGTATTGTATTGATTGTTTAAAATAATATTTTATGATAAATTTGCATGCAATACTGCATTTTTAAAAATATTTACAAATATTGTTATAAACTTAAAATGTTCTCATGATATACTGTTCGATGATTACAAATATTTATACTTTTATTATGTAATAAAAGCTATTTTTCAAAAACATATAAGGCAGTTTTGTTGAAATAAATTATATTTAACAAAATATTTAATCTTCTTTTCAATATATTAATTTTTGGAAATTCTACTTCCTATAATTGAAAAATTTTTAAATCACAGTTTTTCAAATGAATTATTTTTATTTAATGTTAGAACTAAACTATAAGTGTGTAATTTTACTGATCACATAAAATAATTTTTTTTCGTTAAATGCTAGTTTTAGCTACATCCATTGTAAATTTAAACTCAAGACTTTTTGATGATAGATTTTGTATTTTTTTTAACATAAAAAATACAATATTTACTAAAAAATCTAATATTTGTAAGAAATGTGCAGAATTTCTTCGTTGAACATTCTAAAGTAATGTGTACAGGATTAGATGGACTATGTATATTATCTTTTGTAGTTTTCTAACAGAGCAAATTTTATTATATAGTAATTTTTAAATATTCTATGCTGTTCTATATTGAAGCGATATGTATTTTATAATAAAAAGATTTATTTCTATTGATGTTTTATTTTTTGTATTTACAAACATTAATCAGCACTAACATAGTTTTTTCAGCTTATTAAATTTAAGTATATTTATAGCAATGTTAATAAATGTCTACGAATTTGAGGACATTCTTACTTTTTTTTCTTATTAATACTTTTGTAGATCTTATGATAAAAGAAATTTTTATGTGTACACATGTGACATCGCTGTGAGGTGGAAAGCTTAGAACTGATGAATTTAACAAACAAATTCGTCGAAAAAAGTTTAATACTAAAAGAAATATTTCTATTTTGTTTACATTTACTTTCATTTAATGAAGCAATTTTCAGAATACAGATTTGTCTTTAAACCTCGCCACAAAAAGAGATTGAATTGAGTGTAAAAAAAAAAGTTTCAAAATTCGATTTTTGACCATTTATTTTTTTACTTGTACTGGGTCAAAATAGTTCTATAACCAAAATGCTTTGAAATTTTGAACTGTTAAAAAAATAATGTTTGAAATATTTAAAAAAACTTGCACTCCTACGATTTGTTTCAATCATTTAATAATCTTTGATTTTTACGAATTATGAAACAAACTTGCTCACGAAAGGATAAAAACAGATTTTGATACATTTCTTAATTTATTTTTACTGATCAGAAATTACTAAATTGAGATGTAACAGTAGATATCATTTAAGTAGCAGATATATAATACAAAAAAAAAAAAAAAAAAAATAAGTTATAAAAGTAAATTGTTATCAATTTAATTATTTAAACTAAAATGCATATGCAGAAATATATTATAAGTTTAATTTAGCTAGCAATTATAAAAAGAATTCTTTATTTTAGCTTCTAGAATTTTGCAATAATTTGCTATGATTTTTTATTTTAGAGAAATTTTAAAAAAATCGTTCGGAATCATTCTTTATTCGGTTAAGAAAAAAACGCTTTATAAGGGCGGCTTTGTAAATGTTATGTTACTTTTGTAGGGAAAAAACGCATATAATTATAATGAGAGGTTACAGTAAATAATTTCCTAATTAAAAAAAAATTGATTTAATTTATAGAAATAGCGGTTTGTAGATTTTTCCGGCTTTCCATATTTAAAAATTTATTTTTACTTTTTTTTCCTGTCTGATTTACCACTTCCGTAATGACTGTCAGATTGACGTCCGGAAGTTCTATGAATCTAAGGAAGTAGTAATAACTATGACTAATTAATTTATTTATAGATTTCATTGAAAAATTGTTGTAGAATTTTCTGTTTAGAGTAAACTACTTATACAGTATTTTTAATATAATACGTCTCTTTATAAATATATATAAGGGTGTACACAAAATGGATCCTATATTATTTGGGTCCAATAGAAAAAATCTTTTTAATAGATTGTAGTTTTATAATTTTTTTAAATGTTTCTATTCATTAAAAAAATATTTTTTAAGTAGTTCGTTGAATTGTTCATAATAATACGCTATTTATATTTGAGAGGGTGTAAATTTTTTTATTTATTTATCATCATTAATGTTATTATTTTTATTTTTGCTTTAGTGCTACAAAATTAGCCGAATTTTATTAATGTAAATTTCCTAAAAAATGTAATATAATGTTTATAGCTGTAGAATAATAAAAATTTATGAAATATCAAAAAAAAACATAATTTTCAGTAAATAAAGAAAACAAAGTGATATTAATATGTAATTTTTCTAGAAAATTAATTTAAAAACATATTAAAATTAAATTTTTATTGTTTATATATATATATAAAGTATTTTTATAACTAATCATTTCTTCACTACCATTCTTTATATTAACTAGAAAAAAAAATTATACATTTAGAAAATTTTATCACATAACTCTTTTGAATAAAATTATTGAGGGTTGTGTTAAAATTAACAAACCCTTTTAAACGAAAACAATTTCAATTTCTTAACGATATAAAATATTTTAATATCTTCGTATATTTTTATTTTAAATGTTTTTGGAAGCTATTAAAATTTGACGTAATAATCTGAAAAATGATTGAATATCTATATATAATTCGTCAGTTTTTTTCTGCGAAATATTTATTAACATTTTGTTACATATATCTATCGGTAGATGGCAGCACGACATTAATTTTAAACACAATTGTTTTATGAGTTTTTTCAAACTGAACTTGCACCGCATTCATTTACAAAACAAAATTTGAAATGATAATAAAATTGTATTTGCTTTAAAATTTTAGTAAAATCAAATATTTAAAAAAACTTGCACTCCTACGATTTGTTTCAATCATTTAATAATCTTTGATTTTTCTATTTACATAAAAATTAATAAAAAAAACAAATTTATTGAAAAAAAATTAAAGTAAATTTATTAATAAATTATTAACGGATTTAAGAAATAAATATACAAATTTAATAAAAAATTTGGCCCGTGTTATTATTACTATTTTTTTTTAATTAACAGTACAGTAAGTTCATTTATGTTGATTTACACAATTTACTTATTAAATGAACGAAAAGAATATTTTATACTGTGTTCCACAACTTTGTATCATAAAAGTGTTGTTATGTGCATATTTTAAACGTGTATTATTCTGAAAGCAGTGATCACAATACACACCATAAGTGGTATTCAAACCTTCACCTCTTGTATACTGGACTGTCCATGTTCCTAATGGATCATGAGTTGGGCATACATCATAGTTTATTAATAAAATAATTGTATATAAATAAATTTAATGAAAATGGGGCCTTGTAGAAGACTAGAACAATAAAATTTCTCCAATAAAAAAAAATCCAATATTTGAAATATCTTTATAATGTTAACTTTATTTATGTTATAAGTACTAAATATTATAATAAAAAAATAAAATAAATACTAAATAGTATAATATAAATATAAATACTATTTATAATATAAATAAGTAGTATAATATTATTATTTATATTATACTACTTATTTATATTATTTTTCATAAAATGAAAAAAATATTAAATTAAGTAGAAGTTCATTTTGACCGTTTAATTAAATATACGGAACAATTAGTGTGTCATAATTATTGATTTATCATCATCATCATCAATGGCGCAACAGCCCCATGATGGGCCAAGGCCGTCTGTCTACTAGCAGATTTCAAGACGGTAGATGATTCTTTTTATGGGGTATGGTTGTCAACACTACCATCAACGGTTATAATTGACTGGGACCTACAGTTTAAAGTGGATTTCGAACCACTACAACCATCTATGGCCCCGCCCAACCAGAAACCTGTTTATCGGAAACTTGTGGCACCAGAGCGCTAGTCACTCTGCCATCGGGTCCCAATTACTGACTCAAACAAATAAAATTTTAAAACTAATTTCATAATTAGTGAATACATTAGTAGCAAAAAAGTAATTTTGGCTAAACATGAGCTCTACAACTCGTTGAATTTTTTCATCCATTCATGATATCTTATTCAAAATAAGGTCACACGTGCTAAATTTGCAATATTGTTGAAACAAGAACTATGGAAATGTCTTTCTTCGAGTCATTGAAATAATAAAACAAAATAAGAATCGTTCTAGAAAATGCTAAATTATTTTCAGAACGAGTTTTCAAAAGAACCATCAATAAGATTTTATGTATGATTGTCCAAGATCCAGAAATAGTTATACTGCTCAGGTCACACATGGATTGCTATTGTACAAGACAAGAATAGGAAGACCGAGTTATACAAAGCACCATTGTTTTCCAAGTCCTTTGTTTTAAGAAAACCAAACTGATACAAATAAAAAGAAACATGGTGTAAAACACGCAACTTGTGTGGGTTTTTTATGCTCCAAGTCACAAAGCAAAAACTGGAACAAATAATCTGTTGAAAATCAATACGAGAAATTGTTAGTCTGCTTCTAAATTACAAAAGAATGGATAGTAAATTTTAATCTAAAATTTTGTAACTCTGATAAAAGTGTTGAATACATTTTATAAATGTTTGATTATCTTTCTTTTATTTACTATACAGTAGTCGAACTTCAAGGGAGACGCCAAATAATTAAAGTTATAGAGTTTTCGACTTATGGAGGTTTTCGACTAACGCGGATTTTGTAAGGAAATTTTCGACTTGTAGAGGTTTAGATTCTTTCTAACTTATTTTGAGTTAGAGAGGTAACATAAATAAAAATTTAAGTTACAGAGGTAATAAACATGTTTATTTGCAACTTAAAAGTTATATTATGTACTACAATAAAAAATCAAAATAATTCTGAAATAATATCAAATGAACGAGTTGTAAAATAAACATTGCTAATGTTCGAGATACAAAGGTCCAATTTTTTTTCAGAGTTACGGAGGGGAAATATATACCAAAATGGCTTGTGGGGATTGAATAATTATTTCGACATATAGAGGGTTGAAATTTCGAGTAGTGGAGGTTTTGGGGCTTGAAGGGAAGGGAACAAAAAAAAAATATATTTCGAGTTTTGAAGGTTTGCGACTTATCGAGGTTCGACTTAAAGAGGTTCTACTGTATTATATTATCCATTTATTTTGTACTTTAATTATTCAAAGCGTAGTTTCTGTTAAGAAAATAATAATAATGATAATAATAGCAGCCTTTAGCACACATACATAATATCAAATTAATTTTATTTTAATTCCTATACTTTCATTTAAATGAAAAATAATTTCATATAATAAATTTAAAATCCATGCTTAAGCAAAAAAAAAAAAAAAAAAATCCATGCAAATTTAAATATGCTTAAGATTCGTGAAGATTTTACTTTATTTCTTAATTATATAATAATACAGTACAAAAATGAAATTACGAAACATCATTTTTGTATTCTGAGATTGGTATAACTTATGCCTTATTGTATGGCATAACTTATAATTTATGGCATTGTGTGGCATAACTTATGCCTTATTGTATGGCATAACTTATAATTTATGCCTTTGTGTGGCATAACTTATGCCTTATTTAATATTTTTTAAATAAAAGTTAACAGATTTTATAAATGCATTCATTACAATTTATCATTATGTTAATTTTAAGAGCAGTTTTTAATATATTTAAGCATCATGATATTTAGTATTAAAGTAATAATAATGTTTAGCAATAATTTTGAAGGGGTTTTAAGAATAAAACTAATTTATCTTTGAAAAAAAATGTAACATCTAATTTAATAAATGAGGAAATTGATTTTATGTTATTGATTTTATGTTATGTTATTTTATGTTATTGATTTTATGTTATTCGTATTATTAAAAATGCAGCATGATATCAGATGTTATAAAAAGATTCTTTTAATGTTCTTATGAAACTAAATCGCTGAAAATAATTTTAAATTTTTACTTGTGGAATTTTAACCTCATGGGTGTTTTATATGTTTTAAGTATTTGGGTTATCAAAAAGTGCAATGTTTTCTTTGTTGATAAGAAATAAAGCTTTAATAAGATAAAAAAAGTCTTCTTCTTATTTTATTTTTTTTTTACAATAGAATTGAAAATGATAAGACAGGCGTACACACATTATGATATCTAGAATCCATACTCTAGATTTGGAGTGCTTGAATAAGACTAACTTGATAAAGACAGGATCACTTTACGAATTAATGGAAACATGATTTAATATCACATTTTAACACCAAATGAGTCATATCCTCATGTTCTGTTGGACTCTAATTTTTCCAAAAAGAAAAAAAAAAAAGCTAGTTTCACAAACATTATATTAATTTATGAAATATTCCAAAATAAATTTCTCATTTTTCTAATTAATAAAGTCTTGTTTCAAAATTAAGAATCTCACTATATCAATCAAAGATTTGATCTTACTAAAAATGTGCTAATGCTAAGATTCTGAAACAGGATCTGGTGTAACATGATGTGACATATCACACATCTGATGTCACATCCTCATTTTTATGTTCAATTTTTTAAAGCTATTTTCACAAACATTTTAAAATTTCTTCAAGCTTTTTCCAATCTTTTATGAAACTTTACGTTTACTATTCCTTAGTCGAATTCGACCATTTTCTTTTCTTCATGCAATACGTTTATGACATTTTAAAATTCTGACATAGTTCTTCATTATCCAAACTTAGGCTTACTTCAACATAAAACCTTACTTTTCTATCTTTTCTTTATCCATATGATGCATTTGGTTGACTAGTTGATATGACAAACTAAAATAAGACCCTACAGTCTCAAACTGAAAAAAAATATCTATGAATGATATTTTCATTTTAAAAGGACACAAGTTTATAGATTTGTCTCGTGCCTCTTAAATTCGCGCTTGGGTTGGAATGTTTGGGCGATTCCTTCGACGGCAGCAGTCAATTCCTTGTCTAGCATCTCAGTTGTAGATGTATCAAGCGCTGTAACAGCAGTCATCTGTGTGTCGTCAAGGGTGGGAGAGGCAGTGCGAATGGCAAGGGTGGTGTCCAACACTTCCTCCTCGTCAATTTTGAAGCCATTGACTGGAAGATCTTTCTCTTCCGTTTCGCAAGGTTGGTATTTGGAAGAAGACGATGGTTTGTCGTGGGACTTCATGGAGCTGAACATGACTTTGATGTCTTGCTTGGTCCAACTGGAAGACACGCCTTCGGTTTTGCTGTCAGTTTTGTCTTCTGACTTTTCCTGCAAATCATCAAATGTGAAAATTAGATATGCTTAGTTTAGCACTTAACACTGAAAATTGTTAAAAATTTTAGTAATTATTGTATCTTGTAACCTGTGTCAACCTGAATCACTTGTGCTTAAATCTTCTGTAAATGTCACGCTTTTGTATTTTATTTGTATTTATTTATTTATTTTTTGGAGTAACGGACACCTAATTGTAGCTACAGCTTTTGCTTTTTCGATCTCCAGCTTTAATTGTTCTCAAATAGAAGATGTTTTCTTAAATTCTTTTATTTCTTTAATATTCTTATTCAATAAATGAAACAATTTCATCTGTGCACATTTTTAATTAACTTTAAGATATGGAGGTTTAGTGATTCTTGAAACCACATTGGAACTCCATACCCGGTAGGCCCATTGCTCATTGTTTTCCGAATATTGAACATTTTGGCCTAAGGTGGTTACTAGAATGGCAGATACCAGGGATAACCTGTTACACCGTTACCATTGTATCACCAAAATAAATTTCCTCTCTTCATAGGTGGAATCTCCTTACATTACTCTCTTACATGAACTCAATGGAAGGATTCAGCCTATAGATTTATCATGCCTGGCATAGACACATGATTCTGCTTTGCTTGTCAGATTTCCAACCCTTCTATCTTAGCTTGGAAACCCAGAACTCTATATATCAGGTCTCTTTGAACTAATTTTGTTCATGTTTTAAAATATATTTAAATTACATATATATGTTTGTTGTCAAAATGTTTTATATTTCATTTTGTTTTATTTAAAATTATTTATTTATTATTTCACTATTTTTATTATCTTATTATTATTATAATTATTATTTATTTTATTTTTCAAAAGAGTTTACTTTTAACTGAATAGTTTATTATTAAGTTTTAAACAAATGCTTTTCTAATTTTTATAGTTTTAATAATTCTTAATTGCAAATATTCAATGCAGGTAATTTTTTCCATTGTATTTATATATGAATTATTAAGTCAAATTTCGAGCACATAAATTATGCTTATAATTTTATTCGAAACCTTAAACTTGATATCCGAAACAAGTATTATTGTTTCTACTTCTTCATTGGCGCAACAGCCCCCTAGTGGGCCAAGGCCTTCTGCCTGCTTGCAGATTTCGAGACAGGAGATGTTATCTTTTTATGAGGTAGGGGTATTATTGTTTACAAAACTTATTTAGAAAAACTATCATAGTAAAGAGATAAAAAAATTGAAATGTATTTGATAACAAGTATTATCATTAATAATTATTATTAGAAACTTTTGGCACGACATTTTTAATCAAAATTTAATTTTTTAACACTCTCCAAAACTTTTTTTCTTTCTAATGCAGCTGGCAAACACTTAGTCTTGGATGCCTTAAGGCAAACGCTGCACAAACGTTACTCACTTTGCATTACCCAGGAGGCGCATGTAACCAGAAGATAAGCGATGGACGCGGAGTAACAATGCCCCCGCAACGCTCTACGATCCTATTAGACCGGGACCTACTTTTTAAAGTGGATTCCGAACCACTAGAAACATCCATGGCACCGCCGGGACTCGAACCCGAAACCTGTGGTACCGAGCACCAGAGCGCTAGCCACTCGGCCATTCAGGCATTCACACTCTCTAAGTTAACAATGGAAAATAAATTCAAATATTTACGATTCTTTTATTTGATCAAATAGTAAAATTCTTAAAAAAATGGTGATTTCCATTAGAAAACAAATTACAAAAAAAAAAAAAAAGAAAAGAAAAGAAAAAAGTACTGAACAAGTATTAGTTAGTTCTAAAATATTTATTTAAATTTTTATTTTGTATATAATATTCAATTTACATTTAAACTAAAATCATTCTATTTCAGTTTTTCTTCCTTAAAAATAAATAGATGCGTTGCGCTGAACCAAAAATAAATTTCATTATTTTATATCTTCCTTTAATTTAAGATTACCTCACATATGATTATATTATTAATTACCATTGTATTTTTATTGTTAAAAGTGCTTTCATACTAAAATTTCAATTCAGAAATATCCATTAAATCATCATCCTTTTGATCTAACTGCGTATTGTATATGCTATTTTAAGGTGTTTCTTTATTAAGATTGTAACAATTACAAAAACTTTAAATTTTTGCTGACATAATAAATACACATGTTTTTAGTATTTGTTATGAAATACTCAATGAGCCAACAAAGATAGCGAATGGAAAAATAACTCTCTTTTTATTAGAAATTTCGCGATTTTTAGAGTCTGTAAATATTTACAAAATTTAAATGTATTACGACATATTTTTCAATTTTTATGTTCGATATTTTAACCGCTTAAAATTCATTATTTCAGTAATCAAATTCATGATTTTCGATAATTCGTATTTAATGATAGAAATTGCAAATACACTGTACCTTTTATTTAAGGAATGCAGCTATAAATTTAGTTTTCTTCAATAAAAATTATTTCTGTATTTATTTTAAAATTAATCCGTTAAAATTCAAAAATAAAAAAAAAATAGCAAATAATCGCTTTAAACCGATTAAGTATTAATGTATTTAGTACAAATAAATAAAGTTTTTTTTTAGAAAAAAATTGAATGAATCGAAATAATTAAAAAATAAAATTTTAATGGGGTCGTTTCTGGTAATCTATATAATATATCCAATGAGCAGTTAGAAAAAAAAAAGATAGTAAACAAGGAAAAGAAGGTTAATAATTCGAAACAAACCCAAGATATAAAAAACACATTTTTTTTATTTTTTATTTTTCCTTTCTAGAGACTTGAATTGTTGCAACTGATATAAAGGAAATAAAACAGGGAGATAAAAGTTATTATTTAAATTAATAGCTTAAGAGTAAAAATATGTTAAGCGTATAAATTTGATGGAAATCTATAAATAGCTGGATGTTATAAAATAAATTATAGTTTAAAAAAACTAAAAAACATGCTTTTAGAGTTAATCAAACTAAAAAGTAAAAAATAATAGTTAACATAAGAATAAAATGACTGACGAGAAAATGAATGTCACTGTTCTAAAAGCGTAGGGTGCTCGATATCAATCGTTATAATTTTTCACTAGTTTCATTCCGAAATGCAGAGTTAGTTTAAAAATGTCATACAAAGCACCCCACGCTTTTAGAACAGTGACACTCATTTTATTCTTATGTGAGCAATTATTTTTTTACTTTTTAGTTTGATTAACTCTAAAAGCGTGTTTTTTAAACTATAATTTATTTTTTGCTTTTTAGTTTGATTAATTCTAAAAGCGTGTTTTTTGAACTACAACATTTAAATGAGGTCCCGGTACGGAGGACTGGAACTATAGTTCTTACAATAATTTAATTGTGAGTAAAACAAAGGCTAAATGCGAATATGTCGAGCCAGCCAGGATTCGAAAGGGGAATCTCCTGATCCGTAATCAGGCGCGTTATCTGTTGTGTCACTGTCCCACGTGGGTTTGAATGTCTTAGGTACTTTCATTCTACATGGGTTAAATTGCTCTTCATAAGTTAAAATAAAATCCCTAATCATGGCGATCCTAATCATGATGAGATAATAAACTTATCAAAATATTTTACTGTCGTCGGTCCTTGATAAGTCTACAACGTTTAAATTAAATCGGATCGCTTAAAGTAGGGCAAAATCGAGTCCAAAGAGTCAGTTACAAACAAAGATACTGATGAAACTAATAAAAGCGTATAAAAAAGGGGTCAAATACTCATATGTTAATTAAATTTAATTACTGAATTAATATTTGAAAAAACTGTATTAACATCCAGTGTCATCCACTACAAGTTAAAAAAAAATGTATCTGAACTTGAGGGGATGAATACGAAGTATTTTATGAACGATTGAAAATTTGAACAAGATACATATAGGGAGAGTGTGAGCTAATAGAAGGAATTGAATTAGTTATAAAATTTTCCAAGATTAATGTAAATACTAAAATAGATCTACAGTAATTTTTCATCATAAGACTCGCTATGACTTTAAAAATTAAATATGTAATGTTTGTAGTATGCTTTTGCAGCTGGGTGTAATTGGGATGAGACACAAGTTTAAAAGCACACAGCTTTATTTACAAACACGTAAACACGACATAAACGCCACAATTAACTTCAAACAATATTTAACACACAACATGTAACTCATTTGAAGATACATAATTAAAGATTCGTGGAAGGATTCCATCGTTCTTTTTTCTTGGATTGCAGGTATTATTATTATTTTGTATTTTATTGCAGGTATTATTATTTTAATCTTAAGGATTCCTATCTCTTTATTGAGATATAAACAATTACTATATGCAACACCATTGTATACATTCATAATATCATATTTGAAATAGAGGATCTTTCATAGATATGCTAGGAATGTTTTTTTGGCATTTAATACTGACAGATTAAGAGCTCATCCTTTAAGTATACTTATAGACAGCACGAAATTGCTAGATTGGTTTGGTTTGCCACTCTGTCATTTTATGCACCCTTTAGGCTAATTAAATCGCAATCTACAGTTCAACGTTGATTCCGAACCACTTAAAACATTCACGACACCGTCAGGATTCGAACCTGGCCTGTGTTACCAAACGCCAGAGTGCTAGACAATTGGCCACCAGGCCGCCGAAATTGTTAGAAGATGGAATTTCTTTTAAATTTCATGCAAGTTAACATTATATAACAGAATTTTTATAATTATTATCATCATCATTACAAAAGAATTCCATCATTTTTTTTTTCATTTTTGCATATTTGATTTGATTTAGGCATGAATAGTCTGGTGGAATGTTTCAGATTTCTAAACTACATGAGCCTACTTAGAGCAATAAGTTCCATAGCCTATATCGAGAATGGGAATGATAAATCCAGGAGTTAGAAAGTTTTTCTATCAGCTCTATGACGAGAAGTGGAAAAAGTAAATTTTCCAAAGATCATTTCAAAATGTAACAGTAAAATATTCCCGGCGCTGCCATGAATGTTTGCAGTGGTTCGGAATCCACTTTAAGCTATAGATCCCAGTTTGATATGACTGTACAGCATAGTGCTGACAACCCTACCCCATAAAAAGAAAACATCTGCTGTCTCGAAATCTGCTAGTAGAAAGATTGCCTTGGCCCGCTATGGGGCTGTTGCGCCAATTAAGAAGAACATTAAAATATGGTTGAGTTTATTGGAGTATCCTAGATAATACAATCTGTTACATATCTGTTGTTCTAGCGGACAGTAATAGTTTTGAAACAGTATATTAAAACTCATAATAGCGTAAATTACTATAGGAGAAGAATTTATATTATTTTCATATGAATTATTATTTATAATTTTTTATCATACTATACTTAAAACATCATTTAAACGGTTTTGAATAATTCATATTATTCATGGAAATTTATAAAATTAAATATGAATTAACCAAAAATTTTAACTACATCCTTCCTTGCAAATATACTTGGAATAACTAATCCTGAATTTTCATCGGAGTAACGATAATCATATAATATACTTGATATAATGCTATTAAAAGTAAAAATTTTCGTGATGATAGTGTTTTTTAATAAGGATTATAATAAATGCGTATTTTTTATCAAATGCATTGTTCGTATCACCATCGTCATCATTTGGGGTTTTGACAAATATCAAGGAGAAAAAAAAAATGAATTCACTAAAATTGCGAAATGGAATTGCCCGTACTTAGCATAAGGCCAATCTTAGTTTCGACTTCATTATGTCATATTTATTCAGCTTTGAATGTTTTACAAAGACGGCGATGCTGAGTACACGTGTTAGAAACATTTTTATTGAAAAAAATTATGCAGATGTGTATATTATTTCCTCAATGTGTGTTGTATATTTCTTTCTTGTTACGTCGTTCAATTCAATCGTCTTGTTTTATTCAATATGGATACCAAAATATTAAATAAAGTTTTTTTTCTTTAAAAAAAAAACAACACCTATAGCAATTCTAAAAATTTTAGCAATAGAAAGTTTAATTTAAAAATATAATCAATAACCAATACTAATGAATCAGCGTCACATATTATTTAAAAAGTTTTTTTAATATTTTGGTAAATACATAATTATATGATAATTTATGCTTTTATTATTATTATTATTATTGAAGCCTCAATCGATCTTTTATGTGTACCACAAAAGTACTGGGTGATTGTAATTAAAGTCCCACTTTCAAAATGCTGTAAAAAAAGAACCACTCATCACAACGAGTTCAAATTTGAACTGAAGATACTTGAAGATGAGGCAAACGGTATGACATCAAAAAAAGGTTCTCCCCGAGTTTTTCCATCCAATTTGGTATTTGCCGTGGTGGATGGGCTTTCCACTAACAGTGTCACAACTGCTGAATGACTTGGAAGTCATTTTTTTCAGTAAAAAAACCCGAAACAATCAAGCACATTGAACACTACGATTGGTTTAATATGCAACTCATGCCAAATACGTTGTAATTACTATTAAAAATATTAATGAAAGCCGAATTCAGCAAGGGTGATTATAATCAAAATCCCACTTTTAAAATGCTCTAAAAAAAGAACCACTCATCACAATGAGTTCAAATCTGAACTGAAGATATTTGAAGAAGGGGCAAACAGTATGGCCTCAAAAAAAAGTTCCACCGATTTTTGACATCCAATTTGGTATGACCTCGCCCCGGTGGATAGGCTTTTCGCTAACAGTGCCACAACTACTGAATGACTTGGATATCATTTTTTTCCGTCAAAAAACTGAAACAATCAAGCACATTGAACACTACGATTGGTTTAATATGCAACTCATGCCAAATATGGTGTAATTTCGATTCAAAATATCACTGGCAGCCGCATTCACTTTCTTTATGCCGCTTACAACGCCATCTATTATTACACTTTGGAACTGTTTTTTGATACCGTACTGTGTCGCCCCTTCTTCAAGTATCTTCAGTTCAAATTTAAACTCATTGTGGCAAGTGGTTCTTTTTTACAGCATTTTCTAAATGCACTTTAATTATAATCACCCAGTACATATGTCGTTGATAAAATAAATCGTCGACAACAAATGGCATTGATAAATATATAGTTTATTAGAACCGTGATTGTACGTAGAAAATCTCTGAATATATAAAAAAAAGAGATTTATCCGTGAAAGTATATTTTCTAAAGCTTACCACGACTGTAAATAAAATCCCCCCTCCCCCAAAAAAAACCCAATTCTATTGGTTCTTTTCAGAAGCTATTGAGAAAATTTCTAAAAGGGAAAATCGCCCAGGGGGAGAAAAAAAAAAGCAATCAATGAAAGTAAAATAAATATAACCAGTCATGTATGTTTCCTTATCATGTTGTTAGTTGATTTTTAATTATTTTGACAAGCATTTGGCTTACATTTTGTATAGAAATTTTTAAAAAAGGTTTTTATTCGTCTACTACTGTTTTTAAGGAAGAATTTCCTTATTATTTAAATTGATTCTTTTCAAAAATTGTAAAGTGTTATTAAACATATTTTTCCATATTGTGAAGCACTAAATGAAAAAATTGAATGACTTGCATCATTACTTATTAATAAATATTTCAATGCAGAAAATTGGATGAAATATTTTATTTATTAATATGTAATAATAGTGATACTGTAATCAGAATAGGCTGATCAACAATTTTTTCATTTTTTGAATAAAAAAATGTAATTTCATAGAGATAAAATTTAATACATATTATGATGCACTAAAGGAAAAAATTTGAATGATTTGCATCATTATTTATTAATAAATATTTTAAGGTAGAAAATTGGATGACATATTTAATTTATTAATCTGTAGCAATACATTCAGAAAGCTGATCAACAACTTTTTTATCCTTTGAATAAAAAATTTAATTTCATAATTTCATTTTAAATTAATTTTTTCTATTTCATTATTTTCTATTTGCTAGTTTTGATTAGCTGTTCTCGAAAACAGAAAATTTAAAATATTCACAATATTTGAAGTTTACTCATTTAAAATAAAGTTGTTTACAAAATATTAGCTATTACTGAAAATGTAACTTTTTAAGATAGATCACAAATTGTTATAATAAATAAGTAAATTTATAATAAGAATAGAACATTTACTTTGTTATATAAACTTAATAATACGATAAAAAAAATAAATGGATAAAAAGTAATTGGAATCGATCGAATGATTATTAAATAATAGATGTATTTCTCAGTTAGAATGACGACTGAGAAAATATCCTTACATCATAAATTATTCCTGACTCATTGTGTGCTTTCTTTTTTTAACAAACGTAACACAGTCTCATAGTTAACGAATTGGACGCCAAGCGTAAAGGGAAATAAACGTTCCAGTTTGCTGAATTTTCAATTTGGAATACACTTTATGCCGGGAATGAACATAATAAATCAGTAGGGTGGAAAATATTTCCAAAGATTTTAAATGCATGGAAGAAAGGTGAGAACATCGATATACCTTATCTTCGAATATTCTTTCTAAATTACACTGTGGTGTCATGGGTGAAGTATAGCAGACTCAACGTGGTGCACTTTGGATAATACTGAATCTCCTACAATTCCGTAGTAATAACAGTGACGGATTTAGGTTCGATGGTGACCTAGGTCCAAGTTAATGTGACGCCCTTATATAATAATAATAATATGGATAGTAATAATGGATTTGAATTAAATTTAGGTGTTTAATTAATTTAGGTTGCTTTAAATTTAGGTATTGAACTCATTTAATTTGTATTTCGAGGCCTTTATATTCTTTATATTTTTGTGATTTTCCAAGTTCTAGTACTACCTTTCTAAATTGATCATGAAAAACGCCTGACATTACGTAAAACTATAAAATTTTTATGCGAGATTTATAAAAATAATAAAATTTTTGAGTAACCGGACAAAGGTATAATTAAATATGGTGAATTAATATTTTGTGTTATAATGTTGAGCAAATAAACGCTACATTTAGATTGTTTAAGAAAAATTTATGAAAAAACTAACGTAAATAAATAAATGCTATATTTAACGAAAAATCTTTTAGTGTCTATTGGTTAGATATTTTAAATGTTACTACTTACGCGATTAATTATTTTAAAAAATAATTCTTCCCTTTAAAAATTGACATCTTGAGGTTGTCAAAGCAAGAAAAGAATTAAAATTCGGCCTAACAATAGATAAAAAACAAAATCGATTTCACATTTTTGCCTCCTCGAACATTTTGGTGCCCCTAAAAATTTGCCGCCCTAAGCCTAAATCCGTCATTGTGTAATAAGGGCGGTAGACAAAAATCAAAAAGCGTCCGCGTTAGAAAACGTATAGATTGCAGCCTGGACATGCATTTTTTGATGATAAAATCTCGTTTACAATGACTTTGAATTATGTTTTTATAATACTGTGATTGGCACTTACCGGGTCCTTCACTTTTCTACAGCGTCTGTAAATTAAGAATATCAGGAACAAAATAATTCCTAGAAGTGCGATGGCACCGATGATACTTCCAGAAATGAGACCCAAGTTCAACTTGTCATCTTCCTTTTTGATTTTCTGCATCATCCGTGTTTTCGTATGGTAATCAGCAAGCATAGCCCGTAATCCCTCGTAAAAATGTCCTGCTGAGAAATTGGCTTTATTTTCCAGGAAAATCCTATGAGCTTCGTCCAAGGACAAGTAGAAAGATGTCTCTTTACCGACGTCAGTGAATGACTGGAAGAAAAAAAAAAGCACAGAAGATAAGATCTAAGCCACACTTCAAAAGATTAGTATAAGTTAAATGGGAATCTAGTTTCGGAAATGCATATGTGTTTGCATACCAGTCTGTCTGTGGTAGCCACCACAATGAGGATGTCGTTGTCGCATTTTCCCAAATTCCATTTTGCTCGCAGTTTTTCAGCGAATGAACGAATGGTTTTTGATGGGTGCTGACTGGAGAGAAAAAAAATAATGCTACATATATTATTGAAGTTTGCATAAAAACATTGGCAAACAATAAATGGCATTTATGGTATATTATTACTTTTGAATAATTATTTTAAAAAAATAACCAAAACAAACAAAGGCTTATAATATAAACAGACTTATAATATGCTGTTATAGATATACAGAGAATCTACTGAAAACAGAAGGGTTTGGAAAAGTTGTAACTTGGTAGTTTTCACTCTTTTTTATTTTTATTTTGCTGTAAAGTTACTGATCATCATTCAGAAATTAAAATGGCAATTTATGATGTACAACAAAGAGTAAAACTTGCCAACAATAAATCACATTTATGGTATAATATTAGTTTTGAATAATTATTTGAAAAAAGATAAATAAAACAAACAAAGGGCTTATATTATAAACAGACTTGTAATATGCTGTTATAGATATACAGAGAGTTTATTGAAAATAGAAGGGTTTGAAAATGTCGTAACTTGGTGGTTTTCAATCTTTTTTATTTTTATTTTTCTGTAAGTTACTGATCCTCTTTCAGAAATTAAAATTACTATTTATGATGTCCAACAAAGAGTAAAACTTATTCAATTTTTCTATTCCAGTAAAAGAACAATTATTCAAAGTGAAAGAAAACACATGCAATATTTTAATGTCAGAGTATCTACTATAGATAGCATGATTCGCTTTAAAAAAATTGGATCAGTTGGCTATCTACCGGGAAGAAGTCATATTATTATTTTAAACTTATTTATGTTTTG
This sequence comes from Caerostris darwini, assembly GCA_021605075.1. Taxonomy (NCBI): domain Eukaryota; kingdom Metazoa; phylum Arthropoda; class Arachnida; order Araneae; family Araneidae; genus Caerostris; species Caerostris darwini. The sequence continues at coordinate 668,892 of BPLQ01011078.1, read as the reverse complement.
TATCCATTTTCCAGCGGGCATGAGGTGCATATGTACCTCTATATTCTGATTTTTAAATTAAAAAAAAACATTTCTATCTTTTTACTTGCAAATGAATTTCTTCTTGCATTACAGAAGCATAATACTAAATTCACAGAAGGAAACTATATGAAATAAGTAGAGAAAATAAGTAAATCCCAAAAATAATAATAACAATAATATATAGAATGAAAACCGTAAACCAACACTTAGAAATTAATAGTAAATGCATAATCTTACGAAGTCATCGTAGTAAAATGGACTTAAAACTAATAAATGTTCTAAGACTCCCTCGACTAATTCTAGATTTAACCAGTTTGTAATTAGAATTACTGAAATTTATCCCTGAAGTTTGAGTATAGAAAAATAAAAAAGCCCTTGTCAAGCTTTACATAAGTACATATTGACGTGAGCAGATACTTAGGCAGGCAATAAAAAATACTTACGCTGAAATCCGCTAAATATGTATAATTCACTAGATAGAGTTTCTCATAAATTTCACAAAAATAAGCAAAAACTCTAGATCGCCTCACATTCAATATTATAAGGATTATAGCATATTATATGTACACTCATGGGTAGTTCTAAAACAGCGTCAGGCAGCTATTTAAATAATTAAAAGATAATCCTATTGAAATAGAACTTTTGCAATACGTGAAAAAATGTGACAGCATTAGGCACATAAAAAAAGCACCATTATCATCAAATGTTCACAAATGACAAATATGCATATTTTAATGCTGCTTAAGCCTATTATTTTTTCCATAGAAATAACGTTTACTGAATTAGTTATTAATGAATCTGTTTTTCTTTTTTTAACATAAAAAAGCTCCAACATCTATTTTCAGATTACTGAAGCACAGTATTCTTTCAGACGACACCATGATATATTCTTCACATTTAATTAACAATTATTCATGTGTCATTTATAATACCACTCTTCCAACTAAAAATTTTACAAAAGGGAATATATAAGCAATATGTTTGATGTATATCTTGGGAATTCAAATTTCATTCTCACTGGTTTGTTTTGATTCATAAATTTACTTAGAAATGTATTTAAAAATACAAACTCACAACTGCATAAGGTTATCAACTGTTGTAAAAATATTAATTTTTTATAGATATCTCAATGGCTTCATTTTTTATAGATACTCAAATGGTAACAGGTAATACAGGCGCATGCAAGAAGTCAAGCAGTCGATTCTACTGGTGGTATGAATTGCAGCCACTGCTTTTTGGTAGCAACTGTTTCAAGGTTTGTAACTGCAACAAGGTTTGAAAAAAATTGTCAATTATAGTTTTATTTTCGAGTGGTGGCCAAATGGAAAGATTCGCAGCTGCAACAAGGTTTGAAAACAACTGTCAATTATAGTTTTATTTTCTATAGGTTTTATTTTCGAAAACAATTGTCGATTATTGTTTTATTTTCGACTGGTTGCCAAGTGGTAAGGTTGGCAACTGCAATAAGATTTGAAAGCAACTGTTAATTATAGTTTTATTTTCGACAGATGGCCAAGTGGTAAAGTATACAGGCGCATGCAAGAGATCAAGCAGTTTATTCCGTTGGTGGTGTGAATGGCAGTCACTGCTTTTTGGTAGCGTATATAAGCGTCTTACTTCGATAATCATATTCTTTCGTAAGAGTTTTCTGAATTTTCTATCAACTACATGAGGAACTTCGACTACTTGAGAGTTCACATCAGTATATCGTTCCCCCTTTGAGAAGCATATATATACTTTAGGGGCCTGATGGCCAGTGACTAGCGCTCTGGCGCTTGGTGCCACATGTTTCGGGCTTGAGTACCACCGGTGCCATGAATGTTTGTAGTGGTTCGGAATCCACTTTAAATCATAGATCCTGCTCTAATATGGATGCAGAACGTAGGGCTGACAACCCTACCCGGTAAAAAGAAAACATCTTTCATCTCGAAGTCTGGCAGACGCTCCACCATGGGCTGTTGCGCCACTGATAATGATATATACTTTAACTTTCATATAAATATTCATTAAAACGGAAAATATGCTTTATTTTTTAATTTAAAAAATGAAGTTCTTAGAATAAATTTGCTTAATAATTAAGTCAATAAAAATACAAATTACCTTAAATTAGACATCTTCCAACTAAAAGATTTCCAAGAAAAATGAATATATTCTCAGAAAATGTTACTTGCGTGAATTAATTCTGCATGAGTCCAGTTTCGTTTACACACTACATCATTGCTTTAACTAAAGATTCGCAAACGCAGCTGACGAAAAAAAATATTTTGTAGAGCATCACGAAAATATTTCCGACTCTTCTATGATTCATGTCGAATAATTTGACACGTAAAACGATACACAGCAAATATGATCATCAAAGCGTGCCGAATTTATGTTTGAATGGATGATAAGTTAGAATGTCGATGAAATATTTGATAAACACTTTTAATAATGTATGATTATTTTCCGATAACAGTTCTGGGAATCTAAGACAGACATGAAATCGATGTATCGATCAAAGAAAATGGATAATAGATGAAAGCTGGCTTCCAGTAAAATACCATACTAAATAAGGCATACAATAAGGCTTTACTCTTTTACTTCCGAGAAATATTTGCCTTCGAAAAGTTTTCAAAACAATTGTTAATGCATATAGCAATTACAGAAATCAGGTTTTTTTTTTATGTTTTAGAAATTATTTTATTTATGAAAGTAATTAAATAAGGCATGTAAATGTTTACATATATTACTCCCTTTATATATATATATATATATATATGCGCAATATCATTTTGTCTATTTTGCAAAGGAAATTTCAAATCATGCTATTGTCCATTCTTCTTTTTGAATAAAAAATATTAATAAATTTAACATTTTGTTAATTTAAGTTTCTCAATTTGTTTTTAATTTGAAGTTTCATGAAAAAAATTTGTTTTTAGCTTTTCGCTCATGAAATTTAAAATAAAATTCAGAAAATGAGCATGTTTTAAATTGAAAGTTATTCTTTAGCTTCCCAGTGATGCCATGGATGTTTGTAGTGGTTCAGAATACCATTTTAAATCGTAGGTCCCGGTTCTAATATGATTGTAGAGCGTTGGGCGTACTTTAGGGGCTTTGCAGCCGAGTGACTAGCGCTCTGGCGCTCGGTGCCGCAGGTTTCGGGCTCGAATCTCGCCGGTGCCACGGATATTTGTAGTGGTTCGTAATCCACTTTAAACTTTATGTACCCGGTCTAACATGGCTGTAGGGCTGACAACCCTACCCCGTAAAAAGAAAACATCTTCTGTCTTGAAATCTGCCAGTAGGCAGACAGACTTGGCCTACTATTGAGCAAATGAAGAAGACGAGAATATTCTTTTAAACAAAATCCGTTAATTTCTTTAGTAATTCAGATAACTTATCGTTCATATGAATAGATAGCGTATGGACGCGTAGAATAGAATAGTACTTACTATTCTTATATTATATTATTATTACTACTCTATGATATTTATTGGAGGCCTGATTGCCAATTGGCTAGCGCTCTGGCCTTTGGTACCACAGGCTTCAGATTCGAATCCTGGCAGTGACATGGATGTTTGTTAGTGGTTCGGAATCCACGTTAAACTGTAGGTCCCGTTCTAATTAGCATAACGTGTGCACAAAATGACCATAGAGCGACAAACCAAACCACTATGGCATTTATTAATACTTGTTTGACAGCTTATTGCACTGACTATCGTGTTGCTTAGTGAAAAATTTTCGATTTTTTTTTCTTATACTGCAACAAACGTAGATGAATTCTCTATCTACCTAAACGACAAAATTTATTAATTTCCTCATTCGTCAAGGTCAATTTTGGAAAACCGAAATAGAATTTCCCCCAAAAAAGTTTATTATAGAACTAATTTACTATGAAATCAACATTTTAAATATTTGCTAAGTCATGGTTCAAACTAGGGAAAAAAAATTAGGTTGTGTTAATTTCACATATTTTATATCTGAAGCATAATTGACAATACAGGAAAATTTCAGTAATAAAATGAAACATAATGTAACTTTTCAGGTTAGTGATACCAAGGTTTTTCGAAAACCACAGAATTTGCGAGATAGATTTCGTAATTAATTGACATATTATTCTAGGACAATATTTACGAAAAATAAATAACAATTAGGTGTTACATTTTTCCTTGTAAGAAACAAACTAGATATGTGAAAGTAATACATATGTAACAATTTATCAGAAACTTCAAGGTCACCGAGTTATTTCTGGAATATAAAAGTTTAAATTTCAGTAAAAAAAATTTAATTTACCAAAATGTTGTTATAGATGGGAAATTAGATGCATTCATAGAAGGATTTTAGCAAAACCATTGTAAAGAAGAAAAACACGCACACAAAAAAAAGAAAAAAAAAAAATAGAATTTCAATAAAAACAAAAGATAATTACAAAAAATTGATTGTAATTTCTATGACAGTTCAAGGTTACCATCAAGTGAAAATTTGTTTATTTTTCCTTTTTTTCCTGTGACGCTTTGAAGTCCAACGTCATTTGCGTCGTGCTCATCATTTGTATTCTTGATACTTATATTGTGTATAAGTAAAACAGAATTTTCATCGTGTTTAGAAAGCATTTTTCCTTTTATTCATTATTATTTTTGTTGACTGGCATTCGACCTTGAGGTCATTGCTACTAAAGAGGCAAGATTACTATAATTACATTTTCGGGTTTGCTGCATTACATTTAAACGAGAAGCGGTAAACAGGAATGTCTTTTTAGATGTTATTCAAACTGTAACTGATTCGTATGTGTTAAACATAAGGAAAACAGGAAAATAACAATCCAACTAGACAGACGGCACAAAACCGTCTGTCTAGTTGAATTGATTTCCCTTAATCGCATTTTTTTTCTTGTTTTTTTTTCGTATTCTTAACTACAGTGAGTGTAAAAAGTATTCCTACAGTACGACAATTGATTTAAAAGAGATCCGTTCATAAAAATTATAAACATAAAATAACTTTTAATTAACTATAAATATATAATAGAACATATTTTCACTAGTTTCATGTGAAATTGACACAAAAATAATTTTATACATGAATAAATATTTACAAAACTGAAACAATCAAACATCTTGTGGTGTAAAAAGTATCCGTACATCAGGCATATATTGGCCAATACAATCATAATATTTCAGCTAATACCTTGTAGGATATCCTTTAGCTCGAATAACTGCCTTGAGTCTCTTTGGCATCGATTCCACCAATTTTGCTGTTATTGAGCTAGATATGGCGTCCCATTCTTGATTAAGAGCTGATTCCAAATCATTTTTATTAGAAATATGTCTGGTTCTAATATTTTTATCAAGAACGTCCTATAAATTCTCGATGGGGTTGAGGTCCGGCGATTGAGGAGGAAATTTCATGAACTTTGGGGTATTATATAGTATCCAGAGCCTTGTGTTTCGGCTGTGTGCTTGGGGTCGTTATCATGCATGAAAACTTAATCATTCCATTTTTGTTTCACTAGGTCCTAAATTATTTTTTAAAATGTCAATATAAAGTTGATGATTCATAATGCCTTTAATAAAGACTAATTTGCCCAATCATACAACCCCAAACAAGCAGACTTCCACCTCCATGTTTCACTGTTGGCACTAAATTCTTAGGATGCATTTCTGTATTGCGCTTTCTCCATACCATTCGTCTCCCGTCCGATCCAAATATGTTGTATTTACTTTCGTCTGTAAAGATAATCTTTTTCCAGAAATCTGGACTTTCATTAACGTATTGCTTGGCGAAAGACAATCGCAGCTTCCGATTCTTCTCACTAACAAAGAATTTTCGTCTCGCAACACGGCCATGGAAACCTTCATTTCTGCATGCATTTCGAACAGTACTTACGGAGACTGCTGTTCCCATGTTCTTTAGTTCTGATGTTAATGTAGGAGCACTTATTTTGGGATCCTTCTTTAATGAACGTACCAGAAACCGTCTGTCAGATGATGTCAATAGACATGGTCGCCCAGTACGAGAACTGTTTTGAACCTTTCCAGTGGCAGCAAACTTTTTTATGATTGACTGCACAGTTGAACGGGGTCTACCGACCAGATCAGAAATCTTGTTGTACGATTTACCATTTTTACGGAGCTTTAAAATCAGTTCTCTTTCGGAAACACTTGTCTCTTTACTTTTACGACCCATTACAGAATTTCTAGTTTCTCACTACATTAAATTTCCACTGAAGAACCTTTTTAAGTAACTTACAAGATGACGTCAATTAACTACATCATAATGGCTAAACCAATCACAAAATAACTAAAAAAATTTTTCTTTTAGTGTACGAATACTTTTTACACCACAAGATGTTGGATTGTTTCATTGTAAATATTTATTCATGTATAAAATTATTTTTGTGTCAATTTCACATGAAACTAGTGAAAATGTGTTCTATTATATATTTATAATTAATTAAAATGGAATTTTAGTTTATAATTTTTATGAACGGATCTCTTTTAAATCAATTGTCGTACTGTGCGAATACTTTTTACACTCACTGTATATTCCATTTTATTTATTACAATTCAATAATATACTCAGACCCAAGAGGCCCGCGGGTCGCATATGCTCATATTAATTTGACCGCTGGCTGTACATAAAAAAAAACTTGACAGTTATGTCGTATCTACATATTCTCCAAATTTCAATTTATTATTTTAATTAAGTTTTTTAATAAAAATAAATAAGTTTGCCTTAAGTATTTTAGTATGTGGTTATATTTACTGCAGTGTGCAAATATTGATTAGTTCATGTGATCCGAGCTTCCGAGCTGAATCTAAATTCCTTAAATTTTATCCAATATAAATAAAATAGTAAAATGATTGTATAACCGTGCTTCTTTCTATACATTGACAAAAGTGCCCCTTTGGCGTTCAGAAGAAATGGTCAGTCTTCCTCGAGTCTCACACCCGGGAGGAAGTACATTGCAACCTGCTCTCCCACTGAGAAACGTTTAGTTTAGAGTCTCTCATCCAGAGAGGAAATTTATTTAACGATACCAGGTGCATTAGTTGGCCTATAGACTCTCCCCCAAAGAGGATGTATGTTTCGCACACCTTGGCCGAGTATCGAGTTTTCGGCTTAAAAGTAGAATCCTTCCACGAATCTATAATTATATGTCTTTAAATGTGTTAATTATTGTATGTTCTAATTGTATGTGTGTGGTGCTTGTGTGTGTGTAAATAAAGCCGTGAGTTCTCCAACCTGTTCTTCAAGTATCTGAACCCAATCTCACCCAATTACAATCTGGTTGGTTACCCAACCTGCAGACCACAATTGTTCATTTGCTTGCTGATTCCATTTAGCTTTCAACTACGCCCTGCAGAAGATTTTATTTTAATGTTTTATCGTTATAAAAGTAATTGAATGTAGAAAAAAAAAATGACAAGTTATGTATAGAAAAAAGATTTCTAACCAAATTTAACATTCAAGGTTGAGACTTAATTTTTTTTATTTTTTGCAATTCCTTGCCAAAATAATCAATTTGAACGTATTTTTTTTCCTTATTGCAGAAATAACGATTAATAAAAATTAAAGTTGTTATAAAAAATTGTGAATCACTGAATAAAACAAAAAAATATATATATTTAATTTTCTTTAAACAAATTTTTCTACCTAATAATGACCATTTTTATTTCAGTAGAAAAAAAAAATATTTAAACTTCCTGATTGTAATTACAACTAAAATATCATATTTATTTGAAACAATTGTTTTACTCATTGTTTATCATATTCATCAAATTATTTTTAAAGCTTTCCTAATGATTTTTAAATAACACTGTTTATTGTTGTAAAAAAACCGCAAAATTTAATAACTTACTAATTTTTCAATATTAAAAAAAAAAATTATATTTTTTTTTTTTTTTTTTTACTACAAATATTTCATTTCTTTAATGATCAGGAATAATGGTCTTAAGATAATGGTCTTAAGCAAATAATCCAAAAATATTTGAAATACTTTTTACACATATTTATATTTTTTAATTTTAATTTAAACTAACTTTAATTTCATTTTTAATGTGACAAAAATATGTGAAATGCTATTCTTTTTAGAAAGAACTATATAGTTTTATTAATATTGAAATTTTGAAACCTAGATTTTCCAAAAAAATAATAATAAATTAAAATGCATTCCGTTGTTTGAAGTTCTAAATTAAATGCCATAAACATATCTTTTATTTAAAACCGTATCAAGAAAATCATGAGACTTTAATAGAAACAATTTTAATAAAGATTAGTTCATAACTAATTAGTTTAGTAATAAATATTAGTAGTAAAAAAGGTATTTTGTTTTCAGTGTAACACTTTGACATATGGAAACACAAGTGGTAATAAAAAATTCTTAAGTAAATATCTAAAAAATAATAAAACAAAAAAATGAAACAAACCCATTCAAAAAAAAATAATAAATAAGAGCTTTTTTTTTATCTTAGCACATGAATCTCGGTAACGTTTGCTCAAAAAAAAAAAAAAAATAAATAAATACGAGGATATATTAAAATACATTTATCATCTGTAGTGCCAGAATTGCAAAAGAGAAATGTCGAGATTCCGAAAATTTCTATTTTATGTAAATAACCTACTTACTATATCATTCAAGTACTGGAAGGCGAAAGCGAACTCGCGAATAAAAATCATGAGTAATAAAAAAATGCACTAAGCAGTTTTTTTTTATGCGGTTCTGAAGATTGCACTCTGAAAAACATATCATTTGCAAGCATGATGTTGTTCTGGTATGGAACTCGTAGCGTCTACAAAATTGTGAAAATGACCAAATTATTTGATGTAAAAATAAAAATGCTAAAATAAGTGCATTGAAAGATTATATTCATATATTATTGGATATTGATATACAAATCAGTGCACGATGTACAGTTGGGTAATCACAATCGAGTCTCACAACCCGACGCAACGGATCGCAAAGCTCATAGCTAATGCAACGGAAGCTGGCAGATGATTCCAATGTGAATCCTTATATAATCTAGCTACGTAACGTAACGGCTGATGTTTAGTTGGAGTACCGAGGGTAATACCCTGTACCTCCATGTTATAGTTTATATTTTAAAAGTTACATAATTATAGAAATCCAATAATATTAAAATTGTTAAAGAAGAAAATTTTATAGAGCACATACTCTATAATGATCAAAGATGAAATAATTAGGATTAGTAAATCAATTTAAAATTTAAAATAATAATTAATAATAAAAATTTATTTAAATTTAAAATTAAATAAATATGACAATAAAAAGAAAAGAAAATAGCCCGTTACGATACAAAAACCAGGCCCTGAATGGCCGAGTGGCTAGCGCTCTGGCGCTCGGTACCACAGGTTTCGAGTTCGAGTCCCGGCTGTGCCATGGATGTTTGTAGTGGTTCGGAATCCACTTTAAACGTAAGTCCCGTTCCTAATAGGATCGTAGAGCGTTGCGGGGGCATTGTTACTCGGCGTCCGTGGCTTATCTTCAAGTTACACGCGCCCCCTGGGTAATGCAAAGTGAGTACCGTCTGTGCAGCGCTTGCCTTAAGGCATCCAAGACCAAGCTGTCTAAGAGTTTGCCAGCTGCATTAGAACAAAAAAAAAAAAAAACGATACAAAAACCTGATCATGGATAGTAAAAGTAGAAAGGAATGAGGGCAGAATTTGTTAACTAACAAAACGTCGCAAAGTTCCGCGTCGAAATGACCTGGACGAAAGCTGCTACGTAAGTTATAGTCAATCAGGAGATAATATTAAGGCTTAAAATCCTATAAATCACGGTTGATTAAGTTAGTTCACCAGACACCAAATTTAATTTACAGAAAGTCACCCAGTGTTTCCTTTAAAAATGTGGTCGGAAAGTATTGTCCCGTTCCCCTCTATACCGACTGAGTCAGCTGCAATCTGCGTAAGAATATACTGCATTTTAAACTATACTAGTATATTTAAATTTTATATTTCACAATTAGATATTGAAACGACTTTATTTCCTTCTGTCACTCCTAAGTTCATTGAATTCCCAAAACAAAAAAATGTAAATCAATCCGATTAGGTAATAACTAATACAGTCAATTGCAAAATGCTGTAAATTCGTGAAACTTGCAAATTAAATAATTCTATGTTTTATGTCAATACAATTGCAACGTAAAACATTTTGTAAGTAAATATAGCGGGAAGTAGCAATAAACTTTTGGTCTCCACATCTCACCTGAGTTTGTCACGCGATGCTCTAGTTGTCCTTTGCTGATAAAATAAATAAATAGAAGAACTGGATAAATTATGATTTCAAACATTTTAATAAAAATGAATGTCGTCAAAAATATGTGCCATAAAATAAAATAATATGTATTGATCCAAGTTGGTAGATCCTTTTGGGGATATTATTGATGTAAAAGCTGGTTTCCAAAAGTTGAAGAAAAATCTGAAATATTGCAATTGTAAAATTTTTGTTTATTGGAATTTAATAAAATTTGGTAAAAAAATAAACATTAATCAGTCAATGCATCACAAAAATAATTATTATTTTTCTCATTTGAAAACATACAAAATGGAAATTTTAAAAATGTAGTGAGTTCAATCTGTGATCCGCGTCCATATAAAGTGATATAATAGCTAATAGCTGTATAAGGCTGATCAACGATATTTCATGCCTAAAATGATAGGTTTATTGACTCATTTGTCTTGAAACTCATTGCTGTGTCAATACAATTCGAAATTCTTGAAGAGTTCCAGCAGATTAAGAACAGCAATGCATCTCCTTATATCATACCAAACATGCTCAGTCGAGTTCCAGCCCAAAGAATCAAACCCTACTCTTCCATATATGATCAATCTATATACACAATCGTGTCCTCAAAAAGAAAATTATCCATTAACTGAGCTTTGTGTGGTCTAGTATTATCTTCTTGTATAATGAAACAGCTACAAACTGTACCTGCTTAGGGGTGAATTAGGGTGTACCAATTAGATCAAGAATGTCGTCTATATATAATTAAGAAATAACGATTCGTCTATTTGTACGTTATGGGGCCATACAGAATGATATCTGTTCATACATATACTAAACAAATCAAATCTGCTTTTTCCGTGGCCTCTTTCATGGACTGGCCTGAACCTCTAGACCAATAATTTTCTTTAGCCACTTTGAAAACAGAACCTGGATTTATCAGTAAAGGGTATATATAGACCTCCATTGACTTGCACCCCAATAGAATATGAGTGTATTCCAAATTAAGCCTTTCATTTCGGTGAAATGTGAAGGATTCACAAAATGCTGAATTTTCTTGCATACAACCCTCCTTCGTAAAGCCACTTGATCTGGATATCAACCTATCTGTGGCTCTTAACAAGAGAAAATTTGAGGTGGGTTTGTGCAGCGGTTCTGAGCCACCTTGTTGGCTTATTACCCGTATATAAAAAAAAGAAATATGAAAGTGAGAAAATGATTGAAAAAAGCTAACAAGAATTACTTACTTGTATGGTTGAAACATATGTTTCAACAAAGCGATTCCAATGATAATCCCTCCAGTTTCATTTCTACAATCATTACAAATACAAGGAGTGTCTTTGTATAGTTGAAGAATGAATGTATCAAGCTTATCGGCTAAAAAATAAAAATTTCAATATAATTATTTCTCTCTTTAACTTTTAGGCGAAAGATTTTATCAAATATCTAATATTTAACAAACAAAAAAATTATTTACCAAGTCACTTTTCAAATATAAATATGATAAGAAAGTATTTTGATATAAAACAGTATTTCGTGTCTGTTTAGTTTGTCGCTCTACGGTAATTTTGTGCATATTTTAGGCTAATTCATGATCGACCAGTATCTACAACGTGGACCTTTAATGAGAATTCCGAACCACTAATAACGATGCCACCGCCAGTACGTGCGTGTCTGGAAATCTAATTGATGGTAAAAACACAAAAAGTAAAACTATATGATAATTATATTTATATAACAATAGATCAAGGAATAAGAAAATTGCACATTCTCTATAATAATGAATCTCGCAAACTTTTTAAAAATTATGTACATTAATTTTAATATTAAAAACATCAATTGCAGTAGGGGCTTTTTTTTAATCAAAAATTGGTACTTATCATGAATAATCCTTTAACAATATCTCTATATCAAAATTTTATAAATCCTATTCATTTTAATAGGATTTGTTATCAGACGTATACCATGAACAATTCGTGATGATAGGATCAAGGAAATCGCCTTCCGGGAGGATTTTCAATTGAAATTGTGTTTGTTTGTAGCATGGGAGAAGACCCAACAAAATTAGCGTTAGGGACCCCGACTGTAGATGCTAAAAGCTCATAAACACTGTCAAGTCTTGTATCTGTTATTACAATGCAGGTTACGCTACAGGTGGATTCAAATCTTCGCCTACTTGCACAATGGCCTCCGTGTGTTACAATAAGTCCATGAATCAGACAATTTCACTGATTGGAATCATATTTATGTGTGTGATAACTCAAACTCTATTAAAATAAGTACTTTTTATAAAATCTTGATAGAGGTCTAAGTAAATAATTATCATTTATTTGATGGCTATATGACGTTAGAAATCTTAAATATCCGAATTCAGGGTTCATGAGATGTAAAAACCTGATAAAGTTAAGTTGAAGATATGGCTGTATCTTCGAAGAAAAATAAAAACAATTAACAATAAAATAAATAATAATATATGAAAACATAAACGTTTCCAGTTAAATGTGAGGAGATATTTATATTTTTTCACATAAGGAAAATTATATTTCAAATATAATGACAGAATTTTCATATTTAATTTCAATATTTTATCTCAAACAATAGATAAAACCTTTTTCACATTACAAAATTTATTTCCTTATTTTTGTAATCTAAAAAGTTGAATTTTCTGTTATTGATATATTTTAGATTTTTACACAATAGATCATGAATCAAAAGTGTTGAACATAAATGATAAGAAGAGTAGTTTAAAAAATTTAAAGTATTGTATATATAATAATAGTTAAATTTATCTTTGTCTTTTAACCACTTAGTAAAAAAAGGAGAAACAATTAATAATTAACAATAATTAACAATTTCAATAATGAATATGAATATGCAAAGTAATAATATATGTTTTTAAAACAAATTTCCAATTGATATTTAAATTTTACAGAAAACTCAAGTACATCTTCGAAATAAGAAGCATTTGAAAAGATTGATTTGCCACTCTACAGTCATTTTTTGCACACTTTTGGCTAATTAGATAGGAACCTACAGTTACAGGAAATAATTACATATATTTGTATCTGTGTTCATCAACATGAAAGAAAAACAATTTCTTGTTTCTTTATTCAAGTTGTGGCCATCGTATAAAGATCATGAACTCGAAGTTCTCGGACATGTTTGTTGTTGTTTCTTATCCCACTTGGCTGGCCAAGCCCACGAGCCCATATGGACTCATGATTGAAGGGGAAGGAAGCAGCTTCTGTTGTGATGGAGCACCCGTAGGTAGAAGCCTGACTTTTGCTCCGTGACGCTCTTACAGTCATAGAAGACCGGGACCTACGGCTTAAAGTGGATTCCGAACCACTACAAACATCCATGGCACCGCCGGGATTCGAACCCGAAACCTGTGGCACCGAGCGCCAGAGCGCTAGACACTCGGCCATTCAGGTCCCAAATTTGTCAACGGCACGCAGTGTTCCCAGGTGGTCACCCACCCAAGTACTGACCGCGCCCAATGATGCTTAACTTCGGTGATCTAACGAGAACCGGTATATTCAGCATGGTACGGCCGTTGGCTCTCGGACATAAATCTAGCATAGGAATTAGATCAGGGAAATGGATAAACAACTCAATGCATTTATCGATAATTCCCACATAGGCATGTACCAAAACCACTATTAGTTTGTTTATGTGCATCAAAATTCATGCGATTATGAAGAATTTATGGGTAACAGGGCTTCTAGTCATGTTCTGAGATTAGAAGTTATCTACCTCCTCTAACTGTCTGTACTAATAATTTTGAGATACAATTGTATTATTGTATAGGCTATTTTAAATTTTGTTCATGCATTTTAATGAAACTTGTTATTTTCTTTTGCAATTTACCACTATGCAATTAAAAAGAATATTTGGTAAGATGTACAAGATGCTTTCACTTAATTTCAAAAAGTTTCGCAAAACACATGAACCCTTATGTATTATATATATTCTGATATGAATTTTGAAGGTGACATGACCTTTATAGATTTTATTTATTATTTTTTAGTTCTTTGTCCATGAACTTTGGGGAGGGTAGAAAATTCAATATCTTTTTTTTTAGTGAAATTTAATTAAGTCTAGCTTTTCTCATACAAATGGTGATAATAAATTTTGAAAACATTAATTATTCGCATTGATCATTACCAATAAAAATAAAATTTTGATTTTATCACATAAACATTTTATGCTAAGTAAACTATATCAATATTTGCATTGGCATTAATAGTAAAATTTGAATTATCGTTTACTTTATAATCTATTTAATTATTATTTAATTTATTCGAGAAAAACTACATATATTATTACTGAAATATTTTTATTAATTATTTTTCATATAATTGAATTACATTTATTATACTATGCACTTTTAAAAATATTATCCTGAGAACAGGCCTGCTGGGCTAATTGGCTAGCACTTTGGCTTTAGGGACCATAGGCTTAAGGTTCGAATCCTGGCGGTGGCATGGATATTTGTGAGTGGTTTGAAATCCACGTTAAATTGTAGGTCTTCGTCTAATTAAAAATCAAACCAAACTATTATTCTGAGAAAGGGGGTTGTGACCTTATTTTAATTGATAAAAAAGGTCCGTGTTTTATTTCTTACCGGAAAGAGTAAAAAAAAAAAAGCCTCTGCTCCATAATCTCTTTTTTATGGGTTTACATATAATATCTTTAATTTTTTTCTAGTCTGTGTTATATATAAAAACAAACATTACTTTAATCCGAAAGTGATTTTACATTAAAAATTTGTGTGTACCCGTTAGCGATATTTACCATCTTCCTTTTTCAGCACTTGATCCGGGTCGCAGACGTAAGAGGGCTTCATCCTGTTGCAGAACCGAAAGGTATCCTGAGGATGAGGAAAATCGTCCACGTTCCACCTGTAGATGTCCTTGTCCTCGTAGAAGTCGTATCCTTCCGTGTAGTCTTCGTCATAGTAATTATCGTCGAAAGGCAAGGTGTCAACCGGCAGGGGATTCCTCTCCGCGTAACGCTGGCTGGCTGTCACGGTGATGTGCAGCAAGACAAATGCTGTTGCAACGAAGAGATTCATTGTGAAGTATCATGCGTGGAGTAACCTTGAGAAGTGGAGTCAAGTTCACGCCTCATTTTCTGAGTGGATAAAAATACTCATTAATGATATTGATTCTTAAAATGAACTAAGGATTGAAGGAAAAAGTAGGAGTTAATCGATGTCAACATTATTAATGGTTTTCGAAAGTTGTACATACTTTTTAACACGAAAATAGAAATAACGATTCAAGTTCAATAACGATCTAATAATGATTCTTTCGGAGCAAAATTAGCACCTACTAGTTTATTTTTTTTCAATAGTATTAATTCCCTCATACATTAAAAACTAACGGAAATTTATTTAAAATTATTATATATTACTTATTTAACGCAACATTGATTTAATATGTCTCTATGAGGAAACATAAGTTTAACTCTTGAAAAAATTTAAATTTTCTATAAAGGAATTAAAGAAAATGAATTATGAATTGTAGGAAAAATTAGGAGTTAATCAATGTTTTTATTTGTCGACTTTATTAATGGTTTTCGAAAGTTGTACATGCTTTTTAAACATGGAAATAAAATTAACGATTAAAATTCAATAACGATCTAATAATGATTCTTTCGAAGCAAAACTAGTTTATTTTTCCAACAGTATTAATTCTCTCAAGATTTTAAAAAAAAACTAATGGAAATTTACTTGAAATTATTACAAATTACTTATTGAACAGAACATTGATTTGATTTTATGAGAAAACTTAAGTTTAACTTTTGAAAAAATTAAATTTTCTATAAAGGAATTAAAGAAAATGAATTATGAATTGAAGGAAAAAGTAGGAGTTAATCTATGTTTTTATTTGTCGACATTATTAATGGTTTCCAAAGTTGTACATACTTTTTAAACACGGAAATAAAATTAACAATTCAATTTCAATAGCGATCTAATAATGATTCTTTCGAAGCAAAACTAGTTTATTCTTTTTCCAATAGTATTTAATACTCTCAAGAATTAAAAAAAAACTAAAGGAAATTTACTTGAAGTTATTGCGTATCACTTATTTAACACAATATTGATTTAATATGTTTTTGTGACAAAACATAAGCTTAAGTCTTAAAAAGATTTAAATTTTCTGTACAGAGATTAAAGAAGCATATCCATTATGCAATTAGGTTGTGAATTAAGTCCAATGCCATATTACTAATTTAACATATATTGAGAAATTCCAATTTAGTAATTTCATTATTTTAAGATTATTTAATTAAATGTACTGGGTTTACATATAATAATGAGTTTTACAGTTAGTTTAAGATTTCAAAATAAAACGTGAATTTACTTAATCTTCTTAAATTTGCTACTTTATGTTTAAAAAATGCATCATCTTACATATTTGCAATTCATTAATGAAAAGTTTTGAATTTAGAATTGCATTCATTGTGGCAATTAAAAAATTTCTATATTGTAAGAATTCTTGCGAATTAATGTAAAATAATGTAAATTAAGAAAAAAAAAAATCAGAATACAATCCGAGAATTATAAAATGTACATTTTATGTTAACTATAAAATTAAGGAATATACGTTAATTAAAATAAATACTAATCAGAAAAGTTGTATATAAACATTACATAATATTTTCTTCATCAACAATATTAATCACCATTTGACCTTTTCAAAAAATTCAAAATTTATATATTTTTTATTTCAGTGAAATAAAATGTCTTCCAAGATTTATTTATTTTTATATTTATTTTATTATTTTAGAAAGCAATTGTTTCAAACTAAAATCACAAGAAAGAGAAAATAGTTAATATTTCGTTATAAAATGTTCAATAATAATATTTCTTGAAAATAGTCCATAAAAATACCTAATAAAAGAGAAAAATGGTGAAAGACTTTAAATACTCTAAGAACAACTGGAATTTAAAATTCCATTACATTCTAAAACTCTGTACATAGATTTGAGTAAATAAAAAACACAATAAGATAAGGCTTGGTCTAAAATTTTTAACTATATATTTGATTTAAGGGATATTCTTAGTTTTTAAAAGTTGTTTCACGAATGTTTTATTGCGAAAAGAAAACATATTCCAATTTTTGAAGTGGGTTTTCGCCGGTTACTACAATCTAACGCTCGTACAAAGCCAGCCAATTGGAAGACTAATCTCCTATCCACTCAAGATTCCAATTGATTGCCTTTTTTAGACGTGTTTTTTTAGTATCTGGTGAAAATCCACATTTAGAGTTTAACAATGTTGTAAGAATGCTGTGATATAAAGAATTAATCGACTACTCTTAGAATAAAATCATGTTGTATAAAACATTTTCAACCTGATTATTTTATTTCAAGTTATTAATTTTAAAAATAGGAGTAAAGTGGTGTTTTAATAAAGGTGTTGGAATTGTTAATGGCGTTCAAAAATTGAACATTCTGATGTAATAACTGATAACTGATAACTAACTCATAACTGATGTATTCCGTAATTGTGTTAAATTCAGTATTAAACTTAAGAAAAATGAATGATAATAATAAAATAATAATAATAATAATAAAACAATAATAATAAAATGATGAGAATAAAAATGATAATAATAAAATACTTAAAATAAAAAAAGGGAATTTTAATTACTGTAATGTTTTCTGTAATTTTATTAATGTCTTCATGTTCTCAATTTAAAAAAAAAAAAAAAAAAAAACATTAATAACTGTACATATAACCAAGTAAATATTCACCAAAAACAAAGCCTGATGATGGGCTCGTATACAATGCAAAAGATATTCCTTTACAATGACTAAGCAAAAGAAAAATTCAGCTCGGTTACTGGAAGAACAACTTAAATGGTAAAAAAGACCATTGTTACTGTTCCGTGCAAAAGTCCAAGAGATCAAGACCGATTGAGTCATTCATCAAGACGAAGAAACAATGTTTCGTCAGATTACACTTCTTTTTTGTTTACTTCCGTTGGGAGATCTTGTCAGATAACATTCAATCGATGGCCGAATCTTTCAAATTGACCAAAAAAACTAGTCCTTTGTTTCACTGACCTCGTTATTCTTTGGTTGAAAGTATCGCAAAAATGCAATTCTTAAATCAGTTATTCTACGTTGAAAGACGAAACGTTCAGCCATGGATATTATTTACAAGGAACATTTAAAAAAACGAATTGCTTGTTATTTAGTTTAAATAACATATTTTTTAATAGAAATTAAAGCAAATATTATTCATTACGAATTAAAGTTTAATTTATTTATTTAGAGTTTCGCTCTCTATTTTAAAAAGTATAATTAAAAAAAATTAAGATTTGTGAGATCAAGCTGGAAAACATTTTCAAAAATGAATTGCATGTTATTTAGTTTAAGTAACACGTTTTTTAATAAAAATTAAAGAAAATATTATTCATTACAAATTGCATGTTATTAAAGTTTTTTTAAAAATAAATTAAAGAAAATATTATTCATTACGAATTAAATTAAATTACTCTGTTTAAATTTTCGATCTCTATTTCAAAAAGTATATTTAAAATTTGTGAGATCAGGCTGGAAAACATTTTCAAAAACGAATTGCATGTTATTTAGTTTAAGCAACATGTTTTTCAATAGAAATTAAAGAAAATATTATTCATTATGAATTAAAGTTAAATTAATTTATGTTTAGAGTTTCGATCTCTATTTCAAAAAGTATAATTAAACAAATTAAGATTTGAACGAAAAGGGCTGGAAAAGAATATTTGGAACAAGATTGGTTAATGAAAAGGGAAATAAAATAATATTATAATTATTTATTACGAATAAAGAATTTATTTGAGAATTTTGATTCAGTATTTTGTATGTTTCGTATATAAATATACACATTTGAAAAATCAAGATTTATGAAATCAGATTATGGAGTAATATTTGAAATAAGGTCTCTGCTGATGTGCGAAAAATATTTCAGGATCATTTTGCCATTTCATTGAAAATAAAAATGTCATCACTTGGAATTATTTTTAATGAATGAAATATTTACTTTACGTTTATTTGTAAAGTAAATATTCATCAATGACTGAACTCAAAATCTTTTGTTTTCTTAACTTTAGATATAATAAAACCAAATAAATATATAATTAATAATAATTTTGCTAAACTCTTATAATTGTATTTCTAGATAATGAGTTAATTTTCTTTTAAAAATAGTTTTGTATTTATTTATAGATTTTATTTGCTATAAAACAAGTAGTTTAACATTTCATTTTTTTAAAAAACAGAAAGTGTTTTTCTGAAAATAATAACTTCATTTCATTTTTGGATGCGTAAATCTTTTTTAACTGAAAAAAAAAATTGAAGCCTAATAAATTTTAAAATGAAGAAACCTTAGTGTCAAAAATAAAAGAAAATGATTGATATTTTTTTAAATAAAAAGTGACTTTTCCATTCTTTGTAGAATGGAAATTGTAAAAGAATACTATCTTTTTATACCTTTTTTGACATTTTTCAAATTAAAATATATTTTATAGTAGATTTCTAATATTATTCATTGAAAAATTAAAATGTGCCTTTTCTATAAAACATATTCAAAGTACATTACAAAAATAAGTATGTAAATATGTAACATTTTATAAAAATCATATTCAACGAATACGATATACATTACAAAATGAAAAATATACATAAATAATTACATTTGATCAAAATTTTGGTTTTGATAATTTTTAAATATAAAATTCTTGAATCAACTACACCGTGAAAGTGGTTGTTCAAGACACTGGTATAAATTTTTTCTTTGGAAGATTTTCCTTTTTTTTTAAATATTTATATTTTTAATATGTTTCAATGCTTTTTGAATTTAAAAAAAAATTGAAACCTATGAAATTCCTTAAATTAAAAATAAACAGCAATTAATATTTAATTCATTTTAAGCATTTTTTTTTATTTTGCTTGTAAGTTTCTAATTTAAATACATTAAAAAATTGTTATACTGTTAACAAAAAAAAATAATAATAATAATCTGCCGCAAAAATTACCAGAAATTGAATATCTAATCAATATTATGAATTTTATGTATGCATAAAGTTAACAAAAGTATTATATAATATAATAGTTGTCTACCAGGAAAAAATAATGTTTTATAATCAAAAGATTTATAAAATGCAATCAGCGAGTAAGGAATTATTTTTTCTTGTGTGTATATAAATATTTATAAAGGAAATGACAATTCCTTATTAAATGTTTTTATTAGATTATAGATTAGATAGAAGATTGTATCTGATTAATTACTCATTTCTGAAACATATCAAATTCATTTATTAAAAATGAATCTATTTTTTCATAAATAAGGAAGTGCTATCGAATCTTATAATATTATAATCTGTCTAATACATTAAATTAACACATTTTGCATAATATAAAATTTATTAAGCTATTGTTGCTTAAACCGGCAATTTGTGAATATATTTCACTTTTTTGAAGACCGAAAAAAGATTATAAAAAGATAATATTTATGAATCAAAAAGATTATTTTAGAAATAATCGTATTTTAATAAAGAGAAATACTTAAAAAACTCTCCAAGATGTATTATAATAAATATATTTTCAATATAAACATATTTATAATAAATATATATATTTCTTGATCTATAAAAAATAATGATTATAAAATATTTTACTTCTTAAATGTATGCATATAATTCAAGTTTTCCTATTTAATAGAAGGAAAAACTATGCCTTTCTCCCACGATTAACATAATAATTTTAAAAAGTGAACATATTTCACATTACATCATATTTCGAATACTTCCGTAATCGCACAATGAACAATATTTCGAATTATAAAAAATAAAATTATCTAACATTGCAATCTATAGAAAAAGAATTTTCTTAAATAGAAATCATGCATGTTGAATTAATATACATGATTAAAATTCAAACATCATTGAGATCATTTTAATGGATTTAAATTAGGGTGCAGAAATTATTATACACGACAAAATTTTCAAATTATTTAAATGTAATATTCTTGCTTACTGAACTTTAAAGTACGAGATAAAAAAAAAAATAATGAATACTTATAACTCTCTTCTAAACTGATTATAGACCTTCATCTATTCACTACAGAAAAATGCATCAATTTATGAAAAAGAAAAATAATGGCTTAAAAAATTGTTTAATCTATACTAAATCTTCATTCATATTTAATGCATTGAGATAATTATGATCAATTTATGAAAATTATTCGTTGATATTAAACATAAGATTGAATTTACCTGTTCATGATGATTATATGCATTTTCATAGAAGCATGGTTGTGTAGATGTTTCACTATTAAAAACTATGAAAAGCAAATATTCAGTGAAGGTGATACTTTCACACAGGTTAGTGGCTGAATGAAAAGATATTTCTTTCCACAAAAATCATTGGCGGTTATTTGCAGTTTGTTTCGAAACTTACCTGCATGAATCCACCTACATAGGTGATATGAATTGCCTGCGCGCTAATTTCTGACCTTTGCCTAGATAACAGCGCGATAACAAAAAGCATTCATGAGTTGAGACAGGTACATTATCAGCACTTTCTACCTGATAAAATGAAGAATCTGCCTGATAAAATGAAGAATTTTAAGCCATCTTTAAAAGAAATTGCAATCGTTTTTTTAAGAAATAAAACTTGTGCAATTTTTAAGATGCAGTAAGCTCATGATAATTCAAAAAATAAATAAATAAACAAACAAAAATAAGAAGTTTTTGTAAAATTTTAAGCAGTAGAAAAGCATCAGTAGTTTCAGTAGTAAATTAAAAAATAGTATTAAACTTTAGCAATAGATTTGATTGTAGAAAGAGTGAATCAATAGAAATAGTGTTGTAAAAAAAGACGAGTGAGCTAGTGTAAAACTGCAAATAAATAGCTCTTTAAAAAGTTAAGTATATTTTTAATAATATATGCTGTTTTAATTCATCGTAACTCACATCCTTTCCACCCATAATAAAGTACGAGATTAAAAGCTTGCAGTAGTATGAGGTTCAGAGTACATTAGGCAGAGATAATGGTTATGAACATTTCTCACTGTGTGCGAGTGTTATCACTGAAAGTCTTCCCGAAAAACAATACCATCTTTTCCAACTGGAAAAGATGGTATTGTTTTCTTTTTTGAACAACTTTGAAGAACATTTCCCACTGAAGTGGTATTATGCATTATAAGTAATATGCAATAAGTATAATAATGAAATTTGCTGTGAAGATAACACAAGTGTCTCGGTAAAAAATTACTTGTATTTTTGTTACTATTACTATTTTTATTATTTTTTAACTACTTTTTGTTACTATTTTTTACATTTTATCAATTACATTATTTTATCTTGATTAGCTATTCATAATTAATACAAATGAATAATAATATGCGCAAAATAAAACATAAACTTATTTTAAATGTATCAATTAATATAAAATGTACTGTCATTTTAAATACAGCACAACGTACTGGATAAATATTATTTTATGCTGATTTTATTTAGGATAATTTACTAGGTAAATGACAGATAATACAGTCATAATGAAAGGAAAAATTAAACCTAAATAATCGAATACATTTATGAATGTATTAAAGTAATATAAATCTGATAGCTTAGTTTTAAAACTCACTTATATGAAAAATAATAACTAGAATTAGCACCTCTGTTTATATTAAATATTAGATCAGGGGTCGCACCCCAAATGATCTTGTGGGCCAGTTTGGAAATACATCATAAATACGCGAGCTGCATACAAAATAATCTATACCCATATTAGATTTAGACCCACTATAGACTTATTATATTCATATTACAACTTGTTATATTAGATGCTCCAAAATGAGCGTGCATCATGAATTCGCAGAATATAATTTAACTATTCTGTGAACTCATAAATAAAACAGGCAATATCTGTCATACTATATTGGCAAGAATATTATTTTTAAATCAAAATTAATTTTTTCTCATTTCGTCAGTTAACTTTAAAATATATGGATGCACACATAATGTATTTTTTAATACACTCAAGAGCCAAAACATTATGACCACCTGTCAATAACGAGTTGACCCACCTTTGGCGCGCAACACAGCTTCAACCTGCCTTGGCATGGATTAATACCACCGCTTAATACCAGTTAAATACCACTTCCACCTGATCACGGGCCTTCCACGTCATCCAGGCGAGTTCATTGCAAAATGTAGGGGTGGTCATAATGTTTTGGCTCTTGAGTGTACATTAATTCATTACTTTGGCCATTATCAAATAAATATATTTTGTAAAAGTGAGATAAATCTCACGGGTCGGAAAAATTATTAAGGCGGGCCGCGGGTTGCCCATCCCTGTACTAGATGTTTACTCGGCTTTTCCCGCGTATTACTTTTTCCTCTATTTTGTCAGACAAGAAGAATGTAATATGACAGAAGAATGAATGTACAATCGAAAATTATATCTAATGTACAGACTTGTATATTCGCTTAATATTACAGAATAAACTATAAAAGCTAAATGAAATTGTCAAATTCATTGATTTGAACAAATTCGACATTCTTCTCTTCACATAGCTCTCTCTCTTTCGCAATCAGTTTAAATTGTGAAGACTGCGACGCCACGATTGCAAAAATCGGAAGGGCAGTTTTATCTTTCTAGAAGATACAGAGATAAATCCAAGATGAATAACAGAGTTAATTGCACAATAGTAGAATTGAAATACATCACGGATTAAAAAGATTAAATAACCACTCTTCAATATGTATGACCAAATTTGTAGCAATAGATTTATCAATAGGTTGCATCCAAACCAACAACATAATGACCTCGAGAATTTATTCGGATTCAAGATCCGTATTGCAAGCTATTGAAAATGTCAATAACCAGAACTCAGACAATTTTAAAATTAAGAGGAAAGTTAACACCTGCAAAGGAGTAATACAGTTCAATTGGATTACAGTTTATTTTGGTTACACTGGTAAAAAAAAAAAAAACATCAAATAACTATGGTAAAAGGAGCAACCAACTTAAAAAACATAAACTTAAATATTAAATACATTTTTAACTATCTAAAGAAATCCACGAAAATCGAGATGATTAAAGAATGACGAATAAAATAGAGCAATTCAAGTATATACATATATGTATTTTCTATCTTTTTAAAAGCAAACACCAATAGAATACAAGGGGACTTTGAAATCAGCGAGATTATCACTGGACACGGAGTATTCTCTAAGCATCAAAATAGGTTCCTTGCCTATTTAATTATTTGTAGTCTAACTGCTGAAGAAGTTTATAACATAACAGAAATGTTTGGTCGCAACGCAGTCCCTCAATGTTACCGATGTCAGAGTTTCTACCACTCAAGTGCCTCCTATGAAGTGTGTTAAATGTACAGCAAATCACCCAGACACTGTAATCTAGATCTAAAGGCTCCTATGAAATGAACAAACTGCGCGGGACCACATGCAGCAAACTGGCATCAATGTCCCATCCTATCCCATTAAGAAAATTCTTTTATTATTACCCGATTCACGAAGGCATAGAGTGCCGTTAATCCTTGTTGTGACACTAATCCCATTTAGTACTTTCTTTTTAAAATTTTATTAGTTTAAAGGGGAAAAAAACTTGAAAGAAAGCTGCGAAAGCTTGAAATTCACTATCTAGTCTAATTTTTAATTCAAAAATATTATTAATAAACATGGTATATATTTATTGCTTTATTTATTAGTTTCACCTTATAGTTATAATATTTATCCTTTTAGTCGTGTCTTATCATAATGTTCAACCAAGACCTGATGGTGTAAGTCTACCAGAAATTTTTTTTCAAGAATTTAAATTTTGAAGATTAACACTTTTGATAGGTAGATAGATAGACTTTGAACCATTGTTACCTCTCAGAAAATTGATCACCAAAGTACGCAATTTGAGTATAAAAATTTAAATACAAAACCCCAAACATAAAGGAAAGCCCCAGAATTAAGCAGACAGCAGTCCTCAGTGTCAATCCTGAAAATTTCTTACATCGAGTTACTCTTGGACAAACCCTCCCAAATCATAAGAAAACCTACTCCGACAACTCAACAACCCCTCAAAATTTAAATACTGCAGTCAGCTCTTCCTATTAGCTCCTCTTATCTCGAACTAATGAAAACTTTCTTCCCTCCCCAACACCCTCGTCTTAATGACAAGGGTGTTGACAGTTCTTTTTATTAAAATCTTTCCGCGTCGCACTTCCATTCATTAAATTAGCAGACGACTGAAGTGAGAAAAAACGTCACATCATACATTATTATTATACCCTCCTTCGAAATTAGTATTCAAGCCAAAAATCTTCTATATGCATTCTCTTCGGTTTGGCTTTGGAACACAAGTGGCGTCTGACAAAAAAATTAAGAAATAAAGGAATTAATCTCTGACCACCAACTCGATATTTTTAAGATCCAGGGAACTTTCTTACAACCAGGACAAGGACCTAGAAACCCGAATTTCAGACTTAACAAAAATAACCTTGTTATTATCCATACCAGGTGTGCAAGTACAAGCATTGCATTTATGATAAGGATGGTGCAGTAGGGTTTATCACGTTATTCCCATTGCAAATCTTTGCAGAAATGGAAGCCGCTGTTAGCTGAAATCAAAATTCACATAAGTACAATCATCACATTCACATTGCTTACCGATTCGAAGAAGTTGCTCTAATTCAGATTTTAAACACTACTCTCCAAAGGACGCTCCAATGTGATTTTAGCACTCTCGCGGAGAACCAAAGATTCTTAAAATGCAATGAAATGACCTTCAAAACAAAATTAAATCATGCATTTGCACTCAGAAAAAGGATTCCTGGAATTCACATTTAGGGTCCTTCTCCGACTCTAGTAATTACAATACACTGTGGAAAAACACCTTTAAAAATTACTACCAATTCCCCTACAAAAGAGCCACACACTAATTCCCCTACCACTCCTTTCAAATTTTGTCAGACTAGTTCTCCGTTACATCAGAAGAAAAGGCCGAAAACAATGCTTTTAATCATAAACTCAGCCATGACTTCAAAAATAAGCTCATTGAATCAGAAACACTTAATTATTTAAACAATCCACATACTAATTACAACCTAATTTCTGTTAAAGAGATCACTATTTTTATTCATGCGATTAACTCAAAAAATCTCCGGAGGAAAATAAAATTACAAACACAATACAATACTAAATAATACAATACTAAAATATCTGTCGATTAAATTCATCTGATGTCTCACCAACATCTTTAATAAATTACTTCAATTAGCTCATTTCCTGGACTGCTGGAAAAATATGTGATACTTTCCGTTCATAAACCAGGCACCGACAACTAATTTCCCCAAAATTATCGACCAATATCCTTTTTAGTAGCCTCAGCAAAATTTACTGAACACATTATTCTCAACAGAATAAATACCTTCTGCACACAAAATAACATACTCATTCCTGAACAATTTGGCTTCCCGCAAATCACTTTCAACTATGCACCAACTTCTAAGAATCATATAATTAATTCACAATGGATTTAATGATCAACAAACAGCAATCCTTTTTCTTGACATCGCAAAAGCTTTCGATAAAATTTGGCACATCGGACTCTTTTTCGAACCGAAGAAGCTAAATTTCCCTCTGCTATTCTAACACTTATTATTTCTTTCCTCACTCACAGAAGCTTTGTCAAAATTAATAACACCCCCTTCACACCTTGGCCTATCATCAGTAGTCTCCCAAAAGGATCCCTGCTTTCACCTCTCTATTTAATATTTAAGCAAAAGACTTTTCAAAAGAATCTAACATACGTAGAGCTATGTATGCTCATAATAATACGACTATCATACTACACACAAACTACAATGTTTTTAAATTAAACGAACTCTTTAAAATTTCATCACCTGCATTCAAAAATGGATCTTGTTATGGAAAAAAATAAATCTGATCGAATGCATTTATCTAATTTTCAATGCAATGTAATTTATCCAGTCTCATTTGTTCAAAATTTCTCACTATCAACAAACTTTTTATTTTAACAAACTTTCTAATTCGAAAAACAAATGTTTGTTGTTTTACAGAACAAATTTTAGGTAATTTACTCTTTCTTTTTTCTCCTCCATCATTCGGCCCATTTTATTATACTCGTTTTCAATTTGGATCACTACAGCCATGGTCAGACTAAAGAAACTTCAAATTTTTCAAAATTCAGTAAGTTCTTCGAATCAACAAACGCATCTTCTCTTCGCGTAAATTATTTCGAAGAAATTCAACTACAACCAATCCTCACTTACATAAAAAATATCTCCCCAAATTCTTTTCAAAAATTCCGAACACGAATAATTGTCTCCTTCTTAATCTTCCAAATTACAATCCACGCTCTAAAAACTCTCAAAAAAGGCACAGAACCATTGAAGAAACGATTTCCTTAACTCCCAAAAGTTAAAAAGCATCCACAAAAATGACTCAACCTAATCGTGATTTCTCCACCACCCCGACTCCCACAATCTGCGTTAAGAATGTTTGACCAAATGAATTCCTTTCTTCCTGGACAGATCAAAACTCTCAGATTTCGTCCAGGTCGTTTCGCATGGATTGACACCCTATTTTCCACTTTCTCTTTCCTCTACTATGATATTGTGTAACGGTTATTAAATTAATTTAAATTTTTTATCTTTTTTTCTTTTATTTCTTATTCGTTCTCCTTGCTAATTTGGTTTAACTCCCTGAGCAAAGTGATATTTTCTAAATTATGGCTTTTCCTTTTAAGTTATACATATTTTATAAATTAAGTAAATAACTGAAGATAAGATGCTTCGTAATTTTTCAACTTCGCAAATTAGGCACTCAATTTCCTAAAGCACTTCGTAAATTATACAACCTTTACTTTTACCTTACCTTACCTCTTCAATTCTAACTGGGTGTAGGTGGCCTGGTGGCTAATTGGTTAGCGCTCTGGCATTTGGTACCACAGACTTCAAGGTCGAATCTTGGTGTTAGTGGTTCGAAATCCACGTAAACTGTATGTGCCGGTGTAATTAGTCCAAAGTGTGCACAAAATGACTGTGGAGCGACGAAACTAACTGTGTGTAAAGTAAAGAGCAATAGAAGACAGGCTTAATTTAATATTTGATTGGGAGCTGCGGTCAGAGATGAGAAAAAAATATTTCCCAAACAAATTTAGAGAAACCTCGATTTAACTATTTAATAAGACTAAAGAACATCATGAAGAGGAAACTGGACGGCGTATTGGAGAACATAAAAGAAGACAAGTTAATTCATGATAAAAATTTGTAAAAAAGAACTTCAGTTCTTTTGCCCCTGTTATGTACATGTTTTTTGTAAGGACTTAGTTCTGTTCTGTTCTTCGAACCTTCCTGTTCACTGTAAATATTGCATACATTATAATAATCATAAAAAAGGGATAAAATCTGTGGTGGCGACAAACTTCCAATCAGTTTTCAAACACCCCGCCCTATTATAAGAAAATTCTTAATTGTTTCATTTTTCTAAGTGGTTGATGCCGAGAGGGGCTACTATGAGCAGCAGTTGGAATTGTCTACTGATAAGAGGTATGGTTGCAGTAAACATTTTTGATTAGACAAGAGCAGGATTGCAGGTGGCAATACTGTTCCTCTTTTCCTATTCCTTAGAATAGGATGGTTAATCTTGTGGAACTTATCTTACCACAAGACTCTATTCCTACTCAACCTTCTTTCACCCACAATAATTTGTAAAACAATAGCAGCAACTGGCAAGTTCACTGATTCGAGCAAAATCACATTACCGCTATTTAAAGCTAGAGCGAAAGACCCCTTACCTCACTGACCTTGCATAACTAAAGTCATTATCGCAGTGTATTTATTGAGGAAAGGAAATACTTGGGGTTAGCAAATTTCCTAGACGAAAAATCCTCCTATTTTATTAACCCCACAGTGTTGATCGATCAACTATTTCCACTTTACATGTTACCTAATCAGTCACCCATTAATTAGTTGTCCCAGGTGAATATGACCCGGCGGAATCCGGCCGCAAAAAAATAATACAATTTTGATTTTCATTCATGAAATTCAAGTATTCACGAATATAGCCATAATCCAAAATTTATAACTCATTTTATTTTTAATATTTCATATTAAATTCGGTTTTTAACAAACATTCCGATGAAAAAATAATTAATGAAAAACGTTTCGAGATTTCTGCTATTTCGATATTAGTTTTAGTAAATTTTAGTAGGAAAAAAAAGTTAAAAGTTAAAAAAGAATCAAGATGAAATCTCCAACGCTGATACAAAACACTGATAACTGTTAATCATGGTTTTACATACTGTAAAGAAAAAATTATTGTGAATAAATATTCATTAACAAAAAATTTAGAAAGTAAAATAAAACAGTTATCTTTAATTTAATTAATTTTTTAACAATTTAATTTAAATTGAAGCATATTTATAATTCAAGACACCAGATGGACCCCACTGGTAGAAAATGGTTTTGTTTAATTAAAAAATAAATTAGAATCCATAGAGTGTCTCCCAAAATTCTCGCGTGAAATCTGGAATCAATTTTAGGATAAACGAGATAATCATTTCGAGATTTGTATAAGCTAGAGCAGGGGTGGCCAACCTAAATGATCTTGCGGGCCACTTTGGAAATGCATCATAACTCTACGGACCGCATATAAAGAAGATAGATGGCATATAGTAACGAGAACTTTATCAATTTCTTAGTTGTGAATATCTATTTCTTAGAGAAATTCACAAATAACGAAGCCTAATCCAAAATTTTTTGCAATATTTAATCTTAAAAATATTAACCATTGCAATAAAAATTAAAATTAAAGTAATAAATATAAAGCAGTTTTTAAAATTAGACTAAAATTAAAAGTCAATAATTGGATTAGATAAACAGTTCAAGAAACTTTTTTGTATTTTCAAACGCAGATTTGCTATTAATTTTATGCTATGCTGATGTAATGATACACATTACACTGATCAAAGATTTTATCTCGTGTTAATCATAGAATGAATCATTAAAATCAATTTCTGTAACCATTCACTTTAAGTTTCTCATAATGGATCCTACATATGTTTTTATTTCTAAAGTTAGAGGCAATAAAATCATGCTCACGTCGTTTACAAAATTACTATCTAGATACTTAGGAATGCTTACAGATGAGAAACCAATTTAAATTTATCAGATCCTAAAAATAGTTTAAACTTTTATAAATAAATATTCGTTTAAAGTTATTGTTATTTAATTAATACAATATAAAAAAACATAAAACCATTTTCGCATTCGATGTTCAATTGCTCAAAAAAAATGACCTTCTATTAATTAACTAATTATCCGATAGAGTCAAACACCATTATCTGATTCTGGCACAAAAAAATCAATTTGTTTTTATTTCAATCATATGATATCATTAATTTATGGTATGGTATAAAAATAATCCACGGTATAAAATAAAAAATAACTTTAATAAATAACTAGTAATAACTTTTTTTTTCAAATTTTTAACAGGCTTTTTTTTTTTAGAATAATGGTTAAATTTACCGTTGTTCTGAATGTCTGCATATATATGTAAAATAAAAAAAAAAGGTTGTTGTCAATAATATGAGTAACACTAAAATTAAATTCTCGAACTTCACCTCTCAATAAATTTACTGAATCAACAGATAATTATCGACTTGGAAAAATAATCCTATGCATAATCTCTCCGCATCTCAATTGCGGCCTGGTGGCAATTGGCTAGCGCTCTGGCCTTCGAACAAGCTTCATGCTCGATTCCTGGCAATGGCATGGATGTATGTGAGTGGTTCGGAATCCACTTAAAACTGTAGGTCCTGATCTGTTTATCCCTCATGTGCACAAGATGATCGTAGAGTGACAATCCAAACCAAACCTCATCTTAATTAGAGAATGTTATATTCTACATTCTCATACTGAAATGAGGATAGATTTCGGGGAGAATGTAGAACATTACATACAAAGCATCCTCTAATCTAACTATTAAAGAATGGAAAATTTATAGAAATTAATATTTTTTTTTGAAGCAAAACATACATCAGAATTTATAATATGTAAGGAACACTTCATATAATTTAGGATTCTTATCCATATTCCCTTATAGCCAACATTTAAAAATTATTAATAACATTCACAAGATTTATTTTCATTCAAAATATTTGTTTACTGAGCCTTATTCTGTTGAATTGTTAATTAAAAATTATAAATATAATTAATTTCATAAATTCAATGCAAGCATATTATTTGATTTTTTATGTGATAAATTTTAATATGAAGGATTAAAAATTTAAAAACTACAGGAACGGACCAAGGATATTGCGTTGGGCTTCCAAAGTAGAGGTGCCTGGTTTAAAACCCGGCAAGAGGAACTGAATCGAAAACCCTTGAGTTCATAAAGGGGATTGGCGCGATAAATCTATAGACTGGAAAATTCTTCCTCTAGTTTCAGAAAAGAAAGAGCAAATCCCTAATTGCCGTTTTTGTTAAAAATTGTGGTGTCAAAAAGGGTGAGTGCAGCAGGTCCCCTGTGATTCACCTTAATTAAAGATGAATTAGAGACCATTTTAAAACTGTTATAGTACCTGATAATAAGAAAATAATATTCTTTAAGTAACTTTTAACATAAATTCCTCGTATATTAAATGATTTTAAATATGATTTTCTATTGTGAAGGTGATTATTTTCTTCTAAAATCTCTGAGAGTCTATTATGTGACATGAGACCTTTTAAATTATATAGTATCTATGTCCTAATGTATTCAATGTTACTCTTATTAAAAAAAATTTCATTCGATTTAATGGAGGTATGATGTATACTGATAAGAAAATCCTTTTTAAAAATAAATTTTAACTAAGTAAGCACAGTTGAAGAAATCGGGGGCAATGAAACATGCAATGAAATACAATTACAAAATAATGAGAAGCATATTTCTTTGTTTGTTATCTAGAACAGAATGATAAGAAACACGTGTCACAAACAAAAATTTATTTTAAAAAGTAACTTTAGTAAATCTATCTTTATATTCTCCAATTAGATAGAATGTTCACTATTGTGACAGAATTATATTCCTTCTTGGACAATCATTAAGTGAATTCTGCAATTGCATATATTTTTTAAATACAGTACGTTCAAATCAAAAATATTTTTAATGATAGATATTTCATTGTGATGTCATTCACCAATGAGACGGCAGATTCAGAGTTAAGATTACCACAGAACGATAGTTTGTTACTTACAAATCAGAATGAGAGGAACGTCCTCTTAAAAATATTTCAAAAGGTGGCTCTCGTGTGTTACACGTGAAAAGTACTTAGATAAATGATCATGCAGCCAGCGTGGTGATGGAGAAACATGTTGACAAAGCATATGCTAGTCTGCTATGATCTTTATCCATCGATAATTTTCATAGTTCTTTCTATTCAACAAATAAAAGAAAAATCAACGGCATTTTATGACATGATTTGAAACTCATATTTCATTGGTTACCATCTATGCTGCCTCAAATCGAGTCAAACATTTAAAACAGGGGCAGCCAACCCAAATGATCTTTCGGGCCACTTTGGAAATGCATCCTAACTCCGCGGGCCGCATATAAAATTATATATCCTCATATTAAATTTAGACAAACAATAGACATTTTTATATTCATATTACAACCTGTTATATTAGATGTTCCAAGATGCCCGCGCATTATAAGTTCGCAGAATATGATTTAATTATTCTGTGAATTCATAAATAATGCAGGCAATATCTGACATATATTTACAAGAATATTATTTTAAAATCAAAGTTAATTTTTGAATATATGGATGGCAAAATAATGTATTTTTTTAATACATTGGTTTTCACTACTTTGGCCATTATAAAATAAATATATTTTGTAAAAGTGTGATAAATCTCACGGGCCGGAAAAACTTTCAAGGCGGGCCGCGGGTTGACCACCACTGATTTAAACGATACAACATAAGAGATGCGTGTATATAGCACTATAAGCAGGTTTTTTTATCTGCATTTCTTGTTCGCTTAATTGTGTCACAAAAATTAATTCATTCGATAAAGAAGCTGGTCCATTAAAGTGGTCGTTAAAGACTTAACCCATTAAGTTATCTTAATTAAATGGATTGGAAATGAATCCATTAACTTTTTCCGCCAAATAAAGAAGACCTGTCAACCTTACCCAACCAGAATTAACTTAAAAACTTTAACAGTTTAGAAATAGTAAATTGGTTTTTATTTGTGTCTGCGTTTCTAATGATAGGTATTATTTTTTGATGAAAATTTACAATGATTGAGCATGTTATTAGTAGAATCCAGGAAATGTACGAAAAGGAAAGTGGTTTGCTATTTGTGTTGTGAAAAAACGTCCAGGCAACCAATATGATGACGTCAAAACTTGTTGTCACATGACTTGTTTGAATTCGTCAAGTCTTTAGAAAAGCCAACGTTAAACTTCCGTCTATAATGTGATAATCGAATAAAAACAATTTAATAGATTAGAAATTATTAGTTGTGGTTTGAATTATGAGGTAAATGATTATCATTCCCTTTCTGAATAGGAATTGTTTTCAAAAAGTAATTGAAAATAATTATTTTTTGAGTAAATTGTATAAGTATAATAATGAATACAAAAAAAAAAAAATCTTACGTCATATCTCCAGAGGGAAATGCTGTAATTTAATTTTGTGATCGGAAACTGAATATGTATAGAAATATCATTGTTTGAAATAAACAAGCTTCTATTAAATTAATGAATTATTTTTCGAACTTTCATGTCAGAGGAATTAATTATTATTTTGTTCCTACCATCAAATAGGGATAAAATTTCAATACACGTGTTAGTAGGGTTAATGAAATATATAATAGTTAATAAATGACCTTGAGAAAGGAAAAAAACTGTTCCTTGGGTAATTAGAATTGGTGAGTCAAAATTAACAAAAACCTTGATAGTAATTTCCTGCAAAATAGCAATTTCAAATTTATGCTTTCAGTAAACAAGCACTACAAACTTTGCATTTTCATTAAATAAACTTTGCATTTAGATATCTGAAAAATAGATGAGTTCATATTATAAAATATGCCATAAATACGATAGTAATGTTCTGTGATTCAATCAACATAACAAGTTTATCAACTTTATGCAAGATTCCGCAATTCTGAAACCTACTTTGCTCTGACATTATTTAGACTATAAATGAAAAACAAATATAACCAGAAATAGAAAGAAACAAAATGATATCCTAATAGAAATATGTTGAACGATAAGGTTATTACTTAGTCTTTTATATTGAATAATAATTACAATGTAAATTTTGACAATTTTTGAATCAACTTTTCAGATGATCATTTGAGCTCGACAGCATTATCAAAACCATAAAATGAAATCTAGTCATTCATTTTTTATTTATAATATTCAATATCATTCAATTCAGGGCACTGGGAGTTTCTGAAACAAGACAATTTGAAACTTACGTACCGCCGATGAACACGATATATCCGTATGCCGGTAAACCCTTTGTTAAGATTAGGAGTGGAGAAAAAAAAAATGCGAAATCTAAAAACCATCTTTTGGACAGTTATACTGAATTGCGGTTGATTCACTAAAATGGTATTCTTTTTGTGAAATTATCAATAGGTTCATTAAGCTAAACGAAGCATGTTAATTCATATAGGGCAATTAAAAACTGTATAATATTTTTACTAGCATTACATCTATTTTTGCACTGTCCAGTTCATGCACTCTAGTGGTAACATTTAATGCTATCCTGCAAGAAGGCTGAGGTTCGAATTCACTGTAGGCGTGTTTTGCAGTCATTGCTTTCAGAAATATACTCAATAGCGATTATGACAGCATAGGTATGTTTTATTCATGCTACCTGGTTCATAATGTCAATTTTCATTCGGTAAATCAGAAGCAGTTGACTTTAAAAGACCGCCTAGAAGATTATGTATTTCTTATCATCATCAGTTGATTGATTGTTCGTGAAATTTTTTAGTGCACCACATGGTAACCTGATGTAAACTAATTTTTAAAAAAATTAATCTCGCTTTTTTTTCATTTATACTATCAAAAAAATTTAAGAATATAAATTCTGAAAGATTTTATCATGCAAACAGTGGTTATAAAACAAGCTATTTTATGCTGAGATGCAATTATACGTCCTGATATTCGTTGTGATTTTCTTGCATCTGATAAATTTAGCATAAAATTGATATAAAATGTTTTATGCCTGTGTATCGCAGTGATGCACAGAGTTGTACGCAGGTCGCACGTGCTCACTTCAACTTGGGTACGAACAGCATACAAAAAGATGTCACACCGAAATGCGAATATATATATGCACGTCAAAAATTATCTTTATATACACAAATTCATGGATTTCTCAGAAACTTTGAATTATAATTTTTATGAATTTGTCTGGAATTATACATAATATTATGACACATAAACACAAAGGAAAAAATTTAAGAGCACTGCATATGATATATAATTGTAGCGTAAAGCAATAAAAATGGTAATAAAATGTGACAAAGAGAGTTCAGAAAAAGAATAAACATAACAAGTTTCGCAGCATAGTAACTCAGAAGAAATGAAGCCTTTCAAATTTAATACGGAATGTGATCTCCCCTGACATGCACACTCACATATCACAACGCATATATATTCAGGCTCACAATAACGTTGTTAACCACTGGGGAATTAAGCTCCACTCTTCCAGAAATGCCTATACGAAATTACATATACATAGCTTTGGGTTTGGGTTGTCACTCTACGGTTATTTTGTGAAAACGTTGGACTAATTAGACCGGCACCTACAATTTAACATGGATTTCGATCCAATCACAAGCCACCGCCAGGAATCAAATCTGATTACATCCATAGAAGAAGGATGTCTACGTGCAATTACGCTTCTAAGGTAGTCCCATGAGTTCCCTATCGGGTTGAGATCAGAAGACTTTGCTGGCCATTTATTTTCAAAATGTCTTCACTTTAAAAGAATTCGACAACGAAATTTGCTTATTATGGACGAGCATCATCATCCATATATAAAATGTCAGGTCCATATGCACCTCTGACAAGTTTTACATAAGGCTCTAAGACCTCATCCGAATATCTATGGGCGGTCCCAGATCCGCTGTCGAAAACGTGTAAGTGAACGTGAATAAATAAATATATATATATATATAATAGGGGTAGAAAATAGAAAATTTTTATTGGAGACTTACTTAGAAAAATTACTTAGATAAGGTATCCAGCACCCATGCTGGAACGTTATTAACGAACCATCTGATCTTCCAGTCAGCAGTAAAATAGACAGCATTAAATAGATATTTTTTGTTATATTTAAAAGTTTAACTTTTTTTATTAAATTAATGCTAGATCACATTCCTTGTACAATGCTTCCACTAAAACCCTTAAAAAGAAATTTCTAAAGCAAAAAGGGGCATATAATGAGCTGGGCCATGGTCTGTGCATACCTGATGTAACGTATATTTAGTAAAATTAACTATTATGAATAAGCGGAAACATTTTTTTTCTTATACAGATAAAAGAATGATGCAGATGTGGTTTATATTCCGAAACAGTAAAAATACCTTAATGGTAAAATTATAGCAGCTGTTTTCCAAGCACTTCTAAAAAAAGGAAAACTATTGCTTTATTAATATAATTACAGAAAGGAAATAATGACATCAGCTACTTTCTATAAATAAATGGAACCAAAATCCACATGAAAGGAATGTTAAAATATATTTTAACAATAATTTTATTTTATAATATATATAGATATTTTTTTAGTAAAAGTTATCCAATTAATTAACTATTATATTAATTTATTCAAAACACGAGTTGCCTACATTTCATTTAATATTTTAATACAAATAACACTTTTTTTGTACATGATTACAAGCTTTTTCCATACTATTTTAAGTTAAAATATGCCAAAACATTTAACGTATGCACTTTATATGTTTGCATGCATGTAAAGATTATGTATTTTTAATGAA
The DNA here is from genome assembly GCA_021605075.1 of Caerostris darwini. Lineage (NCBI taxonomy): Eukaryota > Metazoa > Arthropoda > Arachnida > Araneae > Araneidae > Caerostris > Caerostris darwini. The sequence goes on along the minus strand of BPLQ01011078.1, from coordinate 631,606 downwards.
GCAAAATGTTGTTGTTGTTGTTGTTGCTTATCCCCTTGATTTAGAATCCTAAACCAAGTCCAGTAGATCATGCTGCATCAATAGATCGTAAGCTGTCCTCCCCTCATTCAGCAGTTGTCTCACAGAGGCACCAATACAATCTATGAGATTAGAGGGAGATGCGATGGTCGAACAATGACAAAGGGCATATGTCTTCTCGTCTCCATTGAAGGTCAAACTCTTAATGTGGCCAGTCCTTAGTCTAGCTAAAGCCGTTTGAGCAGGTCTAGGACAGGTGCACTGCATGGACATACCAGGATATTTAGCGGCGTACAATGCATGAATTGGTGGCGACCTCCAAGAGGTATTCACTCTGGCTAATGTCATGGAATGAACCTCTGAAGCTAACAGATTGGAAGCAGAAGCTTTGGGAAGTTCGCAACCTTCCCTAGCGAGCAGATCAGCAATTTCATTTCCGTAGATGCCCACATGGGAGGGAATCCACTGCAAGCACACCGATCCGATCTGGTCCAAAACAGCTAATTTAGAAACTATATCCTGCCCCAATTTGTCCAAGATCAGTAAAGACAGAATTGAAATAAAGAAATTTAAAAATGTAGTTTTTAAAATAAAAGTTGTAAAATTAAAAAAATATACTTTTTTTATCGATAAATTTTTACAGATTATAGAAATTTAAATGTTTTTCAAAAAATTTGACTATTTGCTTAAAGAACTAGAAAGTAATTTTTTGGAGAAAAAAATATGAAATAAAAATAAGAATTCAAAGCACCTTTAAATAAATAGGATATATACTAAATATATAATACAATGAATATAGCAAAATACATGCACCATTCAGTGAAGAGCATATTGCTAAATACTATATGCTATTAGTGCTTTTCGTGCAAGCAGTATTAGGTAACGTAGCAAGTTGAATGAACTGTTGACAGATGAACAAAGAGATTCCGCAACTTTTGAATTTTCAATAACACTGACTTCATTGTTTGAAGAATATCCTTTACTTTAGTTTTTCAAAGCTGATACAAGTGTAAAAAATTCTTACAATCAGCATTGTCATTGAGAATCATCAGAATGATTTATGAGATGATTAAGTGAAAAATATTGAAATGATTTTAGACGTTTTTTGCAAGGCCAAAGTAAATAATAACTTTAATGTGAGTTTATGATTTCATTTTTTGTAGAAATAAACTTATACTATTATTTTTTTATGATTGAAATCATTATGACAGGAGGGATGATCATTATGACTTTAGGATTAAAAAAATTCCTATTTGAAATATTTTAATGATAGCTTATATTTCATTGTATTATATATTAAATCTAGAAGGTTAAGTTCTTGGTAACATAAGGAAAAATTTATTAATAATTGTATGTAATTGATTCCGCCATAAAATTCGAAATATAAATAAGTTCATTATTTATATAAATAAGTTAAGTTATAAATAAGTTAATTATTTACTTATAAAAACAATTAAGAAACTAACATTTTTAAATATATATATACATGTGTGTCATATAAAAGATTTTGTAATTGCTTATCTCTTTTATATTTATATCATTTTATATAATTTTGTGATTACTTTTAGTTGAAATACTTAATTATTGTTACTTTTATAATAATTATATTACGATATAAAATAATTAATGCCATAATTTTAAAACAATAAAAAAATAAATAGCAAATTTTGAATCAACTTTTAATTTAAAAAAAATCATTTTAATAAACATTTTAAACATTAGATAAATTCCAGCAATTAAAATATACAATTGCTAGAAACTAAAAACGAATTCATAAAAATTGTTGTCAATAAGTGACTTACAACATCGAAAATTTATCTTCAAAACTGACTAGAATATTCACAATTAATAAATCATAAATCAGAATTATTCCTCAACATAAAAAAAGATATACACTTACATTTGATGATTTCAAAACACAGGTGAACGAAGTGCAAATTGCGGCAAACATTCGTAGAATACAAACAAATCACTTTCACTTCACTGGCCGACTTCTTTTACTTTCCGAATAAGAGAAAAGATTTGTTCGTACACCATCAATTGTGATGGATTGGAAAATCCGTGGCGCCATCTTTTGATCCTAAATAAAAATTTGTTTTCTAGTGATCAAACGTCAAAGATCAAGCATTCATCTTTTAAAACTATGTACAATTTTTTTGTGATATTTATGAAAATGGATGGGAATATTATGGTGAAATGATTCAACAGATTATAAAAATGTGAATTTTATGACCGGATTTATAATTGGTCAGTCTGATCAAAATGTGTTTAGTTGATCAAATGTTGTACCATTTGTCCATCTGGTTAAAAGTAAAGTTGAATTCATTAAAATATAGGGGAAAAAATAATATTGTCCATATTTTAAAATTTCTGAATTCAGGCACATTGTTTTTTCTTTCAAACATCTCTTTCTTATTAAAATTTTTTTTTTTTTTTGCTAGAGAATATCTTTTGATCCTAAGTAAAAATTTGTTTCCTGCTGATCAAACGTCAAAGATCCGTCCAACATCTTTTAAAATTATGTACTACTTATAGAGATATTTATGGTGAAATCATTCAATAGATTATCGAAATTTTTGTGAATTTTATGTCCAGATTGATAATTGGTCAGTCTGATTAAAAATGTCATTCTAGTTGATCAAAAGTTGAACCATTTGTCCATCTTTTTAAAAGTAAAGTTGAATTCATTAAAATATGGAAAAACAAAATAATAGTGTCCATATTTCCAAATTTCTTTGTTTAAATTCAGGCACATTGTTTTTTCTTTGTATTGTATTCAGGCACATTGTTTTTTCTTTGTATTGTATTCAGGCACATTGTAGAAAATAAATCTTAAGCAAAAAAAAAAAAAAAATTTAATAAGAAAAAGGTTTTTGATTCTTATAAAAAAAAAATTTTCTTAAGATTTATTTTCTACCTATCCAACCCTATCTCGAACAATTCAAATGTTATCATCAAATAAGAAACTTTTATGAAGTTTAAAAAAAAGGACTACACGAGGCTATTTGCAGATTTGTATATACCTTTATTATTAAAAAAAGTTATTGCGGACGATACTATTTCTTTTCCAATCTCGAACAATTTAAATATTATCACTCAGTAAATAGTTCCATTTAATACAGTTTTAAAAGATTCAATTTTAATGTTATTTGTCAGTTCGGACAATTTCTGGAATAGCGAACAATTCACCATTATCAGTCTTCAGATCTTTACCATTACCACCATTTACTGGGAAACTTGATTTTATCATAACTATTCAGGTTGGTGAGCGAAGCAAATAATGAACTAACTTTAAAAAAAAAATTTCTAATTAAAGAATTTAAATATTTATAGCCCAATAAAAAAATTTCAATAATTTTAAAATTCTGAATGACGTTTCTGCGGTCATAATGTAAAAGCGAATGGAAAGGCTGCAGAGAGTCCCACCAATTAAGAAGCGAAGTGATTCACTTTCTCTGCATAAAAGTACAAAATTTAAAAAAATTTCTACTAAAATTTGTTAAAAATTATACGTCAATACAATTGCACCTTAAATAATAAGTACGGTAATGAACCTGCAATAATAAGAAAAAGAAGTAGTAGTGTAATTACCAGTACTGACGACATGATTCAAAATTTCTCATCGGAAGTGTTTAATAATCATTTTACAAGAATGGCCTTACACCTAGTGACTTTCCCGGTTTCTTTTCTTCTGTAAATCCCATGCTTCTGAACGTTTAGCCATCAATAAAAAATTCAAACAATCAATACTGGAGTAACAAAATTCACAACCAATGAAATTTCTATGGACATGTTCTAAAAAAGCTTCAATGGTTCCAATTCTGCTTACAAAAGAATAACTATGTGGTATAATGATCAATGTATGTACGTTTATGGAATTATTATAAGCCTGAATGACCGAGTGTCTAGAACTCTGGTACTCAGTGGCACAGGTTTCGGATTCGAGTCCCGGCGGAGCCATGGATGTTTGTAGTGGTTCGGAATCCACTTTCAGCCGAAGGTCCCGGTCTCATATGACTGTAGATCATCACAGAGCCACAGTCAGACTTCTCACCCATTCCATTCCCAAACTGTGTAGGGACAACTCAGTTCTAGGCACAGTGATGTGATATGGTGTGGTGTGGTGCAGTAGTAGTAGTATGGAGCTATTAACAAATTTTATAACACTTTCTTCTTAATTGAATCATTTATTTTTCGTAACTTACATGAAACTTTAAATTTAAAGAATTTAAATGAGATAGTTAGAATACATTATTCTTGGTAAAATTTCTTCTGAAGGGATAATCTCTAAAACGCGTGCTATGCGCGTAATGCCTTATCATACATAAAGAATTTTAAACGTAAAATCCATTTGCAAATACGAAAGGCCTTGAAATGTGTCAAGATGTAACTACAAACTATTTACGAGCAATGTGCTGCCTCTTATGTGTGAATTTATGAGCATTTTTACTTTTAAATGAACCTAAGCCGATGATTTATAAATCTTTACGATGTAGGCATATAAATTACAATTTGTTTTTCCTCAGTATGTGATTTTTACTCTTTTCATCAGTCATAATATATTTTAATGGATGCACACTTATGAAGATAGAAAGCTGCATTATGCTCTCTGTAATTTGGGAACATGTTGCTCAAAGACAAAATAAAGTAAAGTAAAAAAATTTAGAGTTTTCTATTATATATTTGTTTTAACATTGCAAAAACAAAAAACAAATAATATATTATAATGAAAAATAAATAATTTTCACGAATGATTCACGACGTTATGTTAATGTATTGAGTGTTTTAGTACTAAGAGCAAAAGTGATTACTCAAATGGTTTTTATTTTTGGATATATTAATACTAATATCTGAAAATGTTTATTCACAAACGTATGCTGATCAAAACAGGTTACACATTTTGAATTATTATTTAGTTATTGCCACAGCTACTTTGTAATATGCTTTCATTATTCCATGCAATTCATAATTAATTATTGAATTAAAGCATTTGTAGAAAAAGCATAAAATAATATATTTTTCTAATATTTTAATATTGATGTATATTTAAAAGCCTATTAAATGTAATATTTTTTAAATTTTTTTTTTTATCAAAGTCTGAGATTTTTTTAAACTTACTTATTTCGTTATTTAAAAAATTAACTATTGAATTATTATAAATATTATTTATTGTACTACTTTAAAAATTATTTGTATTATTTAAAAATATTTATTTATTACTTTAAAAATTATCTATTAAAAGGACAAATGATAAAACAAGTCGCTAATAGATAAAAGGTGGACTGAAATCTGTTCTTTTCTCTGTAGATTAAATACTATTTAATAATATTTTAATAGATTTAATAATTTTTTTACTTAATTATAATACTTATATAATTGTGAAGATTGATTTGAATGTTCATTAAATGTCAGAAAATAAGCAAGAAATTATCACTCGATAATTTATGGTTGAACAGCCACAGACGGGCGTAGGATAAATTAAATAAATAAATGCTTCTAATAAAAAAAATAAAAGCGAAACTACTATGTTTCTATTCTCTTAAGTATCTTGCACGTATTTAATAGAAATAAAAACTTTAATTAACAACATATGTTTAATAAAAATTTAAAATCTTAGAAACATGGCATATTAGTGTGCATCCTTTCGAATCAACGAGGAGCATTAAATTTTTCTAAAGAATTCTTAGCGAAATTGTTTTGTTGACTTGATAAATTCTTCTTTTAAACATATTTATGGATTTTAATTACTCTTAATATTCTTTCAAAACGGTTAGGATTTAAAATATCAGATTTTAGAACCTCCAAAAGCAACTTCAAAATGATATGTATTATTTGTTTAGTGCTAATTACATTAAAAATAATTTTCATTTCATTTGATTAAATAGTTATAGTTATAAAATCTTCCTTTTAAAAGCTTGGGTTCAACTGAGGCATGCCCTGTAGCTCTACAAAGATAAAGAAAGGAATGATACCTTCTAGGAGGACATTTTATGGTAACGTGCGAAACTCCATCCAGACGAACGAATCCCATTCAGGAACCCATTAAAAACCAGTTTAATAGAACCCCTACCAGAAAATATATGTATCTTTCTTCTTCCTTTTCTACCCCTTTGAACCTTTGAACCCACCACTTAGAACTAAACTTCTTACAACGTGCAAAGGTCACTTTAACTTCCATTTTATTTTAATTTCTGTCTTAATTTTTAATCCTTTAATTATTAAACTTAAATTTTTATATATTTTACTAACCTTTAATTGTTTTTTATTTTAAAAGTTTAACTTTTAAATTTTTACTGAGTAAGTTACTCACTCTTAATTATTTCTTTTACTACAATAGCCTTTTGGAATAAATTTTAATTTTTAATTCTGTAAATAGAGGTGCAGAGATATTTTTCTCTAGGTACTCTTGAAAACAAAACCTTTGCCTTTTTCTCGACTTCACTCCGGCAAGAGTGGGTTTTTTCCGCACATCAAGAGAACCTCATTTACGATCAGCTGTCACTCACAGCCAGAGATAACGTGGGTTGTTTTACGCGGTCAAACTAAGACGTTCGGAACAGAAGTCGCTGACTCCTTATTCAATCTCGTCTGGACGGGCCTTAACTGCTTAGTATCTGAAGAAAACGCGGAAAACCCACACAGATTTGACTTGCGATGCGAGATTTCTTCAGCTGTCACAATTGCCATCGAATCTCCTCGATTCTGAAAACAATTACTGCAGCCCACATCATCAGCGGATTTAAATCTTCGCCTTCATTATATTACCACTGGCCCACAAATCAAATTACAAAAATAAGTTTCAATTTCTAAAAAACATATTTTACTGATATTGGCATGCATATGCGAGTTATAAATATTAAATACTTAAAAATTAACCATAAATTAAATCATAAAAAAATCAATACACATGTAATGAAATTTCGAAAACAAAAATAACTAATTAATATTAACAACACTATCAAATGGGGTTTAAAAATACCATCTCAGATTTGATTAAAGGCTACACTAACTCAAGAGTATTTAATTTGACACTGACAATCTTAGAAAGTGTTCTTTGAAGATAATTGATTAAGTGTCGATAAATAAAAGGTTTCCTTTCAGATTTATGTAGCACCTAATACAAAGGAAATTGGACTTATCGATTTACATTAAGACACCATTAAAAATTCCTAAACGAAAACAGGCTCCTGCCATTTATTGATGTGCTCAGTTGGAACTGACATACTTTTATTACTAATTCTTTAACCCTGAACAAAAACAAACAAATTTAGAGGACAGAGAAAAAAACTGACAGCCTTTCAAGTTCACTAAATATTTCCATGGCAATGTTTTCTGGCACAGGAAATTGATTGACTATGTTTATGTTTGTTTGGGTTTATTTTTTCATGGTTAAACAATAAATTGTAGTTATGAACAGGTTGTTAGTAAATGTTTTGTTGATTTAGATTTCAATATGCTTTTTCTCGGAAAATTTTAATGTGAATATGTCAGAGTTAATTAAAAATGTACACAAAATGCCCATAAATTCGAAATTCTATTGGGTAACTTATGTAATTTCTATATTGACAAATAATGCATTAAAATGTACAAATTTATTTGGATCTACATATATTGAATCTATATTTTCAGGTATAAATATAAACAATTTGACTCACCAAAAACCTTCTTCAATAGAAATGCTTATTACTTTTGCACCATGATTCAAATCGAACCAAATGTTAAAACTCTTATTAAACCCTGTAATATAAATTTTCATCTATTTTTTATTAAGTTATTTATTTTTAATCCTTAAAATGTATCATCTAAAAAAGTCGCGTTAACTGTATCATGGGAGTAATTTGACTCCAATAAATGAATTTCATTTTATAAATTTAATAAAGACATGTAATTAAGATTAGATATATTATACGAATAATATATTTCATGAAAATTATAAAATTTATTTGTTATAGTTATTAAAAATAATATTGCGGTGCCTTTTAGAAATGAAATTGGTACATATTGTACATTTCACAGGATATTTACTATTTTCTTTCCTTACTTATATACAATATTTTAGCTTAGATGTGGATTATCGTATTGGCCTTATTTCCTTAACCTTTTCATCAAGTATTTCTACTATTATTTTATTTGGATTATGGGACAAATCAGTACTTGAAAGAGAGAGAGGTTCCAGCTGTTCATTAAACCCCATATCATTATTTAATTTAGCTTTCTTTCTACAAATTTGGATTTGTTGAGGAAACTCATCCTCATCTGAACTGGAAATCATAACATGAACTCTTTTACGATTATTAGAACTTATGATAGGCATTTCTGCATCAATTAAAATTTCATCACTTTCTCCCATATCATTATCAATTAAGCCTACATAATCATTCTCCGCATCATCGTCTACTACATTGTCTTCTTTAATATGGTTTATATTGTCCACTTAATAGCTAAAACCATCCGTTTCTAGAATAATTTTTTCCATTTCATCTTTCTGGGGACACACCATATTATGAAATTATTTTCATATCAGTAAATTAAATTAAATAAAATGAATAAAAACACTTCTAAAATAATTATTTCCTTACGCCTTAAACATCTCAGTTTATAATTGCCTTACATTTCTTATAATTGTATTTAAGAAACAAAACTTATAACTACGGTACTTAAGAGGAAATTATATCTTCATGAAGTAAGTTTTAAAACTTTCACTTACGGTATCATGAGTGAAATATCACCCCAGATCAGTTTTATTTTTTTGTGCAACTAACGAAGTACATGACAAATGAAGTGAACTTTTTAATGATAGCGGATCCCTATTAACGCCATAAATAATTACAGGACAAATCAGAGTTACCGGTAATTGGGGTTTTTAATAATATTAGAAAAACAATTTACATTGGATTATTTTTCACCCATGATACTTTTTAAAGGTTAAATCTCATTTCTTACACAATAGTTACGACCTGGCGTTGTCAGGCTACAGAAAATAAGGCATTACTAACCCTTTAAAACAACGAAATAAGTCGATAAGCATCATGATAATAACAACTGCAAGCAAATTTCAATATGAAATTAAAAAGTTGAATATAAAAATCATATTAAAAATAATCTTAAACGTGAATTCAAAATTTAGAACAAAGATCAAAAATAAAAATATTAGACGCAAACGATAACGCCATCAGAAAAAAACGATGCCAAGCTCAAAAGCTCTTTTTATTTACTATCTTTGGAAACAGTCAAACTTTGCTGATCACTAATTATCTCAGGATCTTTATTATTCTTATTATCTAATTTTGTCTTAATAATTGGATAAATTGAGTTAAAGTAACTTACATGAGCATAAATCTCAAAGCACCTAATCAAGTCAAATCAAAAACATCTGTGATGTCATTTTCCATTCATAATTCTTTAATAAGAAAATTATTGACGATATCTGCTGGCAATAAAAATAAGTTTCTTTTATTTCATTAGAAATTACAAACAAGATTTTTTCAGTGCTTTTTTTCAACGCACCAAACAAAAACATAAAATAAATAATTATTTTTTCTATGAATCTAAGTATGAGGTTTTATAAATATATATCAAGCAAATAAATCACTTGCTTTATATGCTACTGTGCCCAAAAAGTAAAACCAATTTTTAATTTAAATTTTCCGGGCATATGAAATTTCAATTTTTTTTCTTTTTTAGGTTGTTGGCACTGAAATTTCACGTCAAAATATTCATTAGTGTTTGAGTTACGCTTGGCTTTGTGAGACGCTAAAAGTGAATTCGGCGATTTTTGAAATGTCTGCATTAATTGAGCAGAGAACTTGCACTAAATTTTGTTTGCGGAATGAATATTCGTGTACAGAAACGTATAGAATGTCGCAGAAGGCATTCAGTGAGCAAACTATATCCTAAAGAATTGTTTACGAGTGGTATAAACAGTTCAAAGAAGCCAGAGAACGTCTTGAAGACGAAAAGCGCTCTGGTCGACCATCAACCTCAACCGACGAAGCTCATGTCCAAAAAATTAAAGACTTTTTGTGATTTCAAACCATTGACTTACAATTACAGACCTTGCTGATGATGTTGGAATTTCAAGAGGATCGGTCAATTCCATTTTAAAAGATGTTTTGGGCCTCAAACGTATCAAATCTCGATTGGCACCGAAAACACTGAATTTTCCGTAAAAACATCGTCGTTGTTGAAGTGTGTGAAACAATGCTTTCTTTTTTGCTATAAGGACAAGTTGAAATGCATCATAACTGGACATGGGACTTAGATTTATGCTTACGACCCGGAAACAACCGATCAATCGAGCGAATATCGTGGCAAAGGTGAGCAAGACCAAAAAGAGCACTCCAAAGTCGCTCAAAAATCAAGGTGATGTTGACTGTTTTCTTCGATTACCGTTGTGTGGTGCATTATGAATTCCTTCCGCCTGGCCAAAGTGTCAACAAGAAATATTATTTGAGTGTTATGCGTTGTTTGCGTGAAGCTATTCGCAAAAAGTGGGCACTTTTATGGAAAGACAACTCTGGGCTTTTGCATCACAATAATGCGCCAGTTCACTTGATTGATTCTTCGTGACTATTTCACCAAAAATGAAACCCATATCGTTCCACAACCACCGTATTCACCTGATTTAGCACCGTGCGACTTCTGGTTATTCCCTAAACTCAACAGACCACTTCGGGGACACCGTTTTGAGTCGATTGAAAAGATTCAACATGCATTGCTGGGTGTTTTGAAGGCCATCACGGCCAATGCTTTTTTAGCATGCATTAAGGATTGGAAAAAAATTTGGCATAAGTGCATTGTGTCCGGAGGGGATTACTTTGAAGGCGATGAAATAAATTTGGAAGAATAAATAAAGAGTTTTTAAAAAAAATAAAAATTGGCCTTACTTTTTTAGCACAGTAGTGCATAGATAGATTCCCCTATTTGTATATTACAAAGAAATATAGATAGAAATAAATATTATAGTGAGATCTAGTTACATTTTTAATTGTATTGATACTTTTAAAAATACACTTTCTTATATATAAAAAATTAACATAAAAACCCCATCTACATTAGAAAGATCATGAACTCATTCAAAAAAGGAAAAAAACTAAATTTTTATTATAAATAGCAAATATAAGTCGACACTGTTCAGTTTATTTAAATATATAAAATTTTAAAAATTAAAATTAAAATAAAAAAAGATGTAGCTTAAGATTTTTATATTTCTAATGAACAATAGAAAAAATATATTTATTGTTGTTATCTTCTCATATTTATTTAGTAATAATTCATCATTCTTGGAAGTAAAATATTTATAAAAAAGGCCTTCATCATCAATTTAAGATTTCACTTTGTCTTAGCTATTTCAATTTTTAATTCATCGTAATATAATTTACTCTTTTCTTAATTTATTTTTCAATACATATGATATTTCAGAATATTTAAATTCAAAAACATATGCATAAAAAGAATACATTCAAGTATTTAAGCACTGGGACTCTTACACAATAAGTTACAAAACCATATTGTTATGAAAATAAATGGTTACAAAACTATACTGTTATAAAAGCAAATAGTTACAAAACATTGTTCATTCTAATTCCCTTTTTAATGTATTACAACAATATAACGTCTTGTTATTAATAAAATAAATTATTGCAAATTCATATTGGCATAAAAATAGAATGTTACTAAGCCATATTGTTATAAAAATAGATTAACATATTATAAATAAATTAATATATTATAAATAAATGAATATATTATAACAGCAATTATAACTGCAATAGCTGTATTAACTGTAATTAATTCCTTGCTATAATTATAGTTTTTTTTAATTAAAAACAACTGGAATTTTTCATAAATTTTGGTTCCTAACCAAATTAAAAAATAATAAGATTTAAGAAAAAAAAAAAGATTTCAATAAAAAATTTCGATAAATAATTAAAATTTATTTATAATTTATATTTGTTACTTATATAATTGTATAAGAACGTTTTTACAAATAAAATACAAATGTATGTTTTTATTATTAAAATAAATTTTTTATCTATTTAACAATCACTTCCTATATTGTAATATTTGATATCAAAGATGACAGAATGGCTTGGCAAACAGCACATTGGATTTAAGAACTTTAGTTTTGACATTGTTTTGAAACAGAAGCTAACTGGTTTCTTTGATTTCTTCGAAGAAACCAGTAATCATGCCATTTGGTTTTCTATGTAAATTGTTTAATATCAATCATTAATACAAGGAAACATAGTTTAGTAAAAATGAAAGTAGTAAACAAATTTTCTAAAAAAATATCGATAAAAAATTTTAATTGCTTTTTTAACTAAAAAAAACTTTTTTTTATTAATATCTGTTGATTACAATCGTATTAAAAGATTGCGAAAAAGAACGAATTAATGGGAAAATAAAAATAAAAAGAATTTAAAATTTAAAAAATAATTTTTAGCACACTATCGTAAAGAAAAATAAAAAATATTAAAAGAAAAATACAACTTAAAAACTTACCATTTTAACTTCAAGAAATTTTTTTTTAAAAAACGAATAAAAATCAATTCTAAATCTCAATTAAGGGAAAGATTGTGATATCAAAATTGGTAAGAAAAACAACTCAACAACTATTAAGACAAGTAAAATAAAATCTGATTAAAAATAAAAAATAATATAAAAATAAAAAGATAGATTTTCAGCTCGTATAATAGAACATTTGAAACGAACAAAAAATATATTAAAAGAAGCACAATCACAAAGAATTCAAATATTTAACATTTTAATTACAAAAACAAATAAAAAAATTCTTAAATTCGTTCCCTCAAATGTTTACCAATTGTTTATTAATAAATGAAAATCAAATAATAAAATTATTAAATACGAACCATAAATATGAAGAAGAACGCTTTGAGTGCTATGATGCCATTTCAAATTCATAATTCTACTGCAGACGATTCTAAAATTAAATAGTTTAGAATAAAAAATTACGATTATAATTTTTCTTTAAATTTTTTTTATGAATGTTAGGATTATGCTGGTGAAAGCAGACAATTATTCTACTAAAAATTCGGAAACAAAATTTTACTATAAAGAGTTCTGGTTTTTATTTAAATTAACTAATAGGAACATTCTTTTCACGCTTTTTAGTTAAGCACCCATAAAAAAAGTAATAAATTCATAAAAAAAGTGGACATCTGAATATTATAAACTCAAAGCTACAAGAAATGGAAAAATACATATAAATCATTTATTTTATGTAGGTGGAGATCTTGCAGGTTCACAGTTAATATAATTTAAATTGCTGATATAAAATCATTGGTTCTTAACTATTAAATTACTTTAAAATGTTTTTTAATTTTTAAATGATTCAAATTAAATTTCTTGCCATTAACCTGCGTAATAAATACGCAGCTAACAGTTAAATAAATAAAAACAAAAGTCTATATTTTAAATTAATAATGTTGTGACGAGAAAAAAAAAGAACTTTTTTCTGTAGCTACGAGTAAGAATAATATATGCATAGATTTCCAAACAATCAGTATATCAGGCTCATTTACTAATTATTAAATAAAAATGTAATTAATAATTATTTGTATATTATTTTAAAAGGAGCGCGGTTTTTATTATTTATGATAAAAAATTGTAGACAAATTTTATAAAGAAATTTATTTAATATCTTTTTTTTCCATTAATTTATATGATGAATTATTTTCCTTTTTTAAATTCATTTATTATTTTATGCATTATAAAGGATTATTTAAAACAAATTCATTTTATTTATTTAGTGCTTTTAAGAGCACTAAAGAAAGAGCCTAAAAGAAATTTAAATTATTTTTAAATGGAATAATTATATTTAGTAAGTTTATTAAAGTGGTATTATGTATTTTATGCTAAAATGTTCCGTTAGATGCTAATTTCCCTCTATCAAAACGTTAGTATTTCTTAAATTATTATTATTATTATTATATGTCTGAGTCGTTAAATTATTATAAAAATAAATTTTTTTTACTAATTATAAATAACCTCAACTGGAAATTTTAATTTTAAAAATTTTCTTTTTTTTCAGATTGTGCTCCTGAAATTTATGGATCATTGCAAATAATTTCTAAATAAACTTCTTTAGAATAATTCATTTTTTGTGTAACAATTACTTCATTTATAGTAACTATTTATATTTAAGCAGTAAATTCAATCATTTATTTTTGTTCAACTAAAGCATTGTGTACTACATTTGTTTTACATTTTGTACTGCATTTGTATTTATAGTCATTTAAAAATTAGAGACATTAGTGTTTCAGAAAAGATTTCACCGATTTTGGATTGCCTGCGTAGGAGTTTTCCTCATGAAGGTATTTGTAACACGTATAGGAAATATCTTTTGGTTAAAATTTAGTAAGAAACCGTGATCCATTTCAATACTTTCATACTTTGGAGTAGAGACCGATCATATTCAAGATTAAATCCCCATCAATATTAAAATCTGCTACAGTTTCGGGCCTATTTCTTGAATTGTAAATATAACTTTTTGAAAGAACATTTTTGAATGTATTTTGGAAAAAAACACTCATTGATCAACAACCGAAAGCAATTACTAATTTAAAATATATTCGGCAACTCTCGTTATATCATTATTGGAAGACAATAATAATAATAATAGGATGTATTGAAAGTACAATATAACCCACAATTTTATTTGGATTGTAATGTTAAAAGTGGTAATTTAGAATAATAGAATGATATACACAAATAAATAATCATACTTACCTGTTCAATCTTAATTTCTACCAATACTAACGTTACATAAGCTTTTCCTAAGTTCATTTAAGATAATTTCCTTTCTGTTTGGTCAAACTATAGAATTAAACACAGTGTAATTGCTATATTAATGATAAAATTATTTTTAGTAAGAGAAATAAAAATTTGTACTAATTTATATATACTTAAAATAAAATTTACTGTTATAAATACTAATTTGTTTATGTTAATAACAACAACTAAAAAATGCAAATGGTATACATTAATATTATATACTGTTCATATTGTAGTAAAATGTATTTCTTTATTATGATATAATGTTCATATTATAGTAAAATGTATTTCTAGTCTGAACCTTCAGTTCTTATTACAACTACTTAAAATAAGTATTCTTATTAATGCCTCTAGCTAGTTAAAGCTGCTATTTAATAGGAGCATAAAATTAACTAAATTACATCAGGTCTAGTTTCTTGGTTTATTGTCTTGATTTGTTTTCGCTATAAAAATAACTTCCACAAAGTATGTGACAAACCTTTTACAATTCTAATAAAAGAAACTCGCTTAAGCACTTATCGTAAAAATAAATATCCTGTTCCTTACTTACCATAGTTTCCATAAATTATTATTTTATGTTACGCTGGACATAAACATAACAGATGAAAGTGTCCCGTGGTGTTTAAGTACTCTTGTCCATTTGGATGGACCTCTCAATATTAATTTATCTCTCAGAACTAGAAACATTAAATGGGACATCCCGGGTAGGTATTGTCCTCCTTTTCCCAATAGTTGCTTAAATCAACAATCCACATCGTAATAAATCAATACTTGTAGGATATAAATGCTTTTGCTGAGTAATGTTAATTCTAATGTGGAACATTGATTCCATATGCACTTAAGTAATTTTTGGGGGATAAAAATATTTTTAACAATGAAATTTTTGCTGTTGAATTTATTCAAACTTATTTATAAACTTCATTTACAACTTAATCTTAAGATGAGCAAGTTGTACGTTGTAAAAAGACATTTCCATGAAGACACCTATAAGTTCTGAAGAAAAAAATAAATGATTCTTTCTATATCGGAAATATTTTAAAAGCCAACTATAACAATTATCAAGCATCAATTTTGACCACTTTATTATGAATGATGCTTTTTTAAATAAATTTGAAATATTAAAACAGCATTTGAAAAATAATGTGGAAATTAAATCAACATTTGAATTTATTCCAATTTTTGAAATATGTGAACTAATTTGCGTTCTTTAGAACAATAATAACTACTTACTTTGACCTGTACAGCTCAAGTAGGAAAAACTACTGAAATTTTTCTCTGACATTGAAAGGAATTGAGTGTTTATCATCTCTCCATAAAGAAGTTTTGCGAAAAACAATGGCACGTTATATTCATAATCGTCACAGATCCGTTAGAGTGGACAAGTTTGTGGATAATATTTCTAAAGGTAATAATGCAAATCTATCTGACGATATCAATTTTCTATTCAAAGTTCTGCTGCTAGCAGGGCTTGTGTTTCCACCTTTAAGCGCCAGAAAGCAGAAATTAAGATGGTATGCAAAATTATTCGAAGCCACTATTCACTTGTGTGCCATTTTCATAATCCTTGTCAACATATTCTTCTGGCAGCGTCGATATAGTTCTGTGACTCTGCACTTTTCCACCAGCTTAACACTATTCTTAGCTATTGCTTTAAGATTCTCTCTGTGTTTGGTTAGACGAAAATTACCAAACATGGCAAGAAATTTAGTTATCCTATATAATGACATAACTTGGAACAAACCTTATAAATCCTTGAAAAAAGGAATAATTTTAGGTTGTTTTATACCTTTCCTCTTGACTATTATTTCTTCAATCTTGGATGTTTACCATATTCAAGCTCAGCGAGCTAAAGAAGAACATTCAATACAGTTCATTCTTAAGTTAAAAGGCATAGGTAACCATCAAACCTGGATGCATTACATGTTCTTGGTATTAGTTCCAATCAAAATGTTTTATGCCTATGGAGTCTCTGTGATCATTTTCATTGTATGCTGCGAAATATTTACTGTAGCAAAACGTGCAGTAAAAGCTTTGAATGAGCAAATCGAAAGTCACGATGACACTAGATTTGTAGTATCGAATCGCTCTATCGATGTATACCTTGGTTTTTATAATCGTCTAAGTCGAGTAATCGTTGAAATCGATGATGTCCTGTCACCATGTGTTCTTCTTCTGTACGGATTGATGGTAAGCGGACAATTTTATACCCTCACAGTTTTGATATCCAAAGACACAGAATCATCAAGTCTGACGACAGGTCTCCAGAATGTGATTGTGTTTCTGTTAACCACAGTGGCGTTTCTGGTTATTACGTTGATAGCTTCCAAAGTAACAGAGGTTGCAGAAAATATAAAACGATCTTTGTATAAGCTAGCAGATAATATCGTAAACAATAGTCAGTTAGCAATAAATGAAAAAAATGTGGCTAACTCCTATTTGATATTGATAGCTATTTTGAATGGGTCCCAGCTTTCGTTTACTGGATGGAAGATGTTCAACATTAACAGAAGTTTTATTTTAACAACAATGGGTGTTATGATATCATATGGAGTTATCATAGTACAAATCGGTCATAAAAACGACTCTCCATAAAATTTCAAAATATCTAAATAATTTCAAAAATATTCTATCATATTTTAATTATTCATATTTTATTCACTTCATTTGGAAATAGAAAATGATTTATCAATCTATTTTGCTTTTTACTATTCATTCTCTACGTGGCTGAATTTAATAATGTGTGTAATTTATTTCTATGCATATACATAAATCTCCATAAGAGATGTTTCTATGTAAATTGAACCAGCAAGACACCATATGTCGCTAATGTTCCAACAATGGTTAAGAAAAATCCTCTTCTTATTGGAATCATACCCCATGCTGTCAAGTAAATCTGGTCATGGAATGCAAATAATTTCAGCATTTGTAGAAGCTCTTTAACATGAGGTGGATTCAAATTTTCTTCTGGCAGATGAACAAATGCCTAATCAACGAGTGGTAATTTTCTTCGACACTTGCTACCCTGAAGATAAGCAAAATTGAATGGAATCCTGTGGTCAATATAGCGCAAAGAACAACAGATAAAGACGCCAAGGAAGTGCTCATTCTTACCAGACTAATGGTGTTACTCATGAGAGCGAACAGTTCACAGAGAAGAAATGCCACTACATAAAAGAGTGGTAAAGAAATAGCACTCTCTAAATCGAGTATGATTTTCTGTATCCTTTTATAACTTTTGAGTGCATTGCCAGAGATATAGAATGTATCAATGTCTTTCACGCTAGATTTTGTAATTTGCATTTCAGCATCTTTTATGCGAAGACTAGCATTGTAGCAGAGGATGGAAAATAAAAGACACGTCATTTGACCTGACACAAAACAAATGTAGAGATCGTAAGATCGCAAAAGAAACAAAATGAGGTATTTGTAGTAAATTCCAACATCCAAATGAAATCCGAGAGATAAAAAGGTTAGATACTTATCTACATTTTCTCTTGATGCTTTAGAAATGAACATTGATATTGCACTGGCAAAAATTGGAGAACTAATTGTTAATAATGATATCCAGTTAACCCATCTCTTTTTCTTCGTGTTAAACTTGTTATAAATTTCAGAATATATTTGATTGCCTGTAATTGTTTCATTTACAATAACTATCTTCTTCCTATGCATATTTAAAGATATCCACAAAAATATGCAACAGATAAAGGCTAACATCTCTGTTATAATCATGGTTCCTCTGTCTTCAATGCAAAGGCACGCATTCTGATACCAAATGAATAGACTAGACCTATCAAGTAGAAGAAACACACAAAGTTCCTCATTATTTTTTCACAGCATGATTTCGTATTTTTCACTTTGAAATTAATTCCCATGTACCACAAAACTTCCAAAACCAAATCTGCAGATTCGTAGTCAGTTGAATTTGACACGAATTCACTTAAATTTGAAGCGGAAAGACAGGCCAACCTGGCACATCGGTGACCTTTCTTGATCGTCTTTTACTAGATTCTCTTAATGTTCTTATCCTTCCTTTCATACAAATCATAGCTGCAAAATGTAAGTTACTTTAAGTTCATTAAAATTCCATTTATAGAAATTCTTTAAATATCCAGAGACAGTTGTGATTTCACTTTAATTTCTATTTAAATATGAATCAGAAAGAATATATGCAGAATTTTTTTAATTCTTTCTTAATCAATTCGTAATAAATTTCTGTAATTTCATTGTTATAATATGCACTAATGATTCCTGAGTTAATGCTGAAGTTACAAAAACCGATAAAGAGTAGTTATTTAATGAATTATTTAAATTTCTATCATAATAAAAACTTGGCAAACTTATAATTTTGTATTTGAATAACATATTCTTCTCCGTAAATTTAATTTTTTTATGCTTATTAAGCTTTCGCAGAAGTCATCAAATTCAGTTTAGAGAAAATAACACTCTTTTAACATGAATAAAAATTAATTCAGTAAATTGTTTAACTAAATTATTGGTGAGTGTTTTATTCGATAAAACATTTGAAGATAACCTCCATTTCTGGAACAAATTTGTTGACTTACTAATAATAACTCCGAACTAATAATAATAATAATAGTCTAACTAACTAATAATCCAGACTAACTAATAATATACTCCAGACTTAACTAATGGTTTGCAGTATTTAGCTTTTTCATAACATCGGATATGCAATTTAAACTGTTTATTTCCAGAATTACACTGAACATTCACTATACATTTTTGTAACTCCGCTAATTTACTTTCGTTGTATGCAAAGTAACACGTATCAAATTACAAATAAATGTACAAATTCTCGAAATTACACCATCTTTAAATAATGTTTTATTTCTTCTTGTTCATTTCGCAACTGGTTTTTTTTTAAAATTCAGTAGATAAAATTTCTTCTTCATGTTTGCTCAACACATCCATTAACTTTTTCCAATAGTTTAATAATATGCTTGCATTGAAGAACAGGACGAAAAACTTTTTTTCCCACTGTTCGATAGTCACAAAATATTGGAAACATATTCTTTTCGACCACATTTTCTCTCTTTATGACTATCTTTTTTCATCCCCAAGATCTTTTTTCAACACCAGTCATCACCTCTGACGAATAGCTTTGTGCTTAAATAATAAAAGCACAACAAAGTTTTAGAAAAAAAAAAATTCTCAAGAGCGATGAGAAATAATGATTTGTTAAGGATGGCACACAGCAATGTCTGGAGTGACGAAAAATAATAAAAATACTCATGTTACGAGTTCAATTATAGGAAAAACGTTTCTTTAGCTAAGTTATGTGATATTGACAACACTCGCGTTCAATACACACAAATAATAATAACGACTCTGCTTTTTGGCACAGAAAAAAAAATTAAAAGTCATGCGCTAGGTTATTATAATAACTGACTCTCTGTGTGACAGTCCAGAAGGAAGGTAAATAAATAAATAAAAAAAAAACATTCAATAAAGGGGTTATGAATATTAAAGCTGAGAAGATTTATTTAAGTAGAACCAGATAGAATTTTTTTTTCATTCACCCAATACGATGTATACCAGTATATTTATTACATTGATAAAGAACTTCATTTTGCTGTTAAAGAAATCAGAAAGATAAAAAGAAAATTGCAAGGTCCCGCTTTCGATAAAATATTGAATGATCTTACAGAGTATTCATTTTATATTTATATGTATCAATGTGTTTATTACAGAATCAATTTCATTTCAGACATCGATTGATCAATTTTAGCTTATTTTACTTACATCTAACGCTATCATTTGTTTTACTTTTAAGGAAAATCAATATCTTTAGGACCTTATAAACTGCAATTAGTTTTTGTCTTTATTCAATTTGTAACAAAATATTATGTTAATATTTATTTTAATGTTCTAGTTATCTGTATTCGATATCATCATTTATTGAAAATATCTAAAACAAAGTTGATGGTTTTTTTGACGTATAATTTGTTGTAAATTACTAATACATATTTAAAACTTTTATGATTCTGTTGTACGATTTCATATTGAGCAAAGTAATGAATAAAAACAATTGATCTTAATAACTTGTTTTATGGTTTTTATATGCATTTATAATTTTGAATATGATCATTTTTAAGGCGTTATTTATATTAAATAAATAGATCTTTAAATTAAGTGACCATATTAGTTAATCCTATTTAAATATAGTTCAAATAAAAAATTAAATAAATGAGAATTAATCAATGTTGAAAATACGCCTTAAGCATACAATCTGTAGTACCCATCTTCCATACTATCACTAAATTGAAAACAAAAATATTAATTTAAAATTTTAGAAAACGCTACAGCCTTGGATTAAATTTAAAACTCATGGAACAGAATTGTGAGATATAATCAAAGAGATATACTAATTTAGTAAATATATTCTCGTTTATGCTACAAATTTTTTTTACCAGTACACATATGTATTGTTAATTAGTGCAAATAAATTAATGTAATTGTCTAAAAGAATATGAGAATTTAAGTAACAAAAATAATTAAATTGTTGATAAAGTGATATATTTTAACCGTTCAATACCTATAACATTGAGTCCCTCTTAAGAACATGGTAATAACCTGTTTAGATAGGTGTTTTCAAATATGAAAGAATCTTTTTCAACTTTTTATTCGTTCTTAGTCAAAGATTTTTAATCTTTCTAAACAGCTTCTTACCCTTCAAATGATTTTCTTAAATTTTTAAGAAATTTAATATTATTAATTTTTTACTATTACAATTTTTATTTTTTAAGCAATTTAATAAACTATATTTTTAAAAACTATTTTAGATTTATCTTATATAGTGTAATAGGTTTTCAATGTTTTTCAAATTGAATAATATCTATCACATCTTCTTCATTGTCCCAACAGTCATAAGGTAAGTGGTTTCTCCTTTATTGGCCACACGGTACTACTGGCAGATTTCGAGACAGGACATGTTTTCTTTTTTACGGGGTAGGGTTGTTCAGCCAACACTCTATAATAATATTAGACCGGGACCTATTGTTTAAAGTGGATTCTGAAGCACTACAAACATCCATGCACGGCCGGGACTCGAAGCCGAAACCTGTAGCCCCGAGCGCTAGCCACTCGGTCATCAGGCCCTATTTATCTATCATATACTACGACAAAATAATATATATATCATTTTGCAAAATTATTATTATTATTTTGCATGGAAAGATCTTACAGTTGACAGAAATTATTTCCAATGGCAGATTATGAACAGTTACAGCAAAAACATACAATATACAACAATAACAACAAAATAATACAGCAAAACATGCTGAAACAGAGTTAATTAATCTAACAATAAAGCCAAGTTGCAGATCTTTTAGCCACTAAAAAGTGTTACCAGGTGCACCACGGGGAGGTAGATCTTCTGCGCACCCGTTGACAGAAATTATAGCAAAAGTATTTCTCCAAAATCAGATATTTTATGACAATATGATATCCTCTTATGGAAAATTGTTATTGCCGTAAAAGAAAAGATTGTCTTTCAGATAATTTTTCAGAGGAACTGCCAATATTTGACACTTATGACAGCAATCAAGTGATCAGCACAATGATAGTAAAGTTATTATCTAACTCATCTGCCAATCATTTTATGTTATTATACGACATCGAAACCCAACTTACACGACTTACATGACTAACAACGAATACAATTACTAATGACGAGTTATCTAAATCAATTATACTGTTTATTGATATATATGTTAATTATAAATAGTTTCTTTTTTTCATCACAAAGAATATTTTTTAAACATTTACATCTTTTTTAGGCAATGAATTGTTTTAAAAATAAAATGAATCATATTTGTTGACGGTCCCTAACATAGTATTTTTGCGTGTTAAAGGCTTTTCAAAGTCATTTTTATAATCAGCAGATCTGAATTAGAAAAAAGGCAAACATAATAATTTCTGAAACAAAAAAAGAGGTTAACATGTTCGTTAGGTAACATATCGATTGAATAATTGAATTGATTCAATATATAAAGCGATTTCTAAGTATTGAACTGTATAATTAGACTACTATCATTAACTAAATTGTAACAAGAGTCTTATTGACTATTACAAAAAATAAAAACAAAGTTATACTTGTTCTCATTCAGAAAACCGATAAAAATAATACTTCTCCATAATTACTGAAATATTTTTTTTTTTTAACATAGTGGTTCTAAAGTTTCGTCAGGATATCTTGTGTGATAGCATCTTAAAAAATTTTTAATGGCTCGCAGACCTTTTTAAAATTTAAAATAAGTCGATTAACATATAAACTACTGTTAATAAAACACTTTCAAACAAACCTTTATTCAGTATGATGAAATAGCATAATTATCGAACTTCAATAGGATGTTTGCATTTGCTTTGGGCAATTCTATGTTTGGTTTTGGCCAATACAACTCTTATGTTATTTGTCGCGTCTAATGATTTTTTAATAGCAAATAGTATGGAAAAGCAGTTTTCACACTTATAAATTGTGTCAAATGAACCCTCGGATAAGTTTGTGGCAATCCTAGCAAATAATAAATTATTAAAATAGGAAATTACCATCCTAATAATTTAATTGACAATATTACAAAAATTAAATTAATTAATAAACCAAAAACTATTAAATAGAACTACTATTATTAAGAAACTGGAACATCTTACAGTATCATCAGTATATCTGAAGTATAATCAGAATCATCAGTATATCATCTGAAGTATAATTTCAAAATTTCAACTGAACATGCTGTCCTTAGAAAGTCATGCCCCCCTCTCTGTTTTAGCTCCTTAGTTAGCCTTTTACATTTCTTAGCTACTTATCTACTGTTGGGCGTAGGACTGACAACTACCCAGCAAAAATAAAATATCTTCTGTCTTGAAATCTGCTAGTAGACAGACGGTCTTGGCCCACCGTGGGGCTGTTGAGCCAATGATGATGAGCAAGGTATTGATTACATATTAAGCACACAAGCTATTGATTCAAATCAATTTGTATTTGATTCAATTCACTTATCCCAAATTGATTCCAATTTAAAATTTCAGTAGCATGTTCATATGTTTTGGTATACTTCTGAAGTGATTAACGAATAAATTCATAAAAGGAAGTAAAAATATTCTTTTCGTTTTTTTCTTGAAGAAAAAGTTTTACACTATTATTTTTCATTTAAAAGTAAATTATTTATAATATGTTCTTATTATGACTCTTCCAGATTCTTAGAGAATTAAATTAGGAATGAGAAAAAAATGTTTGCTGAAAAAAAAAAAAAAAAATTTATTCCTGAAGTAGCATCTAAAAGTCTTTTTATTTACTCTTTTTTATCCAAAACTTATTTAATCTTTGATATTATCACACAGCAGCATGATCATCATTGAAAAACTTTGAAAATGATTTTCCTGTTAGTTAGAAAACAGTTTCTCCCGTTGTAGCAATTAGAATTACAGTAAAAACTCACTTAAGTCCTATACGAAACGAAAATATTTATTTATATTAGATAATTCTCTTTTCCCACTTTATGATCATTAGCCAACTACAGTCCAGTCACATTAATGTGACCACCTACTTTTGACGTCAACGGCTCGGTGGAGTCGGCATGGCTCAACATCCCAGTGAACACCTTCAGAAACCTAATTGAATCTCTTCCTGCACATCTCGCAGCGGTCCGCTCTGCCAAAGGTGGTTATTCAGGCTTTTGACAGGTGGTCACATTAATGACTGGACTGTGTATTAGATAATTGTTTTATCGATCAGCCAATATTTTTTATTGCTTTTTTTTTTTTTCTAATGCAGCTGGCAAAATAGATCGTGATCTTTTTATGCCATAAGGGCTGCACCGAAGTTACTTACTTTGCACTACCAGGGAGCGCGTGTAACTTTAATACAAGCCACGGTCGCGGAGTAACAATGTCCCCGCAACGCTCTACGGTCCTATTAGGACCGGGACCAACAGTTTAAAGTGGATTCCGAACCACTACAAACACCCATGGCAAAGCCGGGATTTGAACCCGATACCTGTGGTGCCGAGCGCCAGCCACTCGGCCATCAGCCCCTTATGCTTATTATATCTAATAATTTATTGGTTACAATCAATAACTGATAGATTGCCGTTATTTTGAGGGAAATAAAACGAGTTCCCTTCCTGTTCTACCTTACAGCAAATCAAAGTAATAATTTGATATTCACTTTTGCTGTGGTGTCATTAGATTGGGATCTAGATGATGTGAATTTCCTTACATGCAATATTTGTATGAACCACTTTTTAACTAGAATGACTATACCTCAGTGAAATTAAGTTTCATATCAAAAATCTGCCCATAAATTAGTAGGTTTCAAAGACGAAAAGTGTTGTTCCTCAGTTATTGAGAAGACGGGGAAAAAAAAAGCTTTTTGAGAATTTTAAAAAGTCATGTACTTAGTCAGTTTCAACAAATGTCAGTAATCGATATGATGTGATATGCATAATGATGAGATTAATTATAATCAAATTATATTTTTTTTCTGCCACTTAAGCAAAGTATAAACTAAAAAAAAAAAAAAAAAAAAAAAAAAAAACATTATTAGAACTTTCATAAAATTATGTAAACTTTAAAAATTCTTGACACAGAAAACATGCATGACTGAAATAATATGTAATTATTATTAAATTAAATATTAATTCAAAAATGCAGTTGGTTAAAATATATTAGAATTTAATGACAAATCAAATTCAAAATTTATGTAACTGGTACTTTAGATATACAACTGAAAAATAATTGAAATGGATTTATATAATTGAATTTACTCGAGTTAGTAGGAAAAAAACTATCCATGCACAAAAATTCCTCGATTTTAAATAACATTGATTGTGAAGATACATATATTGCCCCATATTAACTCATTAAAAAGTTGAAAATAAAGTTAATTTTTATTTTGAAAAATTATTCTGAGTGAGTTAACTACTTTTTTTTCAATAAGTCAGTTCACAAATATATATTTTTTTTTCTGTCTACAAAAAAATTTTAATCATTCAAAATAGATTTTACTCTGAATAATTCATCATTATTAATATTATTTCAAAAATAATTGAAGTACTTAAAATGAGTAATAAGAATATAATAGTTTAATGAAAAAAAATAATTCAAGAAGTCAAGAATAGTTTAATAAAAATAATTCAAGTTCTTTTTTTTTTAAGTGACCTCTGAAAATTAAGTCATTTTAAACATGCATATGCTCCATGCTAGCTACACAGTAAAAACAACAATTAACACTCAAATTAGACATATATATAAAATTCATATCTAAGAATAGATTTTTTCTCTTCCTTTTCAAATTTTAAGTATATTTATTAGTTTCTTTAAAAGACATAAATTTCAAGAAAATTTTTTGGGGTCAATGTTTAATTTTAAAAAAATATCTCAACTTATTGTGTTCAAGTAATTTAAAACAATAAGGCTTAGGTCAAATATTTATGGTGCAGGAAATTAATTACATTATTATTTATTAAAATTTTTTTCTCAAGTAGGTTTTATGTTGTGCTAGTATTTAAATTTGCAGAAATGCTATTTTAAATCTAAGAATTATCTTAAAGATATCTAAATTAATTTCTACTACTATAGACAGTTGTCTATCAGAATGCAAAGCATTCTGAAATGCTAAATTTTACTTTATGTTGATGCTCTCATGCAAAAGATTAAATAGTTTATATCCTTTACTTTGCACACACCTGAACAAGCGAGGCCTAACACTTTTCCTAAAATTAAAATAAACTACTAAATAAATTTGCATAAAAAAGTTTCACCAAATTGAAATACACTAAAATTGTTTTTAGCAGGATTTAAAATTGAGGAGTATTTTAAACTTCATTTGATAAATCACATTAGTAAACTAGTTCCACAATTACAGACAAATATCATCAGAAAAACACAGCTATATAAACTAAATTCATTAATCATTATTACAACATTAAATTGTTGTCATAAAGTATGAGTTAATGTATATCAGTGATTCTTTATTTTTTAATCAAATAAATTAAACATTTTATAATTTTGTATGTTTTTAAAATTAATGTTAAAAAAAAAACAGTCAACATGCCATGCCAAGTTCAGAATGCTGTAGTTTGGCCTTGTCTCACAGATGATAGTTAAAATCTACGGTAAAGTATCAGTCAAATATTCAAAACAGGATAAAAATAAAGGGAAAAACAGTTCAATATATAATTTATTTCAATAAATTAAATAGCCAATTTTATTAAAATCTATATACAATTTCTCTTAGATGAAAACGTCTTGTTAAAATCCTGGATTCCAATCTGTAATTTGAGCAACACTTTTAGGAGAATAGCAAACTATAGTATCTCCAGCTTCAAAGGTTACTTCTGGATCATCAACCATTAATCCACATTCAACATCTTTTTTAATGCTCTCGACATCTGATTTTTCATGTCTCAAAGATTTAATAAGACCTAAATAAATAAATTCAAATTAACATAAAACAATTTATAGATAATTAGAAGTTCACATGCAAAATGTGTTTAAAAAAAATAATAAAAATGTGTTTTAAAATATGTATGAATAATTTAAAAAAAAATTTAATTTTGCTTTCTTTCCTCTAAGTACACATACACTGAAGTGACAAAAGTCATGGGATAGCAATATGCAAATTTTCAGATGGCAGTAGCATCGCGTAGAACAGGTATAAATGCGCAGTGCTTTCATTTCTGTTCAAGTTATTCATGTGAAGAGGTTTTGACGTGATGATGACCGCACGACGGGAATTAACAGACTTTGAACGCGGAATGTTAGTTGGAGCTAGACGCATGGGTCATGACATTTCGGAAATCGTTAGGGAATTCAACATTCCCAGATCCACTGTGTCAAGAGTGTGCCGAGAGTACGAAATTTCAGGCATAACATCCCACCATGGGCAGCGCAGTGGTCGACCGCCTGCACTTAACGAGCGAGACCGGCGACGTCTGCAAAGAGTCGTAAATTCTAACAGACAAGCAACACTGCATCAAATAACCGCAGAAATCAATGCGGGACGTACAAGGGACTTGTCTGTTAGAACTGTGCGGAGAAATTTGGCTTTCTTGGGCTATTCCAGCAGCAGACCGACTCGAGTGTCTTTACTGACAGAACGACATCGCTTGCAGCGACTCTCGTGGGCACGTGAGCATATCGGTTGGTCCCTAGATGAATGGAAAACCGTGGCCTGGTCCGATGAGTCCCGATTTCAGTTAGTAAGAGCTGATGGTAGGGTTCGAGTGTGGCGCAGACCCCACGAAGCCATGGACCCAAACTGTCAGCAAGGCACTGTTCAAGCTGGTGGTGGCTCCGTAATGGTGTGGACTGTTTTTTCATGGCATGGACTTGGTCCTCTGGTGCGACTGGACCGAACATTGACTGGAAATGCTTATGTTCAGCTACTTGCAGCCATTCATGGACTTCATGTACCCAAACAACGATGGGATTTTTATGGATGACAATGCGCCATGTCACCGGGCCACAACTGTTCGCGATTGGTTTGAAGAACATTCTGGACAATTCCAACGAATGATCTGGCCACCTAGATCGCCCGACATGAATCCCATCGAGCATTTATGGGACATCATCGAGAGGTCTGTTCGTGCCCAAAATCCTGCACCATCAACGCTTTCACAATTATGGACGTCTATCGAGACAGCATGGCTCAATATTCCTGCAGAAGACTTCCAACGACTTGTTGAATCCATGCCACGTCGAGTTGCTGCACTTCGCCGGGCGAAAGGAGGGCCGACACGATATTAAGAGGTATCCCATGACTTTTGTCACTTCAGTGTATAATAGAAGCCCAATTTAAGAACAGAATTAGTAATTAAATTCTTCCTAGTAACTGAACACACAAATATAAATGAAAGTGTGTTTCAATGCATGTATTAAAAGATACTTGATTAAATCAATGTCTTAACGCATTTAATATATAAATAATTCATTAGACTTAATTTTCAGTAATTAAATACATAAGTAACAAATACCAATCTATGTAGATGCTAAAGAATTGTGTAATTAAGAATGAATTTAAAGTTAATAAATAATTAATAAAAGTAAAATAATTAACAAACTATTAAAAACCATATTAAATTCCTTACTTTTCTAAATTGGCTTAAGCAAATAGCACTCACAAATGAGACCACATAAAAGCAAATACACAAATACTAGTGAAAGGCATGATTAAAAATGACATAAATCATTTAATATAACATCATATATTGTCATAAAAAAAATTGGAGGCAAAGTTGACATAAAATAAGTAATGATCCAAGTTGCCAAGCATGCTTGACAATGAAACTGATGATTGCTATTGTAGAGATCCTACAAAATCACAGTTCGCCCGCGTGCTCGGTGTGAAATGATCTCGTCAACAATTTTCCCTGCTTTTTAGATATTTTTACAAATTTTCTTGACTTTTACAGATCGATAAAATTTAATGCTGCATTAGTAAATGAAGGATTCAAAATTAAACTCAGAAATGCTTATAAAAACCAAGATTAGAAATTATCTATAAATAAAATGATATTTAATGGTAATATGGAAATACTCTTTCATTTTAGAAAAGAATAAAACCTAGTAATGTTCAAACAGCATTTAATTGCATCATTATAAAATAAAAAAAAGTCATACAATAACTATTTATAGTTTCATAATCATACGTTTAAAAAAAGGAATTTTTTAAAGATAATAGTTTCGGCTGGTAGTAATCGGTTTAAAATATATTTTATAATTCATGTCATTTCATCAATATTTATTAATGGCGCAGCAAAAATTATAAAATTATACCAGTGACACCTATAAAAGCAATTTGAAGTGAAAATTATTTTAAAAATCTGAATAATTGTAAGATTATGAGTTTTAAATAAATTAATGAGATAAGACACTTAGAAATGCAAATATTAAAAAAATTATCGAAATATTGGTAGTAATAAGATGGAAGTCTTTTACATCTTCAGAAAAAGTTCCTACCATCAAAAATAACTTCTTCGGATCTAATAACTTTACATAAGCTATTCTTTTTCAGGACACCCTTTGTGCATTTACAACCTGCAACAGGAACTTTGCTTTTCTTTTCGTTAATTAAAAATTGCTGAAGAACACTGGCTTCTCCTGGAAAAAAATGTCAGAAACTGTAATTTCTTATTTAAATTTAAATAATCTCATTATCAATCAAATTTAATTAAATAATCTCATGAAAATTAAAGATATATTTAAAAGATTACCTATTATGTCTTCTTTCTCTACCAGAGGTAGTCTGTTACTAATTTCAGTTTTCATGTCAGCAATAAGATGATAGATAACATTAAAAGGCTTTATAATGACACCTCTTTCATCAGCTAATTTCTTTACTTCCTTTGGAACTTGCACATTAAATGTGTAAATCACACCTGCAGAGATGTATTTTTAAATAAATAGAAAAACGTACTGAAATATAAATTAACTAAAAATTTTAAATTCATACTATTTATTCTCTTGTTATTAATTCCCTAGTCTTTTACTACCTTATACTAAAGTAGTAAAAGGAAAAGATATAGAAAACTACATTACATTAAAAATTATACTTTTGACTTGATGAAAAAAATTGAGTTACAAAATTCAGCACATTTCATATTATATCTGAATGCTGATGGAGAATTTTTATTAATTTCTGAACTGATTAAACATTTAATCATACTCTGTGAGTTAAAAAAAAAAATCTTACCTTCAAAGGTTTCTGCTAATAAAATATCATTTTCTGTAACATTTCCAACACCACTATCAATTACATCTACACGACATACATCATGGGAATCGTAAGTATCAACTACTTGCAAAATTGCTTCAACAGATCCATGGACATCACCTATAAATAGAGTAAATCACAAAATTTTATAAAAATTAAATTGTTTCTTTTATTTAAAAACTTCGGAAATTATTACTATAAAATTAAAAATTTGGATTTTAACACATTTGGATTTTAACATTTTTAAATACTGAAATTGCTAATTAGTTAAAAATAAATCATGTAATAAATTATAAAATATACAATTGAAAAATTCTCATATGGACATAAGATAAGAAAAAAATACAATATTTTGAAGGTTACATTCTTCAATTATTATTCTGAAGCTTAAACAATTTAAAAAATAGATTTATTTTATAAATTAATCGATAAAAATCAATACAAAGCAAATGCAAAAAATACTTTTACATAGAAAAGCAATTGAAAATTAGTGAATACTAAAAATTTATTTCAAACATTCAATATTTTCCATTATATCAACTTACCTTTTAAAACAAAAGATAGGAAAGGTGTTGGATCTTCAACACTTTCTTTCTCTCTAATAGAACTTCTTATTTTACGATGTCTTCCTTTCATTAAGCGAGCTTGTCTTTCTTGATAATATTTTTCATAATGCATTTGTGCTTTCTTTTCTATAATAATCTGATCAGTAGCCATTTTTTCTTCCATTAGTTTCTGTTCTCTGTATTCCACAACTAAACGTGCATGTTTCTGTAAAAAATAATGCAATTAACTAAGAAATTTTTTTAAAGTTTAGATATTCTTTGCTTTTCAATAACGATATTTTAAAGCAAATATTGATTTCAGAAAAGTGAAATTTATTTAAGCATCTAAAATAATTCATTAAGCATTATTTTGAAATTTTTTTAATATATAATAACAAAAGAGAATAATGCATTCACTGAAATAGCAATAGAATTGAGATAATTAGTAGTGTTAAAAATTAAATGTTAATAATGAAAAAAAATGTTAAATCTTTTATATTTAAGATGTTATTTTCGTTTTATTTATTTATTACCGTTTTTTAAAAGTCGATATAATTTATTATTTTAAGAGTTCTAATTTTCTGCTAAATTCTAATATAATTTTCAAGGACCATAGCAGTGCTCTAAATTTGGTAAGCCATGTTCAAAAATCAATAAGTCAAGTCTGAAAAATTCTGTGTCTATATCAGAGGAAAGCAAAATATATCTGCACAAAGGAATGTACTTCTATTGAGCTCAAGGAGAAGGAAAAGAAGGTGCAAATCTGCAAAGGTCTCTCTGAGACTATTCACTCAAAATTGTGGTGTCAAAAATATTGTAGCTACTATTAGCTATTGAAAAAGATTTAAATGTTTGCTTTTCTTAAGATAATATTTAAAATTTCTCCTCGGATTTGATCCCTCCATATATATTTTAGAAGCACATATTTCCCTATCCAACTTATTGCATAATGGGATCTGTTATTTTCCAACAAAAGTTAATGGATGAATGTTAATATATATAAATAAGAATAAATTACGTCATTTGAAAATTTATAATGATAAATTTTTTAAACATTTTCTTTTTTAACAATAAAGAACATTACTTCTGACTCAGCTTCTAATATTATTTCTCCAGCTGCTGGCCAACTTTTCCAACCTACTACCTGAACCGGCATGCCTGGTCTTACTTCAGTGAGCTGTTTTCCATTTTCATCAAACATGCCTCGAACCTATAAAAGTATAGGGTAGATAGAATATATTTAAAATAATAGCTTAGAATTAAAACTTATGCATTAGTACATATGTAAATTAATATAAAAATAAAGGAAATATTTTGGTATATAATTCATTAATTCCCCATATCAAAATATGAATTTTATAAGAATAGTTTCACAAGTGGAACATCTGTATCGAAATATGCTAACAGCAGATGGCCTTGGCCCACCATGGGTCTATTGTGCCAATGAAAGAGAAGTTTCATTAGTGGACTGGACTTGTTATTACAGCATATGCAGAACATGTTTATATCCTCATGTTATATAAAACACATCAACATTTTAGAGAGTTAACAATCGACTTCATGTCAAAAAAGCAGCCTTATGACATTGTTCTTATTGTATGACAATACAGTAGCTGACACTTTCTATGCCACCAGCATGTCATTGGCTTTCTAGAATCAGGATTCAGCATTGTGCACACACCCATGAAAAAGGGGAACAAACATGTTACTCCAAATGATTACTCATGTACTCCATATCAATGATTATGTAGTTGACACCACAAGCGTGCTGCTGCCACACCCAAATGAACGGTTTTCAGAGTTAGCTTTTCAGTTTGGACACTTGAATACTATAGATGTGCTGCTCCCCTACCCGAATGAACAAGTTTAAGTGTGAATGGAATGTGGATCGAATCTTCATGGAAGTTAGGATCAAATATTCACCTAAAAAGTTACTGTTGAACCACACAAACACCCAGTAGCTTGACAAAATTCTAGCAATTCAGTTGGAATATGCATTTGCATTTCCTTATAATCCTGATTTATAGGCCTATATTTAGAATGTATCTATCTAATACAGAATGCTCACAGATGAAACCACTGTGTGATGGATGTAACAAATATGTGTGTGTGTATTTTCTTGTTAAATTTAAACTCAATTTGAAGAATTATACAGAAATGAATATTGACCAAGTAATTGTATTTGTGTAGTTGTTTTTACAACAGCCTTGAAAAATATGTCAAATAATAATCACTAATGGAATCACAGTGAGCAATAGTAGAAAATAAAAAACAATAAAATAAACTATATTAAAACAATGCAAATATACAAAATAAAATATTTTTAAATACAATACTAAGCAAATATAATTAAGTACTACAAACGAGAATTTACTTTTGCCCAAGCTGTTCCAGCAACAAGAATAGATCCCTTTTTAAATGTTCCTCTTTGAACTAAAGCTGTTGATACTTTTCTAGTAAGTAAAAAAAAAAAGATATAATTTACAAATAAATTAACTTACAGAAATTGAATATAAACATGTAAGTAATATTTTTAATATGATGAGTTACATTACAAAAGAATCTAAAAGTTTTAATTAAAATTTAAAATTTCTGATTAACACATAATTTTAAAATTAAATTAAATGGCAATTGCTTTTAATGAAATGAAACTATTGATTTTATCATAACATTATTTCTAATATAATAAAATACTTTGCAAGGAAATTTAATAATTAATTGATAATAAAGCAATTATCACTTAAACTTCAAAAGATTAGAAAAGGTTGCGCTTGAATCACTCCATACTGACTCTAAGGTAGGGCATCTTTGTTACATTATAGACATGGGAATTTGCTTCATTTCGAGGTAACACAATTTGTCACAACGTGATAGGCTTCTTGGTCAGATTTTTCATTTGAGAGACTTTCTCAGCAGTGAATCTCATCTGATAAAGGGATTACTCGATTTATGCATCGATGTTATCAATTGGCAAGCCCTTGATAACTGGCTGCATTCACCTAGCACTTTAGGAGGGATCCTAAAAAGAGTCAATTTCCTTTCCTCTGAGAAAGGTGATAGGTAGGGTAAAGGTAGGTATTTTGGTGTCATGTGTCATGAAGGCATTTAAAGGCATCACCTGAAAGTTTCAATGAAACAATTTTATTAAAGTTTTCATCTAATAGCTTTAGGATATCTTTAAAATTCCTGCAGGGTTTATCACTGAAAGTATCTCCAGTGTAGGTGAAGTAAATTTCTCAACTAGCATTTCTTCATCGTAAAGTTCAGCAAAGCCATTCTTGGTGGAGATAGGAAATTTTACAAGAAACGTCTTGGTCAGACTCCTGGCAACATGTTTCTTACTGAATGTAACAAAACCACATCCACTTCAGGGGAAGCTGCTCTTTTTACTGAGTAGGATGAAATCATGTCCAAAGAGATAAGATAATTTTTCAAGAATAATAAGTACGAGAGACAGATAAGATAATTTTTTCATTTTCATAGAATTCAGGGTCTTGACGTGTCCAACCAAAATAAATCATAGCCCAGAAAGAGTTCTTGTTTTCAGATATATGAAGGCATTGATATTGCAAGGATTGTTTTCAGCATCTGGCAGGGCTAGGCTGATAGAGAAAATATGCTATGGTTCCTTCGAAGACAAGACAACAGGCATTTTGGCTTTGGTAAGTGTTTCCCACTAAAGTTCTTCATTGATACGCGAATCAGCTTAGCCGGCAATTACTCGAGTTTTCCTCCTTGCTTATCAGCAGGTTCAAGACGACTAACCTGATAACACTCACGATGTCCTGACAATGTTTTAGTACATTTAAAAGTTACTGCTCGCCACAACAAATTCAGCAAACAATATATTTCTATCATTGACATTTTTTGCATCATTTACCTTTAAAAATAAATCATTTTAAAGCCAATTTGTACATATAGCACAAAATTTGACAACTATAAGAATTATTTTACTTGTAGTAAAAATGATCAATATTATAGATTCTTATGACAGATTATTTATGAGACCATAATAACCACTCAGTTACTGAGATGGACTTTTTACTTGATGCTTATTCAGTGCTACTAAATACAATCTCAAATTTATAAATATAAGAAAATTTCATGCTTACCCTTTTGTTGTATCCAAACTGGCCTCTAATACAACACCTTCAACTGGACCTGTAGGATCTCCTCCAACACCTATTAATTCAGCTTGTGTTACAATAGCTTCTGTTAGAAGATCTAAATTAATTTTCTGTTTAAGAAAAAAATTGATCACTTTTTAAATTTAAAAAAAAATTACAAGCAAACAATAAAACTTTTTCTATGATTCAATTATATAAAAAACATTTTTATACTTAGCTAATTTCAGAAGTACTAATTAGAGAAAATGTACTTCCAGAGAATAACAATTACAACAATTGATTTACAATAATAATTAAAATAAAATAAATTTATTAATACATATTTAAATTTATATTTTTTTATTCCATTTACACATTTCAGAGCAAGTAAATGCTTTTTATCAGTTGCCTGTAAATCAGTTACTTTACCTTGAAATTCATTTGAGCAAACACATTAACAATCTCACTTGAAGAAATAAAAATGCACAAACTATTTAACAACATACCTTAAGTGCAGAAATTGGAATTGCTTGAACTTCTCCACCGAAATCTTCAACTTGAATACCAAGATTTAAAAGATCTTGCTTCACTTTATCCTACATAAAATAAATTGAAAGGAGAAAAGACTGCATAAAAATCTACATTTAGGATAAATTTTTACAAAAATACATAGTATTCATTTCTAAGGTATTTTTTTATTTTCAAAATTAATTGAAGTATTAGATATCAATAAAAATTAATAATAATTTAATTTCAGAATAAAGTATAAAATTAGTAGGGATAATTAAAGAAAAGAACATTAATAAAATTATGTAATGATGATTTAATGATTAATGATGGGCATTTATGTATTACAATAGGATGTAATAAAAAAGCTAGTATCTGTTCATGTTTACTTTAATACGTTATATAATGAATTAATATGTTTGCCTAAATTTATTATCATATTTTATACAAAAATATTATTAATTATTGATGTGGCAAAAGAACCAAATACATTTGGTGAAATAAATACATTATGAAAAATTCGTAAAATATAAAATATACTCACCACATTTGTAGTTGGCTTATCAATTTTATTGATGGCAACAATTATAGGAACTGGAAAGAAGAAAAATAATAAACTAAATGAAATAGTCTATTTATTTAAATCTCTTACACAAAACTAAGAAATGATGACTTATCATT
Organism: Caerostris darwini; assembly: GCA_021605075.1. Classification (NCBI taxonomy): domain Eukaryota; kingdom Metazoa; phylum Arthropoda; class Arachnida; order Araneae; family Araneidae; genus Caerostris; species Caerostris darwini. Next base: position 595,220 of record BPLQ01011078.1, on the reverse strand, counting down.
TTGTAGTGTGTTTGAGTACAAGATCGCTCGGCAAATATGATATCTCAATTTGTCCAACTGTCAGTGTTTTGGGTTTTTTTTCTAGTAATATTTTCAATTTCCATATTTCTTTTAGATTTGATATTCATATAAATTGCCTATACATTTATTCAATTGTTTTCTACTTTAATTTCTTACAAGTTGTTAGTTTTTATTTACTGTTCAAAATAGTTCGGGGAAGGTTCTACATTTTGAATAGGAGTGTCTCGTGAATATGGCGAACATTGCTTTATACTTCAATTTAATACAGTATAGCTCTACTCAGGCTCATCGAAACATTCAAATAGACCCACAAACATTTTATTTACCATATTCCTTCTCTCTCTCCCCCCTCTCCTTTCATTAAAAAAAAATTAGATGAAAAAACAAAGCAAAAACAAATATTGAGTAGATATACACATATACAAAGTAAAACTGATGCATCATAAATTAACATACCACACTAATAAAAAATACTTTTTTTAAAGATTACATTTAATCTTTTAAATTTTATGCTTCTAAAAATATATGTCAGTAATAATATTGAAACTTCCCTTCTTAAAAATAAGAAAAATTAAATATGCATGTATTATTTAATTTAGTAAGCATAAAATAGAATACATATATTTTTTTTATAATTAAAAATGAATTTAATTAAATATAGTTTCAAATGTAATTTAATTTAAATGCATTAGTTTATTAAAATTTTCATCATTTTGATAAATTATTATTGAATACATGTCTTCATACCAGTAGCTTCTCTAGCAAATCTAACAGACTCCACAGTTTGTTCCATGATACTGTCATCTGCAGCTACTACAAGAACAACTAAATCAGTAGCTTGGGCTCCTCTAGCTCTCATTGATTTAAAGGCAGCATGACCAGGTGTATCAAGAAAAGTAATCTGTCCCACAGGCAGATTCACTAAAAATTATTTTAATTCAGTTAAAAACAAAGAAAGAAATGCAATATATGAAATCATAACCTAACAATAAGTTAAATGATATGACTAATACTATTTGCAACAAGCCATTCAAAACTTAATTATTTCATAACTAAGCATTTGTAAACTATAATCAACCCACAGATTTTTTAATGAAAATAAGTAATTACACATTTCTTCATTTAAAACAGTTTCAAAATTTTAATTTATTTAATGTGTATTTGCATCATTGTTTTAATTATACTATAACAATTTATTTAATCAGCAATCATATTTGAGTACAGAATAATTTCATCAAATTAGCTGAATTTAATTTTCAGAAAATGACAAAGAAAATATTTTTGTAACAATAAGATAGTATTTTAAAAATTTTGTAGATGTTCTATTTCAAATTATCTCTTGAAATATGATTCATTACAACTATTTTCCCTGCTGACAATCTCATAACATGTAATTGATATTTGAATTCTGTAAAAACTATAGACAATCCATAGAAAAATTATGGTTAAATTCTGCAACTTAAAGATTTTTCAATATAAACCTTAAAATACAAAAAGGGCTGATGTTGTTGAATTAAATGCTTCGGTAGAAACATAATGAAGGATCTGTTAATGATGGACAGCACAGAAAATATTTAAAAAATGATTTATTAATATCTATTATATAATGCAAATGAGTATTTTAATTTGGTTAAATTAAATGCTTTTTGATTTTTTTTTTTTTTTTTTTTTTTTTTTACACTATAAGTAGGAAAGCACAAAATTTAGATTTTTATAATGTTTTCCCAGAAGGATGTATAATGTGATAAACACATATAGTAATAAAGTCAATTTAAAAAAGAATTCTTCTGAAATTTCTGAAAGATTACTATGTTATTGGATAAGAAAAATTGTTTATAAAAGGCATAAAAAGTATTATTTTTCTGAAATGATAATTCTTAAGTACTGAGACATGACAAACATTATTTTGAATTTTAATTTTTACACAAATTGTCAATAACAATACTTTTTTAATACCCTAGTAAATTAAATATCAAGAAAGAATCAGTAATAAATAATTAATTAGAAATAAATTTTTAGTGTTTATTAAAAAAGTAAGAAAAGTTAAAATATCATTTTAAGTAGCAATGAGGCATGCATGATATAACTACTTTCTTTTTATTTGAATCAGTTTAATAATAATTACTTTAATATTAAACACAAATTGAATAAGCAATAAAAGTTTATTTCAAAAACACACCAAAAATGTAATCTTTGGAAATCTTTCAAAATCTAAGGAACTTCAAATAAACAATGGATACACATAATAAAAAATACATATACCTGTAAAGGCACCAATATGTTGAGTTATTCCTCCATGCTCTTGAGTAACAATTGAAGAATGACGTAATGAATCCAACAAAGTAGTTTTTCCATGATCTACATGACCCATAATTGCAACCACTGGAGGTTTTTTAACCAAATCTTTTGCCTCTGGAGGAGGTCTTATTTTAAACAGAAAGGAAAGAAATAAAAATTAGAAGTAGTAATGGAATTTAACAGAAGAGATCATAAACTATCTGTCACAGATTTGATTCCAAACTTATAATACGTGCAGACCCTAACTAGAATGTTAAGAGTCTATGAAAAAAACATTCATGAATGAATAAATCTCAAGAAAATTAAATTTGAAATATTTAAATGATTTTCTATGATTGAGATTCCTTTTTAACCACCAGCAAGTGACATGGGTTTATTTATTAAGGAGAGTGCAAGTTAAATTCCCATAAAGAATTTTCTTCTTTAATTTACATTCCATTTAACTTAAAATGTATACCAAAATTACATAAATTAATAATTATTTTTTAGCAGAAGCATTATTTTTTTATATTTGTTTATCCATTGTATATACTTTTTCATCTCACCTAGCAAAAAGAGAATATTTTTCTTTTGAATATTAATTTTTAGTTATCAATTATTTTTTTCCTATAATTTAATTTTCTAGAACGTTATTCAGTAGTGTTTCTTGCTGTTTTGTCCAATTAACATCTTATTGCTCATAAGTTTAACACACATTTAAGTCTGAATGAAATTTGCAACAGATATGAAATCTCTCTTTATAAGATACATTTAACTAATAATTGCTATTTTTTTATAATATTTTATATAAACAGACAATAACAAAACATAACAAAAACAGTCAATTGACAGATAATAAAACAAACAATAGAAAGATAAACAAAGTATACCATAATGAAAAAATACCAGAATAGATAAATAGATTAAGAATAGAAACACAATTAAGATTATTGTAAAATGATGATGGGAGTTCTTTTTCTATGAAGCATATATAACCAATATCTAATTTATAAATTTAATAACACAAACTTTTGATAAAAATTAACAACTTTAATTGATAAATTAATACAATTAATTTACTAAAATTATTGTACTTAAATGTGTTTTCCAAGTCCAAATTAAAAATTGAATTACAGTAAATACCTTTTAACAAGATCCTGAATTCTTTTTGTCTTTGCCTGTTCCAAATTAGGATTTTTTATAAATTCAACTCGATACCCCAGGCGCTTAGCAATTGCAATTATAGCTCCTGTATCATGAATTTCTATAAAATAAAGTAGTATAGCATTTTAAAATAGATTTTAGATGTTATATTTAGGATATTTATAGCAAAATTAAACAATTTAATGAAATTAAACAATTAAAATTAAGTACTGCAATTTTCTAACAATCTGCAACAGTGTATAGATGACAGTCAAAAGTTTCGGCGATGAAAACAACAACATCAATTAATAAGCAGCAAAGCATAGTTTACCGACGATTTGTGCCTATTCATTGTCTGTATGTGTGTGTTTTCGACATGTCATATACAAATACAGTTGTTCTTTTGTACATGATGTGTTAATATTTTTAATTAACACTGCATTGTTAAATTTTTTAAGGCTATGATAATATGATAAACTAACTGATTATATCTTTAAAAATTAGAACATGAATAAAGAAAAATGTACATAAAAAACACTGTAAGAATAAAAGAAAAGTGCAGGGTGATTATAAAAAAACTATCACAATATATGAGCCCTTAGCTATTATACTGCTCACAGAAACAAGATTTTTGTTTAAGGTATTTTGAGATATGTGCTCAAGAATCATAAAAAACAACATTTAAATTCGAACAGTTACAGTAACAAAATTCCGAAAATTTCAAATAGCAAAGCCTACTTTTTTTTATTGTAATATGATCTCCATAATGAAAACAGTAAATAACATGGAACAATACATATAGCCAGATCTGAAAATACTAAATTAGCCTACTAAAATCGCCAGGAAATTTGGAAAGAAAATTTTTTGAAAACTTCAAACATCCTCCCAGCATTTTACATCCCATTAATAACAGAACAAATTTAGCAAAAAAAAAATTTGAAAATTTGCGATGCATGTGATATTTGCTATATAAAATTAAAAAATCTTGATTAATAAAATTCATGATGTGTAGCATATGAGACATGCATCATGGCATATTGCCTCCTTTTATAAAAGCATGGCTATCTTTTACCAATTACAGCATTCCATAAATCTTTCAATTAGTTGTTTTAAAAAATTGTTGATTTCCTTAACACTGACATGAAATTATAAATATGAATATTCTTCAAAAAAATCCTTCACATTTAAGTAGCAATTTCTGAAAATTAATTTTTATTGAAATTTTTCTGGAATAAGAAATAAAAAAAAATTACAAATTATACTCAATATATGTGTTCTATAATCCACACCACAAATTCTACAGTTTTTTAATGTATAATCCATAGATCATAAGCAGAAAATAATGGTAATATAATTTATAGCACAAAGTATACATTGCAAACATTTAGTCAAACTTAAAATAACTTATAAAAATTATGATGTAAAATTTATTAGAAGTAAAAAGTCAATACTAAAATCAATACAAAAGAAATAATTAATTTTAGAAAAAAAAAATCTCTTTACCTACGTTGTAATCCATATAGGCTGCACCATTTTCCAAATAAGATATTGCTTTATAAACATCATCTATAAAAAATGCATGATATCGAAAAAATTAGAAGCAATTTAAATATGGAATTTTACACTAGTATGCAAAACATAAACAGTTTTTCTTTGAAAAAACTTCACAAGAAAACACTTGAGACACATGAAATTTTGAATACAGAGATTATTTTATACTTAAAAGGATCATAAAACCATACCAATGCAAAGATGAATAGAGCACATACAGAACAAAAAGTAGGCTTTATCGAAACAGTAGAATTGGTAAAAATGATTGTCCAAAATAGATGCTCCTTAGCAAAGGATATAATCTCCTGTAACTACAATGCTTTGCACCATCTCCATACTTAAACACAATTATCCAACAATTGCTGATATAAGGCCTTAATAAACCTCTGCTTCAATTGCTGAGTGTTCTTCAGCGTATATCATCATGTCGAAAAGCCTCAAAGCATTCTATTTGAGTTCTGTGAGGCGAACGCAGGTTTGTCCATTTTAGTGATCTTTTCACTTTCTAGAATCTTCTCAATACCCCAAGAATCCGATATCGCTTGGTGTTATCGTTCTTTAAAAAACTACACCAATTTTCACTTCAGAACAAATACAAGTGGAGAAGGGTCGCTTGCTGACAATAATAATCTAGTGATAGCACTCTGCCAAAGACTTAGAACTCAATCTGCCCATTCACCATAAGTATAAAGTCAGGACATCTATAGCGGGTTTTGTTCTTTGATGTTGGGGCAAAGCTGCGCCCTTACCTCTCTCCATATCAACTGACGTTGAGAAGAGCTTGTGACTTCATTAATGAGATGACCAGATCTTATTCCTTACAGAAGTCTAAACAATGCCATACAAAGGCAACTGTCAAAGGGATATAGAATTCAGGATGACAAATGGAACACTTTTATAAAAGTTAGGACTTTTGGCTACTGTAATGCACAACACTTATTGTATCTTATATGCAGCTGCTAAGCAATGCTGCCAACTGACTGGTATTGATTTGTTTTCTTTGGCAGAAAGAATTAGTGTTGTTTTTCATGGATGATCACCACTAACTTTTTTATAGCTATAACTATGGTATGGAAGGCTTTCCAAAAATGCAATAAAATAAAACGACACTTTTGTCGATTCAAAATATTTGGGCTAAGCTAGACACACTTTTTCTTCTTCATTGGCGCAACAAACTCCTTGTGGAGAAAAGGCTGTCTGCCTATTGGCAGATTTCGAGACAGGAGATGTTTTTTTCTTTTTACAGGATTCGGTTGCCAGACCTACATTCAACACTCTACAGTCATATTAGACAGGAAATACAGGAATTCTACAAACATCCATAACACCACTGGGACTTGAACCCAAAACCTGTGGCATTGAGAGCCACAAAGGTAACAACTATTTCCAAAAAAACTCTAATAGAGATAAATAAAATATACTAATGAAAATTTCTTTGTTTAATAATATTGGACATATATTGTAAATGTAATGTAAAATTTAAAGTAGGTTCAAATATATTTTTCTCCCTTAGGGCAGCGGTAGCACTCTTTGAACACACTGGTGAAAAAAATAGCAGATGACGGTCTAATTGAATTCGGCACAAGATATAAATTCAATTGGACAACATATAGTAAGTTTAAATAAATGGAGCATAGCATAAAGCAAAGCGGAATTTTTATGAATCAAACAATCAAAATAAATATAATCAAGACGAATATTTTTAAAAATAGTTTTCAAAAAGAACAAAAGAAAATAATAATTTTTCTTTATAAAAATATTTAACATTTAAAAAAAAATAGATGCTAGGAATAAAAAAATCAATTTATTTAAAACTTACTTAACTCCCGGTTGGTCATATCAGCAATCTCAAGAGGATTGCAACCAGTCCAAAGTTGTATTCTAGGTAATTTAGATTTTTGTTTTACTTGTATTATATTTTTAAATTTCTGAAAAACGAAGGAAATGATTAGTTTTCAAATATTTGAGAAGTAAACGACAATATGTTTTAAATGAATCACCATTTAAAGCATATTATAATATATTAAATATAAACATGATAAAGCATGGTTATTATCTTACTGGGTAAGAGTGACACATAGTGTAAGTAATGACACATGGACAGTTGTCCAAAATTAAATGATCAACGACACGAAAAACACCGCTCCCCAAAACAAAACCCATATCTTGACTGAAACCAAAGTAGTTCAAAAATTTATAATCAAACATATATTATAGAATGTATTAAAATGAACTATTTTAACAAAGTAATAATATAAACCATGTAGAAAAATAAATCATGGACAGACATTAGACATTATATTTATATGAAAAAAGTTTTAGAAGCCTATCATAATATATAAACAAAATGAAGTAGTAATTTACTTTTATTGGAATTTAAAAACAAGATATATTAAATTTTGTTTAAAAAATGTAAAGTTACATTTATGAAAAATAGAACTGAAAACAATAAACTAAAAAAATACTAAATTATGTAAAAGAAATCAAAAATTATATTTATGCTTCTGATCTTCAGCTAACTTATTTAAATTTATAAGAATTTTAATCATTTCAACAACATTTTACTACACAAAATAATTAAATAGATTCATACTAATTCATTAAATTAAATTTCCGCTCTACTCCATTAAGTAATAATGGCTAAAAAACTCTCGTTAAAAATGACAGCTGGTTGAAAATGTCGTCCAAATTGAAAGTGAAAAATCCTTTGAAATGTAACCAAAAGCCACTGTATCTGGAGCTGGGATTTTTTTCTGTGAAGAGCATTTACTCTATTTCTGTCCACACAGCAACAAATTGGCTTGGAAAAACTTTCGTGAAAAGCACTCACCTTTCACGCGCTGCCCTCTGGACGTAGTTAAGAAGTTGCAAAACACATTTTATGTTAATAACTGTGTGACTTTGGTGTCAAATAAAGACTTTTTACAGTTTATTCAAGAAGCAGAATAGATTTTGGCTACTGGTTGTTTTTACCTAAGAGGAAGGGAACATTCTACTCTTGTGACAGAAGAGAATCAAACAGAACCTACATCATTTCTTGGATTGTTATGGAACAGAAATGAAGATGTTCTTTTCTGCAATATTGGAAAATTTCTTTCTTTGAACAAGAATCTTATAATATCTGGTGTCTTTGACAAGTAAATTGTAGCATTTGCACTTTCTCCTTCAGTAACTATCAATACGAAGGTAGATGAAGTCAGTTGAAGAAAGAACTGTTCACAGGTAGGAGTGAGGTTTAATACTTAAAAGAAATTTCAAGTATACGTTAGACTGATTCTTCAACTTTCCTACACTATATCAAAAATGCAAATAATTCAGGGACATTTGTTAATAACAAAGTCCCTCAATTATGCCAACATCCCACATGTCCCTGCTAACCTCCCTTCTAAAGAATGCTCTGTTAAAACTATTCATACCTAGATGGTGGAAGGATCCATAATGGCTTATACAGCCAAAAGAAAACTAACCTGTTTCAGACATTCAAATCATTGCAGAAAAAAGGAGGAGGAAAAACTCTCTTCAGTTTTGTCTCTCTTTGAAGGAGAGAGAAAATAATAGCTTTAACAAAGTTCATTATTCCTGAGGAAAAAATCTTCACTATGGCCTTTATAGAAAAAAGTTATTTTACCAAGGAAATAACCTGGTTTTTGAAAATACACATAAAAACACTGAAATTGTTACGAACAGATAGTAGAACAATAGTAATACATATATATTCTGTTTTGATTGCAAGACAAAAATCTTTAAAATGCAATGATCTGCATTACAAAATACAAGTTATTTTCTTCTAGGTATTTCTAATAAAACGAACATGGTCATTGCTTCTTTCCACATATAGACCAGAAATAAAACATAACAAGATATAAAGAAGAAATAGACTTTAAAAACATTATTAATTAAAGTATATCACATATGATTTAATTTTTCACTGTATTTTGTTTTCCAGTGAAGAAAATAGATCAATTACAGAAAATAACTACATTAATAAACTTTTCACAAGATTGAGATAGCAAAAAATATATTACAAAAATAATTCTACTAAAATAACCAAATGCAATATATATAAATATAATAAAAAATATGTTCTCATTTATCATGTATTAATATAAGTTTACCTTTTCTTCCCTTGTCTTCCGAGCTTTCTTCAAAATGTTTGAACTATGAAAAGTCCTGATTTTCTGAGAGTAAAGGGTATAATGTTGTGGTTTTGATAAAAAAGTTTGTAGATTACATTTTTGTAGCATAAAATGTGAAGTTACTTGTTTTAAGTCTTGTGCATGTTTCAAAAGAAAACAAAAATAAGGCCAATTTCTCATAGTCCCAGATTTATCCTTTAACTGCCTAAATGAAAGCAAAGAAAATTTTTTTAATATCCTCAATCAACAAAAGTTTAGTTCAGTTACAGATAAAATTATTTTAATAGAATTTGTGTTTATTTATTATATGCATCAAAAAAAAATTAATATTATTAATAAAAAATTTTTTATTAATTAATAGATACAAAATATATTGAACTTCATTAACTGATTTTTTAAATTGAATTAAATAAATAAATAAATTGTAATATAATGCATTTGTATTAATGCATTTTAATACTACTTACTTAATAACATACAGCCATTATAAAATAATTGTTGGGAGATCATAATTAATATTAGCTAGATGTGCATGCATATACTAAAATGGATTAAGAGGCATTAACTCTTGAAATACATTTACTGATACAAATAATAAAAATAAAGTAAATTGACTTAGAAAAAAGGTTGCAATAATTAATATAGAATAGTATTTATTAAAAATTGCAATAATATAATTATAATAATATAATAATACTTAGCAAAAAAGTTGAAAACATTCAACTTGGTAATACCAGGGAAGAAGCAGACAAGCTTTAGAAAGCAATATAAAATTACATTATAAAAAATCAGAAATATTAACAAAAATATTTAGTTAAGTGCAATATATGATAATTGATTGTAAAAAATTGTTTTTCATTTTATAATACTCAACTAGAAATCATTTTATATAAACTTACTAAACATTAATCCCCATTTTTCGTATAAAGTTACGAAATTATTACGAGATAAAAGTGCTTCCCCGTTTTTAAGGATTTTATAAGAATTAAAAACATTAAAATATTTAAAAAACAATTTTAAGTGAAAATTAATTTACCTTAAAATATAAATAGCATATTATCCACCTTTAAAAACTTCTTTTTAAAATTCTTGATACAAAAAAAAATTATGAATTTTGTAAATAGATCAGTGTAAAAAAAATTTTAAGGCACAAGAAATATATGATTATTTATCAACAGAGGTGACTTGTTCAATTATGAAACTGTAACACACATTTGAAAATTTTGCGGATAAATGTAAACAATGCATACGGTTGCTGAATCTTTGCAGTTAAAACAGAAAAATAAAAAAACAATCATTCAATGCAGAAAGAAATTTTCTTAAAATACAAGAGAAACAATATAATAAAAAATTTTGTTCCTGAGATTTTTTTTCGTTTTCTTTTTATACGTTTAACTAAATTTTAAATTCTGTATAAGAAATTAGTAAAATTTTTATAAATGAAATTTCATACACAATATAATTTTTTAACCGTAACTGAGGCGAAAAAATTTCCGCATGCTGTGAGTATTAGTTTCGTTATCAGGAAAGTTTGTTTTCAAATTATGTTGTGACCTTGTAATTTTATTGCCTTCATAGGCCATAGTACATCAGTTTCGAGAATTTTTTTCCTTTAACTTATAGTGATCAGACATTATATTTCATTTCCTATGGTGTTTATATTTTGTAAGTAATATATTTGGTGATTAATAAAATTAATGTTTAATTTTATAATTATTTATAAATACTGTAGTTTGTAAGATTGCTTTTGATTAATTATTTCTAATTAAAATTTTGTTAAAGTTTTCCTGTAAATTTTATTGATATTTGTTACCTCAAAATTATGAGTTATTTTTGAAAAAATAATAATGGTTTTTAAACTTACTTAAAAACTCCCATTATTTATTTTAACATTTATTAGTTTTTGCATGTTTATTGTCCATTTAATCTATAAAAAATATTATTTATTATTTTCTAAACTTTTATCTATTCCCTGTATTTGAAAGCTGAACAAATTTTAAAATTACAAATTAAACTAGCATGGGATACTTTGTTTGTTTAAAGTAATATAGTAATAATTTTTATTTTAAATTCAACGTATGTGGTTACAACTGAAACAACTCTTCCTTGAATTCAGATAAAATAGTTGTGGATTTAAAAATATATTTATGATTTATTTATAAAGCTTCAGTTAAAATGTCTCATAATACTTATATATAAAAATATTTATGACTATATATTTTTTCAATGAATAAGAACTTTTTTTATTGATTGTTTAAAACATGTATTTTCAGGATCTTATCTTCTTATAAGAAGCCTTAATATTGTTATTCTTTTTTTCATAAGAAAGTAAGTCCTATGACACTAAAAGATTTCTTATCAGGTAATCTTAATGCTACTAGCAGCAGTTTATAAACTATAATTTTAATGCATTTGTATTTATAGTATAACTAAAAAAATTATTGCTTGTGATAAGTTCATTCTTCATTGATATAAAAATATGCATATCAAACTGCATGGTTTTAAATTAATGAAGTATTTTAAGTGTAAGATGATTGAATTATATGATATGTCAGTATTGTTTGAAAATGTATATGTGCTTGTTAGGGAAAATACTTATTTTTAAAGTAAATGTTATTGAGTTGTAACATTATTCTTGCCAGTGAATACATATATTAAATTATTTATGCATTTCATTAACTGTTTTTTTATTTTTCAATAAATTAACTTACACTTTTAATCTTTCTTGGCATTTTTTTAATCAGTATTAAAACTATTACTTAATAAATATTAATTTTCTATTTTAAATTGTATAACCTACTTGTAAGTGATTATTTCTTTTTCTTTCTTTTATTCATCTTTTTCTCCTTAAAGAGCAGCTGTAAGAAAAGAAATTCTTTTTTTCTTCTCAATAAAAGTTACATTTTTTAAAAATTAAATTCAAGGGGTGAAAAATTTAAGTTATTTGCAATTTATTTAATAATTTTAGCTAATCTGGCTATAAATAATAAACAACTCTTGAGGTTACTATTCATCAAAAATACAAGCTGCCAGAAAAGAATTTAAAATAGCATTCATTTTCATGATTACTCTGTTTTGCTATTGGAGCCATAAGTAGAGAGTATAACCATTATTAGCCATAAATAAATAATTTTTAAATACTCTTGTAATAAAAAAAAATTATGGCATAAGTGTATATGATTTATAAATTAAAGCTATATTTTTCGGTTTTATATAAAATATTAATATTTGATTTTTATTATGTTGAATATTGAGAGTATATTCTGTTTATTAAACTATGGCTATAGAAGAGTACAGTGATTTTGAAGTTTTATAAAAATAATTAGAACCTGAAAGTTATTTTCATTTCTATTAATTTTAATAGATATCAGTGTTTGTTTTATTGTATTTAAATGTTATCCCTGTTACTTCAATAAAAGTAAGATTTCTAAATAAGCTTATTTCATTTTTATACTATGACATCATACATATAATTTTACAAATAAATGAAAGATATGTGAATTGCTGACTAAAAGTAATATTGAATATTCAATTTTTTTTTTAACTTTGTTAAATACACTTAATGCCGAATGTAAATATCTCACTTAAAATGTTTTCTAAATTTGATTAAAAACAATAGGAATGTTAAAACATAATACATTTTATAAATCTGCTTATAGCTTAAATGAATTTCTTTATATTTTATTTGACCAATTATATATGTATATATTTACATTAATTTATTGAAATAAATATTTTTTTTTTTTAGCTGATCATAATGAATGATAAGGAATGGAAAAAATTCTATGAAGAAAATCCTCCACCCAAAGGCCTTCTTGAAATCAAAACACAGATTTCAAATTTCTGTAATTATCATGTATCCATGGAAAGGAATGTAGTGCTGGTCACAGTGAGTGTATTTATGTTTTTGCATTATAAATTTATGGGAAGTTTAATCAATCATATATGAAATTCGACTTAACTGGTGATTTCAATTAACCCAACAACAATCATTTAATTTTTGCTTATGTAATCCAAACTGCAAGTGTTTTTTCTGCACACGGTACTTTTCTACACATAAAATATTTTTAGAATCTACCATTTTTATTTAAATTCATCAATCAATATATATCTATCATCTTGGTAAATATTTCAGCAATCAATGCATAAATATATATTCTAATAACATGTTTCTAATTTTGTATCCATTTTATAGCTCAAATTACATAAAATATGAAGAGCAGAAAATTCACTATTTTCATATCAGTAATATTGTCTTATTGCCACAACAGTATTGTCTTGGTGAGAATCTAAATGCTATATATGTATCAATACATTTATAAAAAAATATTGAAATAAATTTTACATATAATTTAATGGACAAAGATTTTGTCATTGTTACCAAAATATCTATATCATACACAAATATGAAAGGGATTGTGTTTTTATTCAGTAATAACAATTATATTTTAAGAAGTAAAATTCCTTCCTCAAACAAATTAAATGATTTTATTTTAACTAGTTAATGAGTTAAATATAGTGAAAAAAATTATGAAAGATTTGTTATTGGTAATCAAGAGTACATATTTTTCACTATGATCATGTTTATCACATTGAATCTGGACTTTCCAAAAACATTCATCATAATTTTTTTAAACTAAAGGATACATAAAAATATAATTTATATATTTTAAATATAATAATATTGAAAATTTAAATTTTAATATTTGTCAGTGACTAAGTGTTTATTTAGTGATAGAGTAACTTAATCATTAAAATGGGATTATTAAATTATCCTGTTGTATTCCTTTCTTCCCTATGTCTAGTACAATAAACATTTGAATTCATCTATTAAAAATTTCACTACTAGAATAAAAATATCTGAAAAATTAATTATATATTTATTCTTACAATTTTCCTTTCAAACTGCTTAAAGTTTTTTTTTTTTTTTTTTTTTTTTTTCTTGGCACTTCTCTTTTTGAAGCAAATTCTTTAGTTAGAAATAGTGCTTTTAAAAAAAATTGCAAACTCGGTTCTTTCGTGAGCCAACTTGTCTCATATATCCTTATACTAAAACTTATGTAACTTATTAAAGTACAGAAACTTTTATTTATCAATTTCATTACTTGATGTTTTAACATCTGTTAACGTATGTCTGTCACATCTTATAATTAATTTGACTTTCAAGTCAAGTCATTAAAGCAGGTAATTTTTTTAGCACAATCAGCATTAAAAAATTACATAAAATTTTATTTGTCTAAAGGTAGTGTTGTAGGGTGCATTATAAAAAAAATACCGATTTGACATTTACAATGATTTGTTGAGAAAGGTAGAAGATGTGAAATTTATATTGCATTAATAAAACTGTATACAACATTATAAAGCGAAAAACTTTCTTTAAAATGCCCCAATTGTAAATTACTATTCATTGTTTTATAATCACATAATTAATAATTGTATCTTAAAAGCTGTGTCTTCTTAATAAATGTTTTTAGTAATATTTATTTTTTGTAATTAATCTTTTAGAAGAAAACATTATTTTTGAAAATATTGTTTGTTATTTTATGTAATTAAAGAAATCTTAAGTATTATCTAATCAACTTCTTTTTTTAGTCTGGTGGAACAAGTGTGCCTTTAGAGCATAGTACTGTTAGATTTGTTGATAATTTTAGTGCTGGAACTAGAGGTGCTTCATCTGCTGAGTATCCTTTTCTATTATTCTAATTTATTTGTCAAATGTCAGTATACATTACAATTGCTTTTGCATTTGGTATTTATTTATAAAATATTTTTAATTAAGTATAAATCTTAAATTTAAGATAATCTATGTTATATCTAATCATAATCTATGTTATCTTTTTTAACATAGATAATCTATGTTAAAATTAAGATAATCTATGTTAATCAACATTGCAATCAATATTGTAGTATTTATTTCTTCTCTATATTTTGAGTAATTATATTTATTTATATATCTCATATCCATTCTTTTTAACTTTTGCTCAATATTAATGTTATGCATAAGAAAAAATATTCATACTTTAATGATTTTTTTCGAATAGTTATATTTGAATGCAACTCTTATGTTCAAGCAATTTAATATTTGTTATAAACACTTAAAATATTTTTTACTGCCAACTGTATGCTATAAAAATTTAGGCATTGAATGAAAATAATATTAAAGCTGTTATTGACATCCTATTTTAATTGCAATTATGTTTTCAAATAATTTAAAATGAATTTGTTTTTTAAAAATTTTAGTAAACTTTAAGTCTTGTGATGATAAATAAAAATTTTATCTTGAAGTAAGAGAAAAATATAGAGTTACAAACAAAAAGTATTTCTTATTCCTTTATAGTAGTAAACAAGCATTATATTATAATTTACACGAATGATATGAACCTTAGATTTTACAGGCTGCTAGCATACAATTATCACATTGCAATATTTCTGGTATACTAAAAGTCATATATATATATATATCAAATTCAAGCTCATCGATTTTTTTTTTAATTTTGTATATGAACTTTTTGATTAAGTGAAACATAATTTACTTTAAAAAATAGAATTATATTGAAACTCTCTCTTGTATACTACAAATCAACAAGAAATGCTTAAACCACTTATAGACAAGATTGTGAAGATAAAAGTGTGGAATTAACTTTTTTATTAATGCAATAACTTCTATCTGTGACTACAGATATTAAAAAGATTTTATAGAGTTGATTCAATTGAACTGTCAAGATTTAAGAAAGCATTTATTTGTTAAGTCTTGGTTCCAAGCTTCTAATCATTTTCATTAGATTCTTTTGATTTTCAATAATTGCCAGCTGCATGTTACCAATGCACATTTATACAATTGGTATGTTTCTCAAAATAAAAGCACATTTCACATTAATCAATAATCAATTAATTAAAGAATTCTTTAAATATTTAACAGATCATTCTTTTATTGTATTACAAAATTTTTTTTACACATTTTGTACCAAAAATTTTTTTTCTTTTTTTTAGAACTTTGCTTTGTCTAAAAATTACTGTTTTTAAAATTTCTCAAATATAAAAAATCATTTATTCTGAATTAATTACTGCTATATGTAGGTACATATTTTTGCTTCATTTCATTTATATCTTTACTCATATATTGACAAGGTTTAAAATAACCCTAAGATTTTGAATGACTAGATTTTGTAATTTCTATTTTTTTTATAATAATTACAAACATGTATATTAAAATAGTGATAATTTAGGATGTTATAGACAAAAAAAAAAATGAAAGCATAAGTTCTTCCTCAAATGAACTGTTAATATTTTAAGAAAAAAAAAAGTTTAAAAGCAAATTATTTTGTATATATTTGTCAATGCATTTATTGATATAAGTTTCAATATTAACGTTTTGATGTTTATTTACTTTACATTCATTTAATTCAGATATTTTTTAAGAGCTGGATATGCTGTGATATTTATGCATAGAGAAAAAACATTGGAACCTTTTTTTCGACATGTTACTCCATCAAAGTTATTTGAATCAAGTGTCCCATACAAGAATAATGATGGGACACATAGTATCAAAGGTATTGCATTTTATTTGTTATAATTTCAAACAAATTCATAAACAGTTTTATCATTGTAGCATTAAGCGAATTTGAATTACTTCAATATTACTAACATTTATAGATGAATAAAAAAATTCAAAATATATATTTTGTTTTAGATTTAACCTATATGTACTTAGAAAATTTGTATATTCCTTCTTTTCTTCACATTAAGTTAACAGCTGTATAATTTGTAAATAAATTCATTATCGATTTTATGTTAAAAACCATAACAGTAAAATTGACCATAGCAGTAAAATTGCATTTTATTAATTGTGAATATAGAATATTAACATTTAATTTATATTAAATATTTATATTTGCATTAAATTCAATATCTATACTAAAGATTGAAAAATTAAGATTAATTATTACTATGTTATTTTAATAAAGTTTTTTTATTTTCATTATGTTTATATTTAATCAAGTGGTATTGAATTTTGCTTTAAAACTAAAGAAAAAAAAGCATCAAAATATTTCTTTAATTCTTACACTAGAGTTTAAATTTATATTTGTTCTAAGTAAAAAATATTGATCAGAAAAATTTTAATAATTTTTTTTTTTTTTTACAAAATGTACATTAATATTATGACAAAAATTGAAAATGATATTTTTAATATTTTATTAATCTTATTTTTGTAATTTTTGTTGAGAATTAATGAATGATTTTTTTTCCAGTTGAAGGAAGTGTCTGTGATGAATTAGTTCCACTTCTCAACGAATATAAACAAATAAAAGAAATGAAAATGCTTTTAAAGATTCAATTCACAACTTTATCATCATATTTACACATGCTATATATTGCATCACAAGCAATGAGGCCTATGGGAAAGGATGCAATACTTTATCTTGCTGCAGCTGTATCTGATTTCTATATACCAGAAAGGGACATGGTAAGGATTCTAAAATCAAAAATTTCTTATAAATCTCTGTTTAACAATTGATATAATAAGAATATTTATATTATATATACCTTCTCTAATTCCACACCTCCACTTATCCATTGCAGATGTTAGAACATGTAATTTGGTGAGAAGTCATTTTTTCTTGTTAATACTTTAACCACATCCCTAATTTT
The DNA here is from genome assembly GCA_021605075.1 of Caerostris darwini. NCBI lineage: Eukaryota > Metazoa > Arthropoda > Arachnida > Araneae > Araneidae > Caerostris > Caerostris darwini. The sequence continues at coordinate 577,443 of BPLQ01011078.1, read as the reverse complement.
GCATCCTATGCAAGTTTGTATTTTGACCTACAGTACATTGTCTCTTTAACTTGCTGCTGCTCAACATTTTAGCTTAATTTATATGAGTAATTATTTATTGTGATGCAAGTTGATAGTTTATACTATCCTTTGTGTTGCCATTTTCCTATGAGTTAAAATTCTAGAAACTGCAAATAGCCATCTAAAATTCTATGGGAATTGATGGACTCTCTATTAATGGAAATTTGGGATTTAGGAGAATATTGGCGGCTCAGACATCCAGTATATGAAAAGAGAGATGACTCATTATGTCTACAGTCAGACACAAGATGAGATCATTATGTCTGATTTAAATCAAAGCCTTAAGCATGCAACTTTATCTGAAAAATGGATTTTCTAAAAAGCCTGCCATAACCCATACATGCCAACTCTCTCTTGATTTGTTCGGGAGACGTTGTAAATTGCATCCCCTCCTCCGGAACTTCCTAATTGTACAAAAAAAAAATTACATTTTATCAAAAATCAGTAAATTTCTTTAAAAATAGATTTTTGTACAAAATTAGGTAGAATTTTGAAAAACAATCCTTAGCAATGAAACTGTAAAATAATCTATCACAAATAAAAAAATATGAAGCAATCTTAAGCTTAAAAAATCTCACAGCTTAGGATTACATTCTACAAATGGTGCTTGTCTGTTTACAACAGAAGGAAAGAAATGTTTGTCAATGAGTCATGGCTCGTGTGATGTAGGACAAAAAAGAAAATATTGATCGTTTTCTCGCCTGGAAAGCAAAACAAACGCCATCTCGAAATTCGCTCCTTCGTTAGTGTTAGTTTTGTTTCGGATATATTGCTATTCTTTGATGCGGACATAATTTTATGTTTAACAATTAGTTTCAAACAATAAAAAAAATGCCATACTCAATTTAAAGAGTGTTATGTAAAGCAATCTTCTTACAAAATTAAGTCTATTAAAAAGTACTTCTTTTGTTTTGCTTTTTATATGGCTTGTAGTATCAATATTACTATAGCACATGGCGGAAGAAGAGATATAATTACTCATACTTAGTCTGCTAACTATAAATTGGACATGATGAGTAAAAGTAATAAAAAATTAATGCTTTATTTAGTGTTGGTGTTGAAGAGAACAATATTATCCGCGCTGAAAGCCTATTTACTTCGTTTATAGTCGAACATAATAGCCTATTGCTAGTCTCGAAGCAAGTTTTTATTTTTAGTTTTAATCATAATTTGTTTATTTTTAGTTTAGATGTGATATTTTATGAACTCCCTATTTAACTTAAAATTTCCTATACAAAAATCCCCTTAATTTGGAATCCCCAAATTTGGCAATTATGATATACTGTTTTAGATTTTTTTTTTTTTTTTTTTAAATTGCGAATCCAACAATTATTTTATTGTATTTGAATTTTCATTTCTGTAAATGAACATAAACATTTATTTTTCTATGTTTTTATTAAAAGTCAGAACACAAGATTTCATCTGATGAACCCCTTAGTTTAACACTACGAGTGGTACCAAAGATGTTGACTCCTCTTGTTCATCACTGGATTCCTGATGCCTTTATTGTTTCATTTAAGGTAAAGTATGAAATAACATATAAATATACATGTAACATATTTAGTATTCATAAATTCTTATTACTTTATCAATCTATAATACATACAACCATATATATACACACATACATTTATATATGAAATATAAGGATTTCTATCAGTTTGCATCAGAAAAAGTAACTTAAAAATGTTCATTTCTGTAAAATGTAAATGCATTTCTGTAATGTTCTGCAGCTGTTCTTTATGATTATTTAGTAAATTATTTATTATTTTAAATTTTTTATATTTGACATTATTATTTGCAACTAAAATTATAGTGAAGCATTATGGAAGCAGCATCAAGTCGGATATTCCCAGAAAAGGTTAATGCAACTTAAGTGTTTAACAAATAAAAAGTAGTAAAAATAATAGTGAAAGTAAATTTATCTGATAATTATGTGCAATGTAACTCAGTGAAATATTGGAAAGATGATTATCATCTTTCATTAAATATGCTGCAAAGAATATGCAACCGATATATGATTGGAAAGTATTCTCATATATGGGGAGACCAGACCAGTTTTATTTTTCAATATAAAATAAAATGCAGTGGGCATGTGCATTTTACTGCAAATTAATGAAAGCATAGTTAGAATGATACCATATGTGAGGAATGATTGTACAATGAAATAACAAAGTTCCACATCACAACATTTAATTAGGAGAAATTAATATTTGCAATTAAATGAAATTATACAAAAATAAATAAAAAATGCACAAGTTAAAGTTCACTCTAAGAGGTGTATAAGTGAACTGAATGGTGAAGTTCCGCAATTACAAGTTTAGTGTTTCTTACCTTGCAGGTCAGAAGATAATCGCTTTAAGTTTTGTCCACCAGACGTCAATATCGAGACTTCACAGAAGTATATTCTTTACCTGGATGACTTCAGTCAGTTTAATTAACAAAACTCAGTAAACAATTTTTTAAACACCTTGTGATCATGTAAATATCTGAAAGAAACTCATTTAGAGGAGATGCTAATTTCTTTAATTTGATTATTTTTGCCCATGAACATACAAATCATATGTGATGCATTTAGAAGAACTATCATTGATGAATATACTTTTTTCCCCCAGAAACAATAGGCTACAGTTTAATCCTCTAAGATATTAATATTACGCCATATAAATCCTTCATAACAGAACAAGATCTTGTACTTTAATTTCCAAGGAAAGAAATGCAGTATATTAAATAATCTAATCAATTCAGATTTATTTTTGTTGAGCATATATCTAGAGCATCCTAGTAAAATCTACAGTTGCTGTCTCTATCTTTTCAGATTTTTAAACATGCCTGTAGAAGCTTTTAGAAACTAATTTTATCAATCCTTGAAAAGCATATACACTCTACAAAGCATCATTTTCTTAAGTAGAGTTATTCTAAAAAATAACTTTTATTTAAAAACTTCTTTTTATGGTATATTTTTAATAAAATATATAATTTATTAAACTTGATAAGTTGTTGAAATAAGAAAATGATATTGATGAAAAATAAAAGTTTATTGTAACAGCAAGAGTAAAAATTGCATTAACTCTTTTATTTTAAAGTATTGCTTTGAAGAAAATTTATAATATATGTTTAAATTTGAGAATTGGTTACAAAGCATAATTTCGCACTTCTTTACATGTTTCTCATATTTATTAAAAATTCTAAAGGAAATATTTGGACATTAATTCTAATTCATAAATTTTAAAAATGAAAAATTTTACGTGATTGGTCGAAAGCATTTGACTAGTCAATTTCTTTAGATATATTTTGTTCAGCTAGTTACTTTTTTATGTATCAATACTATTAGAAAATTTTGTCTATGAAGTTAGTTAAAAAGTTTAATAATAATTAAATGTTATGAACTTGGGTTATATCTTGTAACATAAATTATGTGGCTACTCAAAACAGTTACAGCAAAAATTGAAATTGTTTTGAAAATTGTAGTTACATTATTAGAAATGTAAACTATTAAAAAATGGAATTAAAAATAATCAAGAACAATCAGTCGATGTACAATATTAACAAGAAATATTTATTCAACTAAGCATGCATAAATAGCATGATGATTTTCAAATTAGAGTACTTTATATTTTAAGAATGCGATTAAAATATTTATAGATATATTTATCAACATAGAATTCATTAGACATAGTAAATGGCTTGAAATTGTACATGAATGTTATAATTTCATAATTGTGATCTAAAGTATACATATTTTCAATCATCTCACAAGTTAATTGGTAAAATCGCCTCTCAAGGAGTATGTGAAACATAAAGAGAAACATTGAAATACTATATCAATTAATTTATTGGCTTTAAATAATTCTTTTTTTTAATATTTTTTAGAATATGAACGATATATTTCAACTAATTATTATATACAATTAAATTTAGCTGGAGACAGATCCATCTCTTTTGTTAAAGAAGGCAAAGGGTGCTTTGGAAAAATATGGCCATAATGTAAGATTTAATTTTTTTTAATTTAATTTCTTAATGTACACATTTTAAAACTCATATTCTTAGCTTAAATATTAAAATTAATATAATATTTTATTCGTCTGGTTTATATTTCGTTTTGAATATAGATGCATACATTTTTTGTTAAATTTTGTTTCTTTTTTAAGTTTCATTATAAGTATTATTTGAAATTAATATTTATGACCAAAAATATTTTGAATGAATCTCTCACAAAAGAGAAAGGTGATTAGAAATGACAAAGATTAATATTTTTTTTTCGGAAAGCAAAGGTCATTTAATTTGGTTGAGCAAACATATTTATTTGATTGCATTAGTAAGAGATATGAATAAAATACTTTTCAAATGTGACCAAACAAAATGTTATTTCATCTTTCCTTATATAAGATTTGAAAATAAAAGATATATATTTTTAAACTTAATATTTTTTAGGAAATTATAACATTATAAAAACAATTTGTGTTTGTTCATTATCTAAACTTTATTAAAGAAATATAATATTGAGATTATAAACCTTAGGTAATTAAAAATATCCTATGTGCATAACAGTATGCAAGCTAAATCCAACAATAGCAAGCATTTCATTGGACGAGTCTCTTCATCATTGTGGAGGAGGGGCATATGCTACTGTCACTGCTTTGAAAAACAAATATATTATGTGGCAATTGTATTAGAGTGCCTGGCATAAATAGTTGGTTTGCCTAGTTATATGTTTTTGAACTTTTTTTTCACTTTTGACCTAAATTTGACTTACCCTTGAAAAGTCTACCTTGAATGCATTATCCTTCGTTTTTTTGCAAGTGTGCGTTATTCTAGTGTGATGAAAAATATTCTATTAAAATATTATATAATGTCTGTTACTATTTAGTAGTGGATAATGACTACAAATGCTTGGCATAAAAACAATGTTTTCTGCACACAGATATTCATTAACTCTGAAAATATCTAAAAAAAGCAAAAAATATATTTTCTTTAAATTTTATAATTATTTTCATATTAAAAAAATTTATACTTCTGGCTATTTTTGTTTAGAATTGCTGTTTCAAAAGTTTTCAGACTAACAATTCATACAGAATAATTATTACTCATTTTACTGTTTTCATATCCTTATTCTAGGAAATCTTATTTACTATTTTCCCAGCTAGCGTATGTATCATTATCTTTTCAGGTATTAAATCCAAATCAAACATTAAATCAATTTTTTTAGAATAACAGCAGTTTAACTATCTGATGTTTATACATTATCTTAAAAAAAATTTAAAATTTAAGAAATGTATGCTTTAAAATATCTTTAGAATTAAATTTTATACTTATATATGATTTTTTTGTCAATTCTTTCTTGAATGAAAAATTTTATAAATTCATAATTTTTAAGATCAGAATTCCATATAACAGGCAAGAAAATTCTAAGCCGAACATATTAAACAACTGTTAACTCACACTTATTAATGATAACCTTTTTTTATATATATTAATAGAATGTAAAATATTTAATATTTACATTTTCTATATTAAATATTTAAAATTTTCCCAATTCGTCAAAAACTGAAAATTTGTGTGAATTTAATGTGAATAGTCAGCATGTTTATTCATTGTTTGAAAAACTTCGATATATATATATATTTTTCCTTGCATAAATTTCTGCTTTATTTCTTGTTTAGCTTGTTATAGCAAATGAACTTCACACAAGGAAACAAAAAGTGGTATTTGTTTCAAAAGAAGAAGACAAACCAGTTTTACTTAGTGAAGAAGATTTAAAAAATGGAAAAGAAATTGAAGAAATAATAATTAGAGATATGCTTTGTCAGTACATCAAGTTTAAAAATCAGTGTGGAGATAAAAAATGATTGAAAAAAAAATGTAAAACCTAATTTTATTTCTGTTAGGTGTCTGGTAAAGGTTTAACAGTATTATATTTATTATTATATTTTATATGATTGTATTACAAACTTTTATAATACTCTAATAACCTTAAACGTTGTGATCAAAAGAATTCAGTATATATTGTTTCTACAGAATGATAAATAAAATGATCAGTCAGTTTATTGTAATATTGTAATAGCTTTACAGAATCCATCAGAAAAGTATAACTAATTAAAATGTGAATGCTAAACTTTTTTTTTTTTAATTTAAAAAGGGTTTAAAAATTGTTTTAAAATTAAACTTTTTATTAGCTTGTTGCCAGATTATATTCAATAAGAAAATGCTACAATATTGTAGAAACATAATGACATTCCTATTATTAATGTATTTCATCTACAATATTGCTACTTCCTTTGAAATAATGTATTAGACTTGTATATCAATTTTATTTATATAAGATTACGATGATATTTATAATTATTGGAAAGTGTCATAAAAATTCAATCGAAATCGCTCTAATTGCACATATTTATAATTGATATTGGCATTGAATTTTATTTCCAAGTAAGTATGAAGATACTCGAGATTCCTTAGTTTGCTTTAAAGCTCTAAAAATTTGATTTTTTTTTTTTTACAACTAAAATTTTAAACAATTTCAGTAAAAAAAAAAGTTATTTTAATATAGACATATATTTGTAACCCGCATTTTTAATTATCATTGTTTTGTTACATAAAAATTAAATAAATGAAACGGTGAATGTAAAAAATTATTTAACTATCTTAGATACTCATTTTGTGGAATGCAAATGAACATCAATAAAAAATATTTAATCATTTTATAAAATATATGTAGCCTTTAATTAAAAGACAGGGTCCTCATATTCATATTCCACTGAAAGGTAATTAATTAATATGAAGCTCTAGATTTCTAGTAGTTCAGGAATAACATAATATATTTTTGTTTTAATTCTAACAGAATAACTTCTAATGGAACATTACTTATTCATGTATAAAATCAAATCATTGTCTAATATATTGTATCTTTTAGTCATAAAATTTACTTTCAAGTAATTTTTTTTTATTTTATTGAAATGATAGTAACTTCTGATTAAAAAAAAAAAAAAAAAAAGCTTTATAATAAAAAAAGTTTTGGAATTACATATCCAATGTTACTTATTAGATTTATGAATAAATATTAGCTAAAAACTACAATTTTTTAATATTTCTATAAACATTAATTGATCATTTTTAATACGTCATTGCTATAAAAAAAAAAAAAGAAATTGGCATTTTACTTATTTTTTTAACAGTTCTACTTGTTTTAATATATTTATAAGAAAATATAGCAAAAAGAATTTTTCCATCATTCATGTAAATTGATTGTTTTAATGTTTTTTTTTATATTAATAATTGTAAATTGTTCATAAAATTTATGTAATCTGTACTTAATATTATATCATTTACTTCTGATTTTATAAAATATGGATTACATATAGGTTTGATGATTTTTAATAATAATTATCTAGGTTGATTAAAATGGAAATTTAAATAGAATGCTTTTTTAAGAAACTTATTTTTACACTTATTTTTGTATAATAAAAATATAAACTTTTAAAAGTGTATTTATTTATTTGACTCGTTTGTATGTTATAAATATCTAATTATATAACTAACAATGAACGAATTCAACAATTATTTTAAACCTAATTGCAGTTGAAATTTTATATCAATAATGCCCTTTTTTCCCCCCTTAAATATGGTACAAAAACTCGTAATAATATTAATAACTCGTAAATTTTTGACACTAATAATTTTTTTTCACACAAACAAATTAGCATTCATTTTCAGTTGGTGAAAATAAAAAGAATATAAAAGTCAGTGATCTTTTAATGAAGCTCTTTTGCATTTATTAATTTTTTTCTTTTTGTTGAATAGTATTTAAAAGGGTCATTTGAATTATTATCTTGATAATTGGAGCACGTATGGTTTTCAATTATTCCCATGTGATTTTTAAAATTATATTTTAAAAATAAAAACATTTTTTTCTTATTTATTTTCATTAACAAATTTCCCTGGATCTGACCTCTTCTAAGGCCTTATGTATGTACCTGAGTAAATGTTTGTAATATAAGAATATTTTTTTTCATGACTGCAGAGTAGATAAATATATATAGCTCCATTACATTAACAGAAAAAACAATAATTGGATTCACAACATTTAATAATTGAAGTGAAAATGTTCTTGTTAAGTCAAACTCATTATTTCAATTTAAAATAAACGAAAATAGTTAAATACATTAGTGTGGAGGAAAGGTAATCTAACCTAAATCTCTTATGAAATCTAAATTCTATAAACAGAGATTCAAATTTATTAATAGAATTTGAATCTCTGTTTATAGAATTTAGATTTCATAAGTTCAGTATAATAATTTGACTTTTTTTTTTTTTTTTTAACAAATCATAAAATTTCAATAAATGAAACTTTGTTTAATACAAAATTCATTTGTTAAATTACATTGCATGAACAAATAATATACAAATCTGCCCCATTTAAAAAAATATTAATTTAAATTGCTAAGGTTTATTAATTGTTCTTTAGAATGGACAAATGAAGAGAATTTGACCTTTTTTATATAGATTTAATAAAAATGCATTTTCAACTTATTTATAAAAAAATATTTATTGATTTATATGAATATCAAATTTACTCTTTCACAACTTTATATTTTTTCAAAACATTAATTGTTGCATTTTCTTCATAACTTGGATGTATATTTGATTTTTCCCATAGGGCAAAATTCTCAAATGAAGTTAATAAAGATTTCTCTGTATTTGTTAAGAGAACTGAATTGGAGTTTAGCAGTTTGCCATTGGTATAGGATCTTTCTGGTGCATCGCCAATTCCATATTCTTTTGTAGTAGAATAAACTTTTTCTCTAAATATATTTTCCCTTACTTCACAAAGAACAGCAAGTGACTCTTTTTCTGCTTGAAATAACTTCATTATTTCATCATTTGTCAATTCTGAAGCCAACTTTTTTGTTAATTCAGAATAATCATATTTGCTATCATCTCGCAATTGAATCAAATTCTTAAAATTTTTCTGAAATAAACAATTTATAAATTATTATATCTTCATACAACATAATAATTCCATAAAATTTTATTATTTTCAATAATTAAACGTACATCTAGACCTTTTTTTTATGTCATAGAAAACAATTCATATAATTTGGATGGATGAAAATAGAAATGAAAGTTTAAAAATTACAAAAATTTATTTTTTTGAATAACTTATTTCCTAACTTAGATTTTGGTTTGATCTTGTAAAAAAAAAAAAATGTTAAAGCATATATTTAAAAAATCTTGAAATCAATATTCTTTTGAAGAGAAAAAAAAGCCTTTCTTTTTTTGCTTAAGAAACTCAGAATCTGAACATAGTAAATATTGTCAGAATATTCTGAAAGTTATTCTGAATCGGAAAGTTCTGACAGTTAATAATTAAATACTTTTAAAAGTTTTACTAAAATATTAAGATGTTTCTATTAAAAATTAATTTACCTCTGATCCTTCGTAATTAAATATGCCAACACAGCTGATTGGTGCAGATTTACGACAGATTTTACCCAAATTGTATCTTCGATGGGAAAATATATAAGGAACGTGATTAGTGTCAGCTAAAAATTTCAATTCTTCTATTGCATCATTCAAACCACCTTTATAAAAAATAAGGAAGAAGAAATTTTTATATGAAAGATGGGAAAAAAAAGAAAATATTTTTTTTATTTGTATGAGACACTATATAAAACCATAGTGGTAAAAATAAGCGTATTCATTATAATAAGCTACAGAGTATTTAATATGTATTTAATTTGTATAGCCAATATTTTATTATTAAATGTTAAAATAGTGATTATGTTTATTTTTCTTCAGATGATAAAAGTGAAAAAAAAAACAATGAATGAAGTGAACTATTGGAGATTTAATAAAAACTTTTGAAAAATATTCGCAACATTCAGATATAAATAAAAAGATTCACAAAAATTATATTAAACATTATATTTACTATTAAATAGTATATATATATACACTCAAGAGCCAACATTATGACCAATTATGACCAATGAACTCGCCTAGATGACGTGGAAGGCACGTGATCACGTGGAAGTGGTATTTAACTGCTGCTGGAGAGTCTGAAGAATCCTTCTTTCACTTACTTCTGTATGTGATGGGAAAGGCTGCGGATCTAAACGACTTTGATAGAAGGCAGATTGTAATGGCTCGGAACAAGTATTTCCGAAACTGCACGACTCGTGGGTTGTTCGCGATCTACAGTTGTTAGTACTCATGCAAAGTGGATGAATGACGGTGAAACCAGCAGTAGACGACATGGTGTTGGACGTCGACACGCTATCAATGAAAAAGGTCGTCGTCGTGAAATGTTCCAACAGGACTACGCCCCTTGTCACAAGGCTAAAATTGTGTTGGAGTGGTTCCAGGAACATGATGCTGAATTCCAGTTAATGTCCTGGCCGCCTAACTCACCTGATCTTAATCCGATAGAACACATTTGGGATGTCCAAAGACCACCAATTCGCAATATCTCGGATTTGCGTGACCGTTGCTTAAAGATCTGGTACAATCTGTCTCCGGCCATCTACCAAGGACTTGTGGCATCCATACCAAGGTGGGTTAAAGCTGTGTTGCGCGCCAAAGGTGAACCAACTTGCTATTGACAGGTGGTCATAATGTTTTGGCTCTTGAGTGTATATATATATATAAGCATTTTCATGAATTCTTAAAAGTAATAAATACACAAAATTAAATTTAAAAAATATGAAAGCTATAAGCTTACCTTCAACTTTAATATCTTCAATGTCAGTAGCTATAATAATGCATTTAAGTTTCTTTAGTTTCATATGTTTCTTCATTTCCTTGATTCCATAAACTAAACGGCGTCTAATCTTAGCCTGTTGACATTGAGTGGTAAATTCTTAGAAACAATATTTTTACAAAAACAATGTTTTTAAACAGACATTTAGTTAATTTTTAAAAATACAATAGTATCTATTATGCAATTTTAAACCACGGATGACACTTTAATAGAATAGCTATAGCCTATTAGTAAAAAGACAAAAAAAATAACTACGATCCAAAATATAGTTACATATTGTAAAAAAAAAATAATAAAAATGCTTGGGGGATGTAAAACTTTTGGCCACCACTGTATAGTCATGCAATAATATTAAGTAATTTTTTTTATACAAATGAAATATTATTCATTTTCCTTTAAAAGATAATTTCTGGATTATTTTAACATCAGAATATTGATACTCATTATGCCATATATGTATGTCTCATATATGACATATAGTCTTCAGTTTAATGAAAGTTGATTTCAAGTCATGGCAAGTAAATATTTCTTTCAGCTTATGTCTAGAAATATTCTATGGTAAGATTGTATTTCTTTTATCAATCGGAATAAAACAAGTAGCATTACAATACAAGGGAATAAAAAGAAAAGAAATATACACATTTTTTATTTATTTTATACATTACAAAAGTAGTAGGAGAACTTATATCGTATATACTTTTAATATTTTTGCAATCACATGCATTTTAATATTTGATTTTTCTGCAGGTATTATTTTAATACCAACAACTCAATTTGGAACACAAAATTCTTTTTATCTGAATATTATAATAAATGGTGCAATACAGAATTGATATGATTAATGTTTTTTTCCCCTCAAATATGTTTAAAGATATTAAATTGTTGAATTTCTGAATAAATGACTTTTTTTCATAAACTTAATTTATATTTGATTACATTACTAATTTTAATTTTTACTTTATTTCATTAAGTTTTTATTTATTTTTTACTTTATTTTACATTAATGGAAAACAAGAGTTAAAATTTTATATGCATTTAAATAACCTAAAATAATTTATATTGATAATTTTTTCATCTCTAAACATAATGTGAAGAAAATATCTAATAGCAAGAAATTTGAAGATTCTCATTAAAAAATAACACTAATTCTACAGGTATAATTTCTCACCGATAATTAAAATGTAAATGTTTTTCATACAACCTAATTTTATCATAAATTTAAAAAACTGAAATATTTTTTTAATCGTATAAAAGGAAAAAGAAGAAAAATTTAATATTGAATAAATTTATGTTCCTCGTAAAGAAATAGTACTTAGACATCTATTTATATCTTTCATAAAAATACTTTTTTGTGATGAACATAAAATACATACCTTTACTGGATCCTTTTGGTGCAATCTATCTTGAAAGCGTGCAAGATCATCTATTAATGAAAATACAGTCTCATCAATCTCTTTGCTAAGAAAATGATCACAATATCTAAAAAGAAAAGAATTAATTTCAGAAACTGGTGAAAATAAATCAGCTATATAAGTTAGATTTTACAATAAACTAATCGTATGTAATGCACAAATTATAAAATAAAAAAAAAAAATTTTTAGTTCACATATTAAAACAAAAAAAAATCATTAAAAAAATGGTTATGTTTTATTATTATTATGCAATATAACTCAAAGAATGTTTGAATCACATTGGATTTGAATTACAATAAAAGGAATATTCATAAGCCTTGTATTAAACTAACACTTTTTTTAAAATAATTTTTGTTACCCAATTACTTAAAATTTACAAAATAATAAAATATATATAAACAAAATGAATATTAAAATTTAAATTTTTTTTGGGTTAAAATACATAAATTCCAAATGATAAAAATTACAAATTCATGTATAAGTAGTGAAAGATATTAAAGTTATTCAAATAAATCTTTAATGTAAGATTAAAATGCATATCTACATATAAATTAATAACATGCAAGATTAAAAGATTAAAATCACCATTTAAAAAAAAAAAAATGTTAAAATTGATGCTTACAGTCGAAATTTTCTAGAATGCAATAAAAGTTTTGTAGCTTTAAGTTTCTCTTGATCAGAAAATGAACTTCCTAAATATTTATTGGTAGCTTCTTCAAGTGAATGAATCAAATCAGAATCACATTTCAAAGTTTTTATTAAATCACTGCTTTCTTTAATTTTGTTGGGTATAATATTCTCAGCAGCAACCAAGGATAAAGCATTTTTAATTTTAATTGATTTACTCTCATTACTTATTATTTTATCTTCTGAATTTTGTACATTATCAAGAAGGCTACTACAACTTTGCTCCGTAGCTATATCAATATTTTCTTCAGTTATACAATTAACATTATCAGCACATGTCAGTGTCAAATCTTTTTCAGTTAAATCAGTTTTTGTAGCATTTAAATCTGTTGAATGTTTTAGAGCACTATCTTGATTTTCAAATATTGTATTAAGTTTTGAACAGTCTAAATTATCAAATAACCAACTAATACTTATTTGTTCTTCTATAGAATTCCTTTCACTAGCAGAGAGATTAGAAGCCAAATTCAAGTTCAAATAATTTTTTTCTTTTGGTAAATCAATTAAATTATCCTCATATAATGGATAACAGTTGCTGTAGTTGGGTTCTGAATTTTCGATATTCTCTTTACAAGATTTTAAAACAAATTCTCCATTTTCTATTTCATTGCAAGCATCATCAACATGCTGCAAATTATCACATTCTTGCTCAAGTTTTGGTGGTTGATCTCTTTTGAAATTATTTGATTCAATTTCATCATTTATATCATTAAATGAAGCCTCAGCTGGTAATTTGAAGGATTCTTTTTGATTACATTCAAGGAATTCTTCAACAGTTAAAGCATTAGTATCTGAAAAAAATATAAAGAACAAAACAATAAATTATATATATATGAATAATAAATGTCATAAAAAAATATTTGAAAAATATATAAATAAAGGTTTAAAAAATAAAATAAAGAATAATTAAGATGCATATGAATTCAATCATTTTTAATCAAATGTAATTTTGCTATGAAATTATTCATCACCTTCAGTTTCATTTTGTTTCGTTGATATATTTTCCTTCTTTTGTTGTCTTCCCATTAAAATAAGCTAAATGGTAAATAAAATTAAAATTAAAAACAAAAATATAAAAATTACAAATATAAATATTGCTTTTATGACTGATCTGAATAGAGTTAAAAACTATTATAAAATAAACTTGGTTATTACGTTTATTAACTGCAACAAATTTTTTTTTAAAAATTCAAGGAAATATGAAATTAACAACACATACTTTACGCATGCGTGATGGTCTTTTGGCTTTCGGCTGCTCTCTTTCCTTGCCCCTTTTAATTGTAGGTCTAGATGAATCAAGTGGATTTACAATTTGGCTAGTAACCTTTAAGAAGAAAAAATTGTCATTTAAATCTTTTATTTATAACAAAAAATGTTGCATACAAAAACATGAAAAAATATATAAAATAGGTAAAACTTTGATACAGCTTACCTTTCTCATAATTTCCTTTTTTATGGTTTTATTTGGAAAATTGTTCTCATCAGATGGTTCATCTTTTTTAGTTGATTCTTTCTTTTTAGGCTAAAAAATAAAAAATTTTAATATCCTAAAGAAACATTTCAAAAAATAAATAAAAATAAAAAAAAATTGTAATTAATTTAAGTATATTGTGATAAACTTATGAATTCTTTAAGGATTTATATTAGATACTATTTTTTGTGAAAATATGTTCAGAAATTTGAAAATTGAAAAAAATAAAAGAAATTTTTCAAAAATATTTCAGAATTTCTGAAGCATGGAGAAATTAAATAAAATCCAAAATAAATTCATTGAATTAGAAAGAAAAAAATCTATATAAATTTTTTTTATATATTTATATCATTACACCCATTATATAAATATGTAAAAAAATGGTTTAATGACAAAAATAAAATAAAGAAAAATGGTATAATGATATAAATATGCTAGGATGACCAAAGTTGGAGAATTTTTTTTATTTTTTGATATAACTGCTTCAGGACAAGAATGGAAACAAATCAGTACATATAAACACACTTTAAAAAAAAAAATCAAAATATTTTCTTAATATCCAACCTACATTTCTGGCAGAAAAAGTTTCATTATGAACATTCAAACACATTTTTAAAAAATTTAGTTTATCTACATATTAAAATAAATTATCTACTATAAAAAATTTAAACTTTAAAGTAATGAGAATACAAATGAAAATGCTATAATTACAAAGTGAAACACATTCACACAGTTAGTCTTATATAACTAACAAAATAGACAACTGGCAACATACACTGATGGTTACCAACACAAAAAAGATTCTACTCCAAATACTTAGGAAATTCCACATTAGTGATGTTAATTGGTGTTTATATAATCATTTTTGTGTTTTTCTTTGGTGAAGAACTTTGGCAAAAGAAAACAATAAGTATTGGTATATAGAGTCAGCATTCACCAAAACTATCACTACACCAGTGCTGATAAAACTTTTCAGCAAAATTATATACCAATCTCCCTTCTTGGCAGTCTTAACAAAAACTAGAAACCTGCTATTTTAAAAAGAATCGATTCCTTTTGTAAACAAAATAGCATCATCATCCCAGAAGAATTTGGTTTCCATAAATCATTCAACACCACATGCTAATTAGTCACATTAATAGAATTCAAACATGAGGATTCACAAAACCAATTAACACTAGTACCTTTTCCTTGACATCGTAAAAGTATTTGATAGGATCTGACATACAGAAATAATTTTTAAACTCATGCAACTCAACAACTTGCTACCATAAATACTCTAATAAATTCTGTATTCTCTGATCGCTCTTTCTGCATGAAAAATTGATAACCACATGTCATTGCCAGTGGATCCAGGGATTGCTTCTCTCACTATTAATTTTTAACAACTAGATCAATGATTTTTGCACTCAACTGACATTTAAACCATAATAAACAACAATGACATTGCAATTATAATTCATAATACAAACAAACTTCAATTTATTAGTACCACATAAAATTTCCTTCTTTTACAAATTTTGCTCTGATGATAGTAAATTAGGATGAGAGGGATGAAGATTCTCCCAGACAAGACCAGGGAATACATCCCCTGCAGAAATTGCCTCAACGCTTTCCTAACACCTAAGCACATTCTAGAGTTCTCAGCATTCACTCCCCATGTTTTGCAATTGGGTATGGTACCAATCAAGGCCAACTTAAGAGAAGTCCTGTATAGTGAAGCGGCGCCATTGCTAGCGGTCGCTATCGTGAAGACTTTTGACTTGATCTAACTTTGATAATAATGTTTTAAATCCATGGACACGAAAACAACATTTTACTGAATATCATTACTCAATTATTTGTTTCAATATATCTCTTATGTAAATTTTTTTAATAACTCTGCTTTAAATTTTAATTAATTAATTATTTAACAGGAAAGTAAGCAGATACTTCACCCCTGATATTCCTTTATAAATACTTTGCCATTTTGTAACTCCAGATATATACATTTGATATAAATGCAGCCAATTTTAAGAAAAGTTTTTTTGTTGATATTGTTCATAGCTTTTCTTATTTCTGACCAATGATCATCGTGAATTAATGGATGGTTTGAGACACTCGAATTAGTACAGAGGATTAGTTTTCATTTTTACTACATTTAACAAAAATTCATATTGAAAAAATTTTATAATAAATTTATGACAGCTAACTACAGAATATCCCTTATTTATATAGTTGATTAATCTTAACAAAAATGCTAATAATGATTCACACACATATTGAGATTTGTTTATTGCTGGGATGCTCATTGTGTAGCTCTTGCAGATAAGGGGTCTGGCTCTTTTACAAAGAAACATTATGTATGAAATATGGTAAATTAAAACTGATCAATACCCAAAAGCAGTTATTTTATTTCATTTCTTTTTACAGAGTTATTCAAAAACATAAAAATAAAAATGGCATTCAAAGAACATAATGCTCTAATGGTATCAAACAATCAAAGAAATTAATCAAAGAAATTAAATTTGCTTGTGGAGGTTTTACTCTTACTTATCTATCTCAGCAGTTAAATGCTAAATATTTGGTTGACAATTTGTGTAGACAATTCACATAAGCTCATTTTCAGTTAAATGCTGATCAGTTAAAATAATTGCACTTTCAAATAAAATATGAATGGCGTAAAAAAAATGGCTTCTTAAAATGTGATCTCCAAAGGCAGTATAGCTGGTTACCACTGATACATAAGAGTATTTTGAAATTTGTATATAAAAGATGCCAGTTGAAAGTTAATGTATACAGTATACCTCAATTTATGTGGGTTAACATTGGCATATTAAAATAAATAAAAGCCATATATAACTAAGATGCTTTTAGCCAATAAACAAATTCGAGGATTCGTCAGAGTAATTTATTTTGTCATCCCCTGGTTTAATAATTATTAATAATTGCGTGATGAGCATTTGTAGGACAGAGAAAAGAATACACTATTAAGTTATTTACATGAAAATATTTTCAAACTAATAACTTTAAAATATAAAAAATCCATTTTCTTAAATATAACTAGCATTTGAGGTTATAAGAAAAAGTTTTAAAAATATTTTAATAGATCTATACATTTTAATGCATATGAAAATTTACTTTTAAAAAAATACTTACTTTTGCAGTCGAAAGCACATCAAAGAGAGACACCGTAATGCGATCATTGGAGTGCAAAATTGATTTATCATCTTTTGGGATCTCTAATGAAACATTACACATTTCATTTAGCTTAACAGAAGCTAAAAAAAATTAATATTAAAATTATTTCTTAATTTTTTAAATCATAACATGCCAGTGCAATGAATTTGTGAATAGATAAAATAAAAAAAAATATTTATTAATTTTACATCACATGTCCTTCTCTTAAAACCATAAAAAATAAATATAAAAAAAATTAGTGATTCAACATAAACATAAACCTGAAATTAAATCAAGTATGTAACTTAACTATATCAAACTAATTACGGCTTTTGGTATCTTAAAAAAAATTCCTTTAAATCAGAAATGCATAAATCATAACCTGCCCCATCATATGTTCGTTTTATATTTAAAATATAATTGGTATTTTTTTTAGATTTCTGATTTAGACAACAGATTAAACAAGAAATATAATAGGGCTTTGGCTTAATAAACAATAAGCACTTAAATATTTAAAAAAAATATGCAATTCAATATTTTCTATTTTATTGCAGAAAAATGGATTACTTGTTATTAATGTGCTAACTTGTAGATATATAACACAATAAGATATTTATTGCCAAAAGCATGTTATATTTCAAAATTGTGCTAAATATATGCAGTTGTTACTATATTATACGTTAAAATATGCAGGCCTGTTTACACATTATAAAATATTTAATAAAATATGGCTATCAATAAACATTATGGGCATGAAAATATAAAAAATTGATAACACTTGTTTGACTTATTTTATATTTGATTTTTACAAAAAACCGATAATATTCAATAACATTTATTAATGTGGTAACATGTATATAAGGTTGGATATTAGATATGATGTACCTAAATAAATTAATGATGAATGAGGAATTATGTACATTTAGGATTTTAATTGAATTAAATAATATTGCTTGCAAATCTTAAAGCATCTCCAAGTCAAGTCAATAATTAAAGCCAATACAAAAACTAACAGAAAGGTTTATTATTCAAAAAATAAATAAATAATAAATAAATAAAGAACAGTACAATATTAAAAACATATTAAATAAAAATATAATCAAAGCTAGTATTTATCATAGTACAATTAATATACTTTGTAAAGCATATAAGCAGAGTAAATTGAAAAGAACAATGTAATTTTTAATTCAAAATAACTATTTATATTAAAGTGACATTACCATTTTCCATATTATTGAAAACAGAAGTATTCTCCAAAATTATTGAACTAGTTACATTCTAAAAAAATAAATAAATTATTATTATACGGAAACACTTTTATTAGCATAAGTCATGAATAAAATATATTAAAAATGGTAAATTAAATATAAACTTAAATAGAAATCCACTTTTATTAATTGTATTGTGAGTTTTAAATTGAAAAAAATAATTAAATAATGTAACAAAAAAATAAAAAAAAATCTACTAGCAAATATCTAAAAAACTCGAAATAAAAAATTTCTGATGAATGAATAAATAAATTTTTAGAATGCAGACATAAATGACAAAATATATGGCAATGAATAAAAACATTTTATTAAGAGCAATAAATACATTTAAAAAATACTGGCATTTTTATCATTTGAAAATATTACTTAATATTAGCAAAATTATTAACTAATTTAATTAATTAAATTATGAGGTAGTTGGTGAACTAATAATTTTTTCATAATGAATTAACTTATACAAACACTATTTTAGTTTGTAAATATGAAAAACTATTATATATATTTTATTTCTGGTGATGCAAATACTAGATAGTAAAAATTTCTTTACATTTATTTCAATCATGCGAGAAAATTACATATGTTGATAATAAACACGTAAAGAAAAAAATAAACTGAAAAAATACTCGTCAATTGAAGCATTAAGAAAAAAATTAAGAGAACTATAAATGCAAGTTTACTTTTCATATAACAAAGAAATGAAAAACAATGAATAATACAACTTTTTCTTTTTTTTTTTTTCAAATAAATTTTTTAAATTTTTAAAAACATTTATATTACGAAAGAAACAAAAAATTATTATCTAAATATAATATATTGCATTAAACTTCCCATAAAGAAAAAGAAATATAATTCTTTTGACAATTAATTCTCATTTAAAAAAATAAAGTCTTACTTGATCTGATTCCAGACAGCCTTGGGCAGGAATACCAGTACAAAAATTTACAACAGCTGCTCTCATATTTTCCTTATTGCTTTTAGGTTCTGTTGACCCAAGTTCAGGATACTCTTGGCAATCATTAATATTGGTTAAAATATTTTGATGCTTTTGTACAGATAAATTACTGGACTGGCCAACTATTTTTGAATGCACCTCAGGGGAAAGAACTAGAATTTTACCAGTCATTAAAGCTGCTTGTCGTTTTAATTTACTTTTTCTCTTTTTCTTTTTCTTAACTTCAGTTGAACCTTCTACAGATTGTGCTTTTTCATTTTGATTTCCAATTTTATAATTTTCACATTTGACAGTATTTTTAGACATTTTAGAATTTGGAAGGGTACTTTGAATATTAATTTTATTCCTAGCTCCACCAGCTACTGTGTTTTGAGATGGCTTATCCTGATTAGCCCTTGAATCAATGAGTCTATTTACATTTGTAGTATTTCTGTATTGTTTTGAAGTATTCAAATGTACAAATTTAGATGGACTTTCATATGCACCAGATTGGAGACTTTCAGATTTCTTATTGTTATTTGTTACACAAGTGCTAAGTCTAGAATATGTTTTTCTAGAAGTCTTTGGACTAGCCACACTCTTTTCTACATAGGAGTTATTCTTGCTTTTGCATACAAGAGAAGTTACTTGGTTGCCAGATACATTACATTCCTGACTAGAACATCCAGATTTCTTGTTTCTAATTTCAGATGTAACAAAATCATTTCCAACATGTGCCGATTTCTTATTGCATTGTACTCCACTGCTTGTGACAGAAGATAGTTGTGCTTTAGATTTCCAAGGATTTGAATAAGATGCTTGCTGCAGATCCATTCTGCATCCGTCATTATTAATTTCATATTCATCATTAATTTTAGATCTGTTTGAAGATCTATCATTTATGAATGAAGAGCTTTGTTTGTTAGAATGCCATCCAGATTTTGTTTTATTGCAATGAGGAATCTCAAAATGTACATGGCGAGATGCATCTTGTACTTGCAATTTCAATTTTTCAGAATATGATGATGCAGTACTTTTTAATGGATGTTTTTCTGGTTTACTTCCCGTTTCAAAAAGAGATGGAAAATCCCTATTATCTATGTTGAAAACATTTTGATCTGTAAGTTGCCTTTGTTGATGATGAACTAATCGATTTCCATATTTTGGTAATCTATTTGTATCTAAAAATATAAGTAAATTGATTAAAGTATAAAGTATTATTTCTCTATATATTACTTCACTATATATATGTTGTGTGTTGAACAGGTTATATAAATATTATGTTATAAAAAATTTACATAATTAATGTAAAAAATTAAATACTTTAACATTAGAAACATGAGTTAGTCTTAAAAAAAATCTAATTTTATGTTACTTAACTACAAATTTTTCATGGTGTACTATTCTTCTCTCAAAATTGTTTTCAATTAGTCCTTTCAAGAAATATACTTGATATGTATTTAATAAGAGTGCAAAATAATTTTGATAACTTGAAATAAGTTGTATTATAAGTAGTTAAAAGTAAAAATTTCTGTACAACATAAAATTGTATTTTTTTTTTTAAATTTCTGACCAATCACAGGTTAATAAGATATCTGTTATCAGTTAGTTATGAATAATGAATTACATTTAATGAGGAAATTCAGGGCAACAAAGTTGAAGGTGAAATTGCAAATACTAATAGGCAATTTTATTAATTGACAACTACAACATTGTTTTATTATATTGTGTGTGAGGGACTAATATACCAGTTGATAGTTTTACTATGAAGAGAATCAAGAGATAATTTCAAATTATAACTAACAAGCTTCAATAATGCACAGAATTGAGAAGTTGATTTAAGAAAAGCAGATCTGGCTAGAAGTGAAAGTGATACCATACATGTCATTAGAAATTGGGTAATTATCTACTAAGAGTTCTAAGAGCAAAGTCCTAGTTTCCAATATAAAAATATGGAAAAGTGAAACATAACTGTAAGATTATAGTAAGGTTACACTTCATCTTTCTCTTGAATATGCTGATGAAAGAACTATTTTTAGGGAGCAATTTATGTTTAATCATATGCAGTAATCTACTATTGACATAATAATTTCAGATAGTTTATAAATTAAATTCTTTTATTTGTATAATAAACTAAATTCCAGTTAACTAATAGTAGCATTCAATCAAGATTGGCAAATAAAGAGCGAAACATCCTAGTATGATTATATTAAGAGTAAGCATATAAGAAATAAAATGTAAAATGCAGTTCTAGCTTTTAAATATATGTATATATTACAAAATCTTATGGAATAGGAATTTTCTATTTCAGAAGCAATGAAACATTTTTACTACAATACTATTTTAAGTAATTTTTGTTCGACTTGCACCTCATGAATATATCAACATGTGAAAAATATTGCATTTACATTTAAAAATATATTTTTCAATCAAGCATGTAAATACAACACTAAACAGCTTAATATTATGAATATAATTTTATTCATAAATATCATGATGATATAAGCAAAAAAACAGTAGATTATTCTGCACTTGAAAAAAAAATTACCAACCTCTAGATGATTTTTCTTTATCCATTTCTTAAATAGACAGCTCATTATCTAAAAAGACGAAGTAGAATCATATTTAATATTTTTTAATAAAACTAATATCAAATGCAATTTCTATTGCTCAAATGATTCTGTGAATTGAATTTTCTGATCAAATGATTATGTGATGAATAATTGAATTTTCATTTTTTATTTAATTTCATTTTAAAAAATTACTTATTTTACATATTGTGCTCCTGCAATAAGAAAAAGCATGTTATGCAATTTAAAGGACATGATAATATATTGCAAATAATAAAAAAAATTTGAAAAAGACTTTATAAATTCTTATATATTTCTTGTATAAATAAATTGCATAATTTAGAATAAATAAAATTAAACTTCATTACTGACTTCCTTCAAAAATATTCTTAATCAAACATTGGTAATATTCTATAAAAAATATACAAATCTAATGTACTTTATTTAAAAAACTAATACATTCCAAAGTATTATTTGAATTCTTTTCTGAAAGGGAAGGAAATAACTTTGCAACTGTTCAGTAAATGAACATAGCATTATTTTTATTAATTAAGCACTATTTTGCAAATTACGCAAAAAATTTAAAAAATATTTAAGCCAAAATTTTAAGTTTTACATCTTTAGATGATTTTTTTTGTTTATTTATTTATTTTTTATTTTTTTAATGCAAGCTATAAAACAATTTTCCAAAAATATTTTCCAACTTAATTTATTCAAAACTTACTTAAAAATAAATACTCCTTATCACAACCATAAATAATTATTTAATCAAATAAAAAATATTTTAATTTATTTTTAAATCAAAATTTAAAAAAACACGCACATTTACTAGCAATACGAAAACAAAAATATTCACGAGTGTTTACGAAAGTGTTTCACTTCAAATCTTAAAATAAGTAAAATTGTGTTTATCTTTTCAGATTCAAATGAGTGGGTTAAATAAATTTTCTAAAATAATAACTACAACATTGGTTTAAGAAATATTATAATGATTTGAAATTATCCTGAAAAAATGAATAGTAGTAAATTAATTAAAAATTAGTTTCAATGAAGAAGTTCTAAAAAAAAAAAAAAAAAAAAATAGTAGCATTTAGTGGTTAACGCGGTCAGTGGTTAGCCGGGGTCAGCGAGATTCTTTATTATGACTGACTTAACTCGCAAGGTTCCTGTTAAGCTGGATTCGAAAAGATGCATTAAATAGCATTTCTTCGAATGTTCGCAAGAACGTAGAAGTTTTTCCAAATGATATCCTAAAACTCTTTAAAAGTTTTCATTTCTAATGTATTTATTTTAAATTCTAAATTTAATTTATTTTTATTTTTCATTAATTCACTGACCATCCTCGGGAAAACGTGTTACGGACTCCTAATTGTACCTGAGTAACTTAACTTACTTCTTACTTTTTTTTTAATCTAAATTCAAGGTCTGATTTCAATAATGTAAATTTACCTATATTAATGATTATGTAGAGGTTTTTCGGAGTATATTTACACCGTAGGTACTCCGAAACACGTACTTCCGTTTCCATATTAAGCTGGATTTACTCGAGATACTAAGTCCGGAAGGACTGGCATGTCTTCCTAGTCAGTTTACATCGAGAACTAACTATTCTTCAATATAAAGTTCAGAATTCTGTTTCTAGACAGCGAGCAACTGATGTTTGTTAAGTGCACTTTAGAATGATGTAAATTGTTGTTTGTGTAATCTTTAACTCTTGCTGAATATTTAAATTAGTTATTTTTTTAATTTATAGTTTCATATTATTTTGCATAGTGGATCATATATCAAAAAAGAAAGTTTTGATTTCTTAAATTGCTTAGAAACTTTAAAATCGCAAAAGGTGGTAGATTCGGCTGATCTATGAAAAAAAAAAAAAAAAAATCAATTATTATCTTTGCATCTCAGTATTTTAATAGTACTTAGTTTTATTTCATTCTTAAAGAACTACCAAGTGTTTTATAGTCGTAAAGATTAATTTCCCGAAGAAAATTGTTTATTCATGAATATTTTTGAATATCATTACTATTTAGCAACCTACTATCCCGTGATAATTTTTTAACATTTTCTAGATTTACATTCGCATATTTGTAAATAATTTCGAAAGGTTTATTTTAATAAATGAAAAAAATGAAAGATAAAGATTTATTTATTTCATAAGATTTTTTTTTTTTTTTTTTTTAGTCTCGCTTTTAATGAAAAAGTTTTTATTTTATTTTATTTAATATTGCATTATTTTCTGTTATTACACATAACATATTATTTCAAGATATTTATATATATATATTTACATCACATTATTATATATTTTTATTTTATATTATTATATATATATTTACATTACATCATTGTATTTCATAAAAACATACATGCTATAAAATACTTTCATACTATATTAACATTTAGCAGGTGGCCGTAGACAGACACATAGATGGCGTTACTAGTATTAAATCCATATGATTTTTAGTTAGCCTAACGTTGAAAAGACACTTGTATAAATTTGACAGCTGTTGCACTACTAGTATGTGAGTTATAGCATTTTTAGTGTTCATCACGTGCAGTCCACTCGGCTGGCTGTCGATTGGACACCGGTGTCAAATGATGGAGCCATGTTTCATCCATTGTCACATATCGACGTAAAAATTCGGGTTTATTACGATTGAATAGCTCCAAACACTGCTTAGAATCATCAATTCATTGTTGTTTTTGGTCGATTATGAGCTCGCGTGGCACCCATTTTGAACAGACCTTTCGCACATCCAAATATACATTCACGATATGTCCAACACATTCCTTTGATATCTTTAGGGTCTCAGCTATCTCAATCCACTTCACGGTTATCAGAAATTATTTTCTGACTTTTTTGATGTTTTCGTCGGTAACAGTCTCTTTGGGGAGTCCACGGCGTGCATCGTCCTCGGTGCTCATTTCGCCTCGCTTAAAGTTAGCAAACCACTTCTCTACGGTTGATGTTCTTGGTGCGAAGTCCGAATAATGTTTATCAACCAAACTTTGGCTTCAATAGTATTTTTTTTCTCCAAAAAGCAATGCTTTATTAACACACGAATTTCCTTTTTATCCATTTTTTCAAACTGACAAAAGTGGCTTCACTAAAAATGCTATAACTCACATACTAATAGTGCAACAGCTGTCAAATTTATACTCGTGTCTTTTGAAGGTTAGGGCTAACTAAAAATCGTATGGATTTAATACTAGTAGCGCCAACTAAGTGTTACCCTACGAACTTTTCAGCCCACCTCTTAGCATGAAAAATAGAGGGGTTTTTTTACAATTTTTTTTTAAAATTAAACACTAAACTGAATCATTAGGATATTAACCTTTTTTTTTTTTTTTTTTTAATGCTATAGTCAAAATATAACACATGATATAATGAATTTTCTAAATAATTTTTTTCTTTCTTTCTTTCTAATGCAGCTGGCAAAGACTTTGACAGCTTGGTCATGGATGCCTTAAGGCAAGCGCTGCACAGACGTTACTCACTTTGCATTACCCAGGGGGCGCGTATACTTGAAGATAAGTCACGGACGCGGAGTAACAATGCCCCCACAACGCTCATATTAGACCGGGACCTACGGTTTAAAGTGGATTCCGAACCACTACAAACATCCATGGCACCACCGGGACTCGAACCCGAAAGCTGTGGTACCGAGCACCAGAGTGCTAGCCACTCGGCCATTCAGGACCCAATTTCTAAATAATAAACTAATAATTAATATTCCTATTTCAAATACTTTAAATACAAACATAAGGAATATTTCAGACGATTATTGTTTTCATTATATTAATAAAAATTTAAAATTGGTTTAATTTATTATAATCTTACTTTTATTATTTATTAATATAGCACACATGGAAATAAAAATAGTAGTTGAAACGGAACTTACGTATTAACGCCACCTTAGCTACAGATTTGGTGGTTTTTAAGTGGCGCCAATCTAACAGCTACAATGAAATGCAGATTGGCGCCGCTTAAAAACCGCCAAATCTGTACCTGCGGTTGGCGTTCAAGAGATAACTGCGTGCGCAGGCGAACAACAAGACTGCTCTTTATTGGCGTAAATGTAATACTGTAGTGTAGTGCAACTCTAATAATATTACTCAAGTTTAAACAACGTTGTTAACAAATATTGTCTGGCCATTTTAAATCATCTCCGTTAACAGCGCTTAAATATTCTTTTCACATTTATATTTCATATTCAAGATTTTTTTATATTTAATAATTCACCAAATGACATGCAGTTAATTTTCTTTCATACTTGTCTTATTACAAGTTTTATGGAAATAAAAAAAAACTGCTTACTCATTGATGTTCGTTTTTACAGCAGGACAGGAATTAAATGTTTCACAAAATATCCTGGATAATAGATTTTCCCATTTAAATTATATTTACAGAGACTAGAAGAAAAATAAAAGAAAAAAAATACAAGTAAGATTAAAAAAAAAAAAAAAAAAAGAGGATTTAAAACGTAACTAAAAGAATAATATGCACTTTTATACAACGAATAGGGTACTTACGTATTAACGCCACCTTAGCTACAGTTGCGCCAATAAAGAGCAATCTTGTTGTTCGCACGCGCACGCAGTTATCGTTTGAACGCCAACCGCCAATAGCTGTTTGACTAGCGCCACTTAAAAACCGCCAAATCTGTAGCTGTTAGATTGACGCCACTTAAAAACCGCCAAATCTGTAGCTAAGGTGGCGTTAATACGTAAGTACCTAAAATAGTACCAAATAAATCAAAGGGAGAAAAAAATACGGAGATAAAGATATGATACGAGAAAAAAATCACATGCCAAAGAGGAGAAACGCTAGTAAACAAAATTTGCTTTGTAATTATTACCAGATATTTTTCAATTTTGCCGACTTGACTTGACGTGATTTTGAGATTTATGCTCGCGTTAGCTGCATTTATCTCCATGTTATTGTAGTTTATTACGGAGATCCTTGCCCGCTTAGCGGCCACTAGCTCTTTCTTTGTAAAATGTTGAAACATAGCTTTGATCTCATGCCCTTTGAGTTAATTAGCAAAATAGATAATTAAATGCCCTTTTTTTTAAAAAAAGAGAATTATTTATTTAATAAAATTATAAAATGAAAAATATCAAAAATTTCAAAAATGTAGATGTTGATGAAATCAGTTGCATGTAATAAAACAGAATGAGCAAAGGTCAAATTAGGAGAAAAAATAGCTTAGGAGAAAAGCGAACTTTTTTCATCTAGGCAGTTGTAAGGAATTAATTAAAAATATTTAGAACAGTGCGAGGTCTTTTGCTATGTTTGCGGGAAGAAATATCATAATCGTAATTTTGTAGGACATTTAATACAGGGTTATTGATGTTTCGCATATCATTATAGAATTTAGTAGAAATTTTGTGAACAAATTGTCTTAAACTTGGAATCGAGAGAGCTCGTCTAATAGTGTCATTACGAAAGTACCAGGGTGAATTAGTTAACATTCTGAGAGTTTTGTTCTCAAGCCTTTGAATAATTTCAAAATTTGCACAGAACCCCAAACTGGGCTTGCATAAGCTAATACTGGACGAAGATGCTTTATCTCACTTTGTTCAATTACTCTCGAGAAGAAATCAACAATGTTGTCGAAATAGAACCTCAAATTGAACCTAAAATTTCCTATCAAAATAAACTTTAAATCAATCGTTTCAAAGATGTATTTTATTAATTCTATTAAAGAGCTAATTGGAGGGGCCTGAATGACCGAGTGGCTAACGCTCTGGCGCTTGGTACCACAGGTTTCAGGTTCGAGTCCCGGCGGTGCAATGGAATGTTTGTAGTGGTTCGGAATCCACTTGAAACCGTAGGTCCCGGTCCTAATCGGATCGTAGAGCGCTGCGGGGGCATTGTTACTCCGCGTCCGTGGCTTGTCTTCAAGTTACACGCGTCCCCTGGTTAATGCAAAGTGAGTAAGGTCTGTGCAGCGCTTACTTTAAGGCATCAAAGTTGGTTGCCAGCTGCATTAGAACGAAAAAAAAAATAAATAAAAGAGCCAGTTGAAGGGGCCTGAATGGCCGAGTGGCTAACGCTCTGGCTCTCGGTACCACAGGTTTCGGGTTCGAGTCCCGGCAGTGCAATGGATGTTTGTAGTGGTTCGGATTCCACCTTAAACCGTAGGTCCCGGTCTAACACGATCGTAGAGCGTTGTGTAGAGTTACATAATAAATATTGAAAACGAACTGTTCCTATATAGCAGGGGTCTCCAAACTTTCCAGCCTTAGGGCCATACTGTTAACTCCAGTAAGTACCAAGGGCCAAAACCGTTTTAATTTGTCTACCATTATCTATAATTTCTAGACCAGTCGCCGAGTATGCGCTCTGAATGAGCATATGCTTGCTAACTACAAGCTATTGTCAGTGAAAAATCACAATTACATAAATCTCATTAGTATTTTTTTTTGCAAGCGGATAGATACCCAGCGGTTTCATTCGCGTTAATTTAGCTTTTCCGTTCCTGAGAGATTTTCAGGATGAAAATCATATATTTGATTCAGGATATATACATACATATGCGATACTCTTACCCCAACATAATTACCGAGGTTAACCGCGGGATGTTCACTAGTTTATAATGTTAGTGGGATTCATTTCAATTATTTGTTAGTTGTTATGCTTAAATTAAATTTTCTGCGTATTATGATGCTTGTCATTAAGCTTTACCTAGCAAGTCAATAAAACCGAGTTATTATCATTCTGTTTTTTTTATCTAACTTATTACAACAACAGTAAGCTATTCTCTGTTGCGGGCCGGATTGATGACACTGGCGGGTCGGATTTCGCCCGCGGGCCGTAGTTTGAGACCCCTGATATATATAGTGATTAGGGGATTATAATCCTTGTTGCTTCACATCCACGTATACTTCGATTCAAGCAAGCGAAGATCAGTTGAAAGATGATTCTTTTAATAAAACTTTTTCCCCTCGTTTTGTTAATTTTAAATAACTTAAATTTTCCACGTGAAAAAGGTCATTTGGATTAGTGAAATAAAGAGTTTGATCTTCTGTTGTTTTTTCATTCAATTTCAATAGATTAGGGCCTGAATGGCCGAGCGCTCTGGCGCTCGGTACCACAGGTTTCGGGTTTCGAATCCCTGCGGTGCCATGGATGTGTGTAGTGGTTTGGAATCCACTTTAAACCGTAGGTCCCGGTCTCACGGATCGTAGAGAGTTGCCGGGGGCATTGTTACTCCGCGTCCGTGGCTTATCTTCAAGTTACACGCGCCAGCCGGGTAATGCAAAGTGAGTAATGTCTGTGCAGCGCTTGCCTTAAGACATCCAAGACCAAATAGATTTTATTTAATGAAAAAAGGATGCATGTCTATTTTCTTTTAGGGTTTGAGGGTAATTCAAAGCTGTGCATTAAGAAAGACAAAAAAAAACAAAAAAAAATTTCAATAGATTTTATTTAAGGAAAAAGGGATGCATTTATGTATTACAAATATTTTCTTTTAGAGGTATGGAAATATGATAGACCACAAAACACTATTAATGGTCTTACACCATTATGATAGAACCCCATGCAAATTAATATAGAATGAATAGCAATTTAAAAATTAAATAAATACTTAGACCGGATCTATTGTTTAAAATGGATTCCGTACCACTACAAACATCCATGATATCGCCGTAACTAGAGCCTGAAGCCTGTGACGCCTAGCGGCATTTTCTTTCTAATGCAGCTGGCAAACATATATAGCAATCTTGGATTTAAAAAAGCGCTTTATTTTAAAGTTCTCTTTTTTTATATATATTTGATCCAAATGAAATGTATGAATAATAAAAATGTAATGAAAATTCAACCACTAAAACATCCATGGCAAAAATAAGTTAGTAATTAAAATTCAATTTCAAATTTGAAATACAAATGTTGTATTCAATGTTTGAAAAATTTGTTATTACATTTTGTTATACATTTTGTACTTATACATTTTGTACTTATACATTGTATTTTCAGTTCAATATGAACTATTTATTGAACTTTCTGAAAAGGATTACACTTCATTTTGTTTAAGCTCGAATTTATAAATTAACCCTTCTTCTTCATTGGTGCAACAGCCCCATGGTGGGCCAAGGTCATCTGCCTACTGGCATATTTCGAGACAGAAGATGATTTTTTTTTTTCCTACGGGGTAGGGTTGTCAGTCCTATGACCAACGCTCTGCAGTCATATAAGTGGCTAGTGCTCTAGAGCATAAGACAATAGAGAGTCACAGAGCCGATTCAGACTTCTTCTCACCCACATCATTCCCAAACTGTAAAGGGGCAACACACTTCTATCAAAATAAACTTGATGTGGTGTGGTGTAGTAGTAGTAATAGTCATATTAGACCGTGACCTACGGTTTAAAATGGATTCCGAACCACTGAAAACATCCATGCCACCTCCGGGACTCGAACCCGAAAAACATGGCACCAAGCTCTAGTCACTCAGCGATCAGATAGGTTTATGCCTATTATTTATTTTTTGTGCCTATTTTTTTTTTCTTTTATTTCCTACAATTACTAATATTTTTTTTTTTTTTTTTTTTTTTTTTACATATTCCCAATTGGTCTGCAGCGTACTCCATGTTAAAGAGTAGTAGATAGTAAATTGATACTTCATTTCTGTATTAAATTTTTTATTGTATATCGGAGAGCTTTTTATATATATTCCATGAACAGGCCACAGATGAGCAATGTAAAAAAGACTTTGTATTCAAAAAGGACGTTTGAAGGAAACTTTCCCACATTTACATGTCTTTTGGAAAAAAAATCGAAGAATTCCTCTCAGCAGCTTTACTACTTACTGTGGAACTCATATTGTACCATTTTCCATTTACCTGAATCTTTTTGCTTACTAGCTGCGAAAAGAATCGCTAAAATATGAGCCAAAATATTTTTATTTTTCAAACTAAAGCATATAATTTTTTTTTAAAAAAATGGAAAGCTTATACATAGAGGCAAATATGGTTCAACTTTTTTTTCTTTTTATTTTGCTATTAAAAAATTTTGCTATTAAAAAATTGCTTTTTATTTCGCTATTTAAAAAAAAAAAAAAAAAAAAAAAAAGTGGGCTTTAAAAACGTGGGCTGAAAAGTTCATAGGCTGACGCATTGATGGCTCTACTAGTATTAAATCCACATGATTTTTAGTTAGCCATAACCTTCAAAAGACACGTGTATAAATTTGACAGCTGTTGCACAATTAGTATGTGAGTTATAGCATTTTTAGTGAAGCAACTTTTGTCAGTTTGAAAAAATAAAAAGGATAAAAAGGAATTTCGTGTGTTAATAAAGCATTGCTTTTCGGCAAAAAAAAAAAATAATAATAATATTGAAGCCAAGGCTTCGCTTGATAAACATTATTCGGACTTTGCACCAGAAAAATCAACCGTAGAGAAGTGGTTTGCTAAATTTAAACGAGGCGAAATGAGTACCGAGGACGATGCACGCAATGGACGCCCCAAAGAGGCTGCTACCGACGAAAACATCAAAAAAGTCAACAAAATAATTTCTGATAACCGTAAAGTGAAGTTGATTGAGATAGCTGAGACCCTAAAGATATCAAAGGAACGTGTTGGACATATCGTGAATGAATATTTGGATATGCGAAAGCTCTGTTCAAAGTGGGTGATCACAATCGACCAAAAATAACAACGAATTGATGATTCTAAGCAGTGTTTGGAGCTGTTCAATCGTAATAAACCCGAATTTTTGCATCGATATGTGACAATGGATGAAACATGGCTCCATCATTTCACACCGGAGTCCAATCGACAGTCAGCCGAGTGGACTGCACGTGATGAACACTAAAAATGCTATAACTCACATACTAATAGTGCAACAGCTGTCAAATTTATACACTTGTCTTTTGAAGGGTAGGGCTAACTAAAAATTATATGGATTTAATACTACTTGCGCCATCTATGCGTCAGCCTACGAACTTTTCAACCCGCCTGTTATATCTTCTTGCTTGACCTGTATAAGAATAAATAGATAGACAAAAAAATTAGGTGATTTCTTAGAGATTTTAGTGAGTTAGGCTATAGAGATCTGAATATTCCTGTGCCAGCTCGTGTTTTACAAAGTTATTTAACATCAGATTAATCAGAAAATGAGTATAACAACAAAGGTAGAGAGAATCTTCCTTCTATAATGTTCTTATAGAATAGAATTAAGGATTTCTTCTCAAATACTGAAACATATATTATGGCAGATGGGCCTGAATGGCCGAGTGGCTAGCGCCCTGGAGCTCGGTACCACAGGTTTCGGGTTCGAGTCCCGGCGGTGTCATGGATGTTTGTAGTGGTTCGGAATCCACTTTAAACCGTAGGTCCCGTTCCTAATAGGAGCGTTGCGCGGGCATTGTTACTCCGCGTCCGTATCTTCAAGTTACACGCGTCCCCTGCGTAATCCAAAGTGAGTAACGTCTGTGCAGCGCTTGCCTTAACGCATCCATGACCACGCTGTCTATGTGTTTGCCAGCTGCATTAGAACAAAAAAAAAATATTATGGCAGATAGAGTTTGTTTTTATTAATATGAAATAATTTTTTAATTAGCTTTTTTTAATGAACTTGTTGATAATGAATAAATAATTGAAAATTCCTGCAAAATTCTGCACGAATTCGAATTGAACCTGTGTATGTGTTAAACCAGGGGTCTCCAAACTTTCCAGCCTTAGGGCCGTACTGTTTACTCCAAGGGCCAAAATCGTTTTAATTTTTCTGCCATTATCTATAATTTCTAGTGTTTTAATGTTTTTTTTTATCCAACTTATTACAGCAACAATAAGCAATTCGCTGTCGTGGGCCGGATTGATGACACTGGCTGGCCGAATTTGGCCCGCGGGCCGTAGTTTGGAAACCCCTGTGTTAAACAAACAGAGTATAAGTGTTAAAAGATTAATTAAAATAGTACGCAGCTCAGATGAACGCAGCGAGCTGCATTTAATTGTAACTTTCGCACTCACAATAAAATTAAAATCGCCTAGACGAATTTGAATTTATCAAGTGCAAACATATTTTTATTTCTTTTTTTAATAATAGAGAATAAATAAACTTTTTGCTTTCTCCCAATGCTCCACGCTGTTAATTCTCTCTCGAATTTGACCTTGACTCTTTGACACTTTTATTGTGTCTATTTTATTATCATCATGGTTCTTACGCAGTTAGTTTATTTTAAATATGTCATATTTCTTTTTACTTTAATGCTCTTTTATTTTAACTCTTTGCTATTTCCTTTAATTTTTTTTTTTTTTTAGCTTTTCTTCTTGTTACTTATAAATTTCCTTTAATAAATACATATAATAATCAGATAAATGTATACTTATAAAGTATTTTTTATTTCTTCTCTGATTGTTTTTAACTCAATGGGCTTTGCTAAAGAACCTTCTCTTTCACATGCAAAGCTGGAGATAGAGGTTGCTTAGCAACCAAAGCTCTCCATTAACCTAACAAACAGTCGTCATCAATTTAACTCTTTACGTTTTAAGAGATCTATATTGGATAATCATCTCCTTTCCGGTCTATATTACCTCTTCTATCCAGAAAATCTGGCTCCATCTCCAGTCTTGGATTGTTGACTTCTGGTAAATAAATGTTTGTAACTTAACATAATTTTGATTCAAAGTTTTAAAACGTACACATGAATACTCATTTAATAATTTGGAAATATTTCACTAAAAGTGCATATTTTCTACTAAAGGCGCAAGACAATTTTTTATACATAAACGGACATTCCACTGGGCTTTCTCCATGCAAGATCACTGACCAGATGATGGTAATTAAAATCTTTTAATTGGACTATACATTTTACTATGCAAATATTTCAGACAATAGTAAAATGTAACGATTCATAAAACATGAATCTGCTGTAATATCGTCATAATGTCCATCATATCTTGGTTTTATTCATTTTAACATTAAAACTAACATCACAAAAATGTATGTGTAGTGATATTTAGTTAGGGAGCCATAAAATACTGAACAATTGTCTTAATTTTGACAAATCGTAGCAATATATATTTCAAATAAATCTTAATGTTTAAACAATTGATAATGTCACAATTACGCCGTGTAATTTATGTTTATCAAGAAAATTATTATGCCTATGCTGCTAATTATAATACTAAAATCTTGGAAGCTCAACAAAATATGACTAATAGACAAATAACGAATGCCAACTGGTTCATGAGAAACGCTGATATTCAAAGAGCTATCTCCCTGCTACCTCTCAAAAAGTACTGGAAAAAACTTGCAGAAATATTCTTCAATAATATTGACAACCACCAACATCTGCGAACAATATGAACCGCATTCTAATTTTAAAAGACCTAGGAATATTCTGCTCTAACCAACCTAAATTCAATTTTAAAGTGTTGGACTTTTTCAGTTCTCACGATTTCCTTTAATCTCTGGGCATTGCCAATGTTTTCATTCTTTCATTTTTGTCACCACCGGAGAGGAGGCCCCCTGACGGGGTCAGTGAGCTCCAATAATCTCCAACATCATCATCAGTTTAAGGCCCTATGTCGTATTATGATACAGGCTATGATATAAAGCAGATAATGAATTATGTTAACTTAATAAAATTGCTTTTGTTTAAATATTCTAAAATTGCTCAATAATTATACATTCCGTTAATTGAACAAATCAATCAATTCCTACGTACCTGAAAAAAAGAATAAAGCCCTTCTTTCGAAAATTTTCGATACAAGCATAACACAGCAACTCAAAACAAAGCGATGAGTCCGATACCAATAAGTGGGATAATAGGCAATCTATTTGAAGAAATACACACTCATCACGGGAAGAATATGTTGATTTCAAACTGGCAACCCTTATACACGTTCTGTTTTATTAGCTACTATAATCTTAATCAGCTTGGTAAATTTAGTGTTCATAACAATTTTCGGTATTAACGCCACCGCAGTAGAAGTTACGCTAATGCGCCAATAAAGAGCTGCCAATGCGCCAAAATAGAGACTGTTTTGAATCTATGTTAAACTCTATATCAGCCCATTTTACACCGAAATCCGATTGGCTACTTTGTTTTTAAATAAGTATTTTGAATTATGAAAGTGTTTTGATTTTAAATTAAGTGTTTTATATATTTTATGATTTGTCAAAAAAGATTGGCGCCACTTAAAAATCGCCAAATCTGTAACTGCGGTGGCGTTAATACGTAAGTACCCAATTTTCATTACGTCGAATAGTAAGATACATTTACAGATAAATAAGTAGTAAGATATATTTACAGATAGATATGTAGTAAAACACATTTACAGATAGATAAGTAGTAAGATACATTTACAGACAGATAAGGAGTAAGATACACATGCAGAGACAGGTTGTTAGATACATTTATTTGGAAAGTGATATTATACAATATTTCGTCACATAAAATACAATTTTGTAACTGGAAGTAAGAAACAAATGGTATAATTGAGTTCAAAATTTTACTTTTCAGATCAACTTGACATTATTCATTTTTTAATGGTTCCAATTTATTTATAATTGTGTTTAATTTAAAAGATTTTAAAACATGTTGAAAAATTAATCACTTTTAATAACACATAACAAATATTGTAATTTGTATTTAAATTCGCTACGAGACTCCTATTTCGTAAATGACTCTTGCCATTAATAGACTTATACTGAATAATTCTGTAAAAACTTATACACAAATTATAACGAAATTGATTTAGAATGTTTCGACTGATAACGACATTATAATTAAAAATATTTTTAATGAATAAAATTTACTCACAATGAAATAAAAGTGTATCATTTTAATCAATACATATTATTTAAGTTTGCGGAAAAGGCTTTTTTTTTTATGTAACATGACTATTTAAAAAAAACTCAAACGTTGAGACAAACATTGTGGTTTATATGCAAATTTGTATATTCAACGAAATAAATAAATAAATAAAATTGCAGTTTTGGCATTGGGATATACATTTCTACATCATAATATATCTTAAGCATTTTTAACAGTGAGCGAATAAAATAATACTGAAAATAGTGATAAAAATAATTTTTTTTCAATATCCAATCAAAATACTGATAGATTTACAACAAGAAATTAACTAAAAATTAATACTTGAATTTTTTAACTAGTCAAGTAATAATTTAAGTCATTTAATTTTTCCTATAAATTGTAGATTTTAAAAGAGTTTTTAAGTGTTTCATGGCAACAAGAATGATTAAAATGTTATCAATTATCACAAATATTTAATTATGAATAAATAATTTGATAAACAACCGTTCTCAGAGAGCAAGACTAAAAACTATTAAATTTTTTTTTTTTGTTCGTGAAATAAAAAGAAAATGCGATTGTAATTTTTTTAATTTTAATGAATTGAGTGAAGATTCTATATATTTTTGTTATGGTAATTCGATCTCTAATTTTAAGCGTGAAAGACTTGTAAACATATCTGCATACGAAAAACAAAGTAATGAAATGAAAATAATGATGATGCTGTGATAACAACATATTTTCTTGTTGCTGAATTCGTAACGTATGTTCGTGCATGATCCACACCAACCGTTTTGGACATTATTAGAAAATAAAATGAGTTGTTATAAAAAACTTTTACTGATTGTGGTTATTGTTTTTCTTGAGTGATATAAAGTTTTTTCTATTTTATATTAATTGAAACATTTATGTTATCAAGCAATTAAAATGTATGATAAAATTGCAGAATAGGGGTCTCTGGTATGTGGTATCAAAAATTGTTTTTGCCAAAGTGCACCAAGAAAAGGGTTGCGACGATTGTAAGTGAAGTGAATTACAAAGAGTGCAAGAAATCTGAGTTACCACATCTGGCGATTTATCTCTCAATTGGTGCCACAAAAATGTTGCCAAATCCCAACGGTCCCTATCTTGCGATTTAGCCAAATGCATAATTAAATTAGTATAATAGTGAATTGCTTAGTTACTAACACATTTGCAACTTCAAAATTGGCAAGTGAAATAACTTTTTTGGCAGTGAATATTAGCAATCTTTCTCTGTTTGGATCAATTTTAAAATCTGATTCCGTATAGTTTAGTTGTATTGACTTTTTTTTTTACCATATCATCATCTAATTGAATTATATTGGAATAGAGTAATGGTGGCATAGTTACAAATTAATTCTACTACGATTCCGGTAAGATGTCAAATTAAATATGACAATTTGTTTTATAGATTAATAATTGAGGAATTAACATTAAAAAATAATCTTTTTCAATGATTTTGCTTAGGAACACTATGTATGTGAAAAATCAAGATGTTTTGGGGGTCTTAAAACCACTGTAGAACATAGAGTTTTGGGTTGTTGTCACATTACAGTCACGGCTTTCTCTCATTAAAATTTGCAATTTTATGTGGCGATTTAAATAATGCATAAGAAGTTAGCAATCAGAATTAAAATTTAATGTTAATGTTACGATAAATGTGAGTAAAGCCTGTAATGATATGTGTTTATCATTTTTTTTAAGTATGTTAATTTAAATATTAAATCGTGTCATTTAAAACTAAATACCAAATCACAGTAAATTAATGATAAAAATAATTTAACCGACAGAAAAACAGCTACTATTGTCACAAGATTAAGGATGAAGCTGATTAAGGTTAAAAAATACCAAAACTGTAGCAACTGCCCTGATGTCGAGCTTACTCCTCGCCATGTCTTTTATTGTCCAACTGCTGCAGCCTACATTGTCTGGACCATCTCACGGAAGAGGATTTATACTCCAAGCTACCAGAAGCACATAGCTAATATTATTCAGGAGCACCATGATATTTGATTTTCTTGTATTCTTCAGAGGATACGACAAGAACAACAACAATCATGTCATTATATTCCAATGTAAGTGTGAAAATATTTCATAACTAAAAATATTTTTCTTGTTATACATTATAATGTAATCGATAGCAAGAAAAAAAAAATTCTACTATATGATATTCTTTCACAGGAATTCTAAAACTGAAACATAAGAACACCATAAGTTACCATTGCTCCAGCAGTAGTTAGTATCAACGTTTTGTTTATTGAGAACATATCGCCAGCCGTGAAGTCAATTGGAACGTTGGTAATACTTTCGGACAATATTTTATAAGTCGACATTATTTCTATCTCATAAGGAACTTTATCGAGAATATTATCGATGCTTTCAAGAACTTTTACTTTCAAAAAATTATGAGCGAGATTTGCACTACCTCCAGCAGTCGTCAACGAGAAGAAAATAACGACAGACATCAGAAAAG
Source organism: Caerostris darwini (assembly GCA_021605075.1). Taxonomy (NCBI): domain Eukaryota; kingdom Metazoa; phylum Arthropoda; class Arachnida; order Araneae; family Araneidae; genus Caerostris; species Caerostris darwini. The sequence continues at coordinate 538,866 of BPLQ01011078.1, read as the reverse complement.
TAAGCAGACATTGTCCCAAGAGAACGACATCCATAAAAAGAAATTCTATTTTAAAAAACGCAATTATGGAAATGGTGTTAAAAAAGCAAGTCACTGCTGCGGCATACAAGAACAAAGAGCAGAGTGATGAACAAGAATTAATTTCATTGAAACAGAAAACTATTTTTTTGTAAGTAGATACATGGGAAACTAGCGTTGATTTAGCTATGACTTCAATCGATGTCTGGACGAGTTTTTCGCCATACTTAACCAAGACATCCCTAGCGACGAAATAAAAATTGCAACATATTATTAAAGAAATAAATATGGTTACACTAGTTATGACTGCGCAAAACATGACGGATATGAGAATAATTAAGATAAAATATTTTGAATTAAGTCCATTTAAAGGATACTGAAACAATTCATAATCAGAACTAACATAGATTATTCTAAAAATATACAAAACAAGTACTGAAAAAATAAACACAAGCCATAAGTAAAACATTACGATTACAATTCGCATTTTTCTGAAACAAATTTGTACGTCAAGTTCAAGATAATTATAGAGATAAGACAGATTTGACAGAGTGGAGGAAATTTCTCGTCGCTTAATCAATAATAATAAACGTATTGCCAAACCTAATGTGAAGAAGGCATAAAAGGTGAATTGAATTTGCATGTATTCGAGAATACCATGAATTGTACAAACGCTAATAATATATAACAAGCAAAATAAGATGAAAGTGAAAGTGTCCCAATAGTTCAGGGAGAAAAATCTTTTGCTGTTCGGAAATTTTTTGAATGTGATGCCTAACAGAGATGATGTCTTCAAAAGTAAGCAAAAAGCATCAATCAGCATAGGATTTTGTCGTGCTGAACATCGTGAATTCATGGGTGAAGATATTTTCGTATTGTCTGGGTATATACGAGCCTTTTGATGCATTTTCAACGTTGCCACAGAAATCTCTCGATGTTTCTACATTTAATAACACAGTCGAAAATGTTGGAATTTTACACAGACGGTAATATCCCAATTCTAAGAATTGTTACTCAACGTCACAATTTAATAACACAGACGATATTTGCATCACAATTTTTTAAGAAACGAATTTTAATTATTTAATAAACTTGTGAATAATTTATTTCAGATACTTTTTGATTTTCAATGACATCTTTCAAAGAGATCAGGAATCACATAAAGCACAGTTGTCTAGATGCATGCAAGAGCTCATTGCTTCCCATATTTTTGTTCAAGTCACACAATCCATATGATAGCATTTGACACATAGTATTTAAAGATATTTAATATCGTACATCAATACACAGATGTAACAATGCCTTTTAATGCATTTTCAACAATGCATGTTACGTTGCCACAGAAATCTCTCGAAATTTTTTATAACAACACAGACGATGCAGATGATAATATCATAATTTTTTAAAATTGTAATTCTGCATCACAATTTAATAACATAGACGATATTTGCATCACATTTTTGTAAGAAACAAATTTAAAATTATTTAATAAATTTGTGAATAACTCCTTTCGGACACTTTTTGACTTTCAATGAAATCTTTCAAAAAAGATCAGGAATCATAAAACACCGTTGTTTAGATGCATGCAAGAGTTCATTGCTGTCCATATTTTTGTTCGAATCACACAA